>JASDDO010000024.1:538777595-539159949 GCA_030015575.1 Agapanthus africanus
TTCCTGAAAATTTCGGCAGAGTCTCCTTTGTAAAAACTGGCTCCCAAACGGGATACAACATGAATAGTATACGAAATCAATAAAAGGCATCCCCAAGCGGGAGCTAGCTCTTCGTCAATAGACGGTCACAACCACACAAACAATATAATATACAACGCCAAGGGCAAGGATCAAAATTCCAAAGGAACTCAAAACAACAAGAAATCCACAAAAATACAACGCGCGACTCTAAGGTCGAAAGAATAACATCACTGGTCTCTATCTCAAAAATAAATACATATTTGGTTGATGGAACTTCTAGATACAACTGAATAATGATATACAAGATATAATGATAGGTACGATACAAATAAACCCACCTACTAGCAAGTCACCCGGAAATGGAAATAGTGCCAGCAAAGCCGTAAAGAAACCTGTACGGCGAAACCTGCAAGAACTGTGGCACAACGGGGGTGAGTTGCCAACTCGTGAATAGAAAAACATCTACGCACAGAAATCGCATAAATAACGCAACCTAGGTCAATGATCATAATATATCCTCAAATATGTATATAACATGCAGCCTATAACAATGGCTAGGGTAAATATCTAACCCGAGTGTAATCTCATGTGCCCGTGTCAGTGCCTCAGGTAGCAATATATCATATGAATGAGGTATGAATGCATGAAAACAGAATACATGTAAATGAAGAAACTGTTTTCATAATTTAGTGAGATTTCCTTTGTATTTTTAAAATGAGGTATCATAATGAAATCAGCATCAACAGTGTCTAGCATCGACACAAAACATAAATCTCAATGTCTCAAAATCTCAGGCTCCGGCTATCCGGACTGGCCTGTATCATCAAATCTCAACACCTCAATATCTAGAAATCGCAATGTCTCAATCTCAATATCTAGGGCGCCGTCAGTCCAGACCGGCCCCTACCATCCATCTCAAGACCACGACGGTATCCTCCGGATATCCGACGCGTCGGGTAATATCACCGGTAGGTAGTGCTCCCCTGCCAGGCTCAATGTCAGCAACACGACCTTCTTGCCCCGGGGTACCTTACCGGGTCCACCATATACCCGAAACGGTTCATCCAACTCCTCGAATCGGGTGTCGAAATCCATCAGCAAACTCATGGTGGACGACTCATACATCATGGGAAAACCGCACTTTTTATTTAAAAAGAGAGAAAGCAGTTTATAAATGTTTTTGCGGTTTTCCCCCAAATCCAGAAAATCTCATGGAAACCCGAATCCAAATCATCAATAGCATGTAAAACCATGAATATAAGCATGAGAATCCATGAATGCGGCATAGCGACGAATAATAGTATGCATGAAGTAGCAAGTAATAACTACAATGTCTAAACTAGCATATAAGGCAAGTATACTAATATCATGTCTAAACTATTAGCTAACAACCTATGTCAAATGAAATAGTATTTTCTAAAGTGTTTGTGACATGGAAATTACCGATGAAGATGTGTATGGGCCGGCAAGTAAGTGTACGTGGTATATACGCGTTATAGGTAATGGTGCTGGTGTCCTAACAGCATGATATCAACAATAGGATATGAATCATAATATAAGCATGCGATGCGGAGCGAACAGCGATAATGAGCGGGAGCTAAATACTAAACACAACAATAACTAATCTGCATTACCCTAATATAAGTCCTACAATAGTGCCTTTTGAAATAACACGAATCGCGGTGTTTGAAAATAAGGGCTACGGTGTTTTAAGAAAAGATACGTCTTTTGAAATATCCGTAGAATCCCTTGACCTGTCTTTTAAAATACCCACGATTCGTTAGCTTTTGAAATAGGTAGGAGTCGAATCTAATCTAACAACTAAACTAAACTAAACTAAAGGGCTAAGCTAACAAGCTGGACTACAGATAAGGAAACCGCCTAACATCTGAGTCGATACATATACATACCTGTATATATATTAGTCGGTGATCCCGCCTCAATAATATCATATCCGATACCATATCTATAATCAGACATCCCAAGTCAAGAGTGCGGATCAATCATCAATATATAGCTCGTACGTAAATCCGTCGTACGACATCCCGAATCAGGGTACGGGTCAATATCACATTCATCATACTATTCATCTGGTATCCTCTTTATCAAATATCATGATCGGGGTACTGATCTATGTCTAGTACAATACTAATACCGCCTAAGTATGCATGCACGTGTGTGAAACACTACGTCAAGGACCCGCTACAACGTCATGTCGTATCTCAAATACGAACCCTGCCATATCACCGATCTCACGGCCTCAAATCAAATCTCATCGACTCATCTCAAATTCCAAGTACTATCCTCATCATCCATGAATGTGTATATGAATGTATATATGCATAGTCCCATACCCACGCGTATATACATATATACACATCCCCATCTACGCACAAGAAAGTAATGTATGCAAGTCTGTGTGTGCGTATGTGGGTATAACAACTACTCTAGGGTTTCGCAACTAACACTAAACTAATCCATGAACACCTAGAATCTACCTTTATCATCAAGTCTCATATCAACAATAATATAATCGAAATATATGTGTGTATACATATTCATATACATCACCACGAACTGCGGGGGTGCTATACGCCATCCACCCGACTTCTCCTCGTAGATATAAATCTACTCACCTGGTCCTCACTCGCCGGTGCCGATGTCGCCATGCGCTTGCTTGTCGTCTCAAAGTCCACATGGGTACCTACATATCATAACGCACCGTATCGCATTAAAATCCGATTCATGACCAAACCGACACACGAATCCCACATAGGTCAAAACTTATGGTTTGCTTTCACAAATCAACCCAAAAACCCTCGACGTCGGCGTACAAACGCCAAACCATCGAGAAAAACCCAAACACACTCATTGTACAATCACGAGCACTAATTATATTATAAAATAGCTTAAAATTCACAAAAACCCCAAGTTCACTTTAAAAGCCATTTTTCCGAAAATCTAGCAAGCAAAAATTTCCCGTTTTAGTACAAAACTCGACGTTTTAACAAAACTAATGGCCATAAAGCTCAGTAAACATCTTAATTAAGTCATATCAATGTTAATTAGATTTTAAACTTAATTCTTAATATCAATCTCAAAAAATCTAGTTTGCATACATAACCAATTTTAACAATTTTATAGCAAAATGCACAAACTACAATCTAGCTTAGATTTGCATGATCTAAAGCATTAAACTACACTTAATAATGTTAATGAAGTCATGAGAAACCTAATTAGATTTTTAGTCTAACATTTGCAATTAATTTCCAAAACCTAGTTTGCATAAAATTCCAATTTTAACAATTTACAAGCATTAATTAGTAAACTAGCAACTAGGTTAGGTTTGCACTTCCTTAAGATGATAATCTACACATTGCAACCATAATTACACAACAAAAACCCTAACTTTAGTTCACAACCCCCTCTTGAAAGTTAAATCTTTAATATCAAAACCACAATTAATTCCCAATTAAACACATAATAGCTAGATTCAAGTAATCGAACAATAACTTATGCAAAATGCTAAGATTATACCTCACAAAATTAGAGATCTAGCACCAAAATCTTAGACTCCAAATTGCTCTCTTGATCCATGATCCACACTAGAATAGGTCAAGAAGAATTAGGTAGAGATTGGATTTAAGAAATATTGAATTTTTAGCTTGATTTTGAGGCAAAAAGATGAAATTTTTGAAGGAAAAAGAGATGGGGTTTTGGGGAAATTTCTGGACAGCAATGAAGGGGGGCTCGGCTGTAGGTGAGGAAAAAGGAGGAGAGAGAGGGAGGTGGGGAAAATCACATCTAGTCAAAGTCCACTTTGTTTCTTTCATTTTCTATTCTATTCTTTTCTTTTCTTTTGAAAAAGGAGGTGATTGGAGAGAGGGAGAGGGGGAGGGCTGTCATGGTGGGGCCGGCCACATGGGGAGAGGGAGAGAGGGTGAGGTGTGGGTGTGTGGGTTAGGGAAAAAGATAAATGTATTACCCCAATTCCCATTAACACTAATTTCACCGAAAAAAGCATTTTTGTTCGATATTTTCTAAACCGTTTTGACAAACCATTTCATTTCAGAAACCACATGATAAAATTTTATTTAATGTATTATGATGCACAAAATTTGTTTCAATTTCCAATTTGTAGTTTTTCCTAATTAAATGTATTAGTGACGGCTTAAAATAATATTAAAATAATTAATTTCGGAAAATTTTTGAGAAAATTTGAAATTTCACCGGTGGCTCAATAAACACCAGATACTAGCAATTACATAGCTAGAATATGTATATTTAATTTTATAATAAAGATATTTGTATTTTGACTTTTTACCGAAAACCCTCTTATTTTACCGATTTTCCGAAATTTCACCGAAACGATTTTCAAAACGTTACAATCTTCCCCCCTTAAAGAAATTCGGTCTCCGAATTTAAATTAAAACTCCCCCCAAATACTAAAACATATAAGAAAAACCATCAAGTCGTCGGGGCTCCGAAATCATAATTAACTAAAACAAATCGTAGCGCAGCACATGCGCATGAAAAATGAGCATGTAACTCAAAATCAAAACTCCATCCAGCATCCCGCAATCATCGGAGTCATGGTGAAGACACAATGCCTAAATCCAAAATGAATATCAATATGATATACATCATTAAAACATCTGGAAGCAATGCATCCCAAATCTTCTTCAAATCGCTGTGCGATGCTCGCAGTACTGCACAGTGGCGGACGTCTATTGTAAGAAAATAACTACATATATATATATATATATATATATATATATATATATCTCCTTTGTTTAATATGTACGTTCCGCCGTTCTGGAAACAATTTAGAAGGGTCTCCTTGTTTTAAACATTTCGTGTCATATCAGACACGTAGGTAAATACTGAGACTATAGCTCGCTTTTGGAAATCCCTTCAATAACTATCAATGCATGCAAAATATATTCAGGTACTGTCCTCTGACTAGTACTGCTCAGTACGAAAACACATAGCAATATCATAAAAACGTACTGCTCTATAAGAAATCAATCCCAAAATACGCATATGAATACTACGTGCGTCTGGTGCGCACGGAAATCAAAACCCATATATGTGCCATACATGCGCACAGAAACAACATCTAAGTGCATCGGGTGTGCACGAAGCATCTGTCGCAGGCAACGTGTGTGCCTGACAGCAAAATCGGGTGCATCTTGTAGGGTTCCTAGGCACTCTAGTGAGGTCTCACAAGGCATCGAACATGCCATTTTCAAAAATTCTAGGTGCCGAGAGACCCGACTACGGATCGTTTGCTAGAAAACTAGGCGAACAAGCTAACTAGTTAACACTTAACTACAAGATACGGAAATACAACCTTTGTAGATCCGGTGCTCCACCTCCATAGCTCCGCAACGAGGTCCTCTCCGTTGTCCAAATCAAATCCGGGCTCAAGCGTCGGCTTCGTCGGAGAATGGGCAAGCTAGGTCGTCGATGTCCATGCCGAAGATGATCTACGTCGAGGCATCGAAAGATCAAGCTCCACCTTCACCAAGTCATGAAAACTTATGAAGGAAACACACTCTACTACTTGGCAAGAGGTAGAGGATGAAGAAATAGGAAGTGGGTAGACTTTAGAATTGGATTTCTCACTCATATGCTCAATATGCCATTGATGAAGACAAGCTTCTTCATGAAGAAGAAGAAGAGCAAGAAGAAGATAAAAGTTATGAGAAGATTATTTAGAATAGAAAAGAATAATAATCTTATCATAATTTTCACCATGGTTAGGTGTAGAGAATTAACTTAGGTTAGATCTATGGTTAGGGTCAAAAGAAGAAGACAAAATGGTTAAGTGGTCAAAGTTTCATGAAGCTTCAATAAGCTTCATGAAGAATAAAGAAAGAAAACCATTTTGTTTTTCTTCTTTTATGCTTTAATTATTTTCCAAAATGAATAAGCAAATAATTAAAAGAATATGCAAAACCCTAATCATCATCTTGACCATAGTTTAATTCTATACACTTAACCAAAAACCATGTATCATCAAACATGATACAAGTAAGTGCACAAAACTATATCGTATATACAATGTGCACACCCGAGCGAGAAAATCCATTTAAAGTGAACCGATACTAGTTAATGCAAAGTAATATATCAAATATATAATTATGCATTAAATCATTAAATCAACACTTGATTCAATGATCCGGTCATGTTGCACATAACCGACTGGTATCATCAGTAACAACTTATCGAATCAACACTTGATCCGATAACTCGGCTATATCGCATATAACCGATCAATGTCACATCGCGAGAATCGAATACAGTATCACATACTGGTATTATTCTCGGTCCCGCACATATCTCATATGCGCTCCTATTTCGTTTCGCTTGAGCCAGGAAACCTCTGTGTAGGACTCTAAAGACTCGTCAATACGCCGGCAGCAGATGATGATCATATCAAACACCCACAAGCCGCAAGCGGTCTGCTAAACGTAACGGCCACCGGGGTATTGAGCGATCTGAAGATCGACGAGCAAGCCCGCTCACACTCCAGTGAATCCGACCAGTAACACTACCGTACAGTCCGGTCTGATCGTCTGATATGTCGCATATCTCGCCTAGGGGTGGTAAACGTCAGACCCCAATAGCTCGATAAGTCGTGTCGATATGAGGTCTATAACAATTCGAGAAACTACTGGTAACACTTACCAGTAAATCTCAGCAATCCTGGCCAGGGATTTCCTGTTATAGCCAATCGAACACAGCGCAACATCAACTCCCTATACCGGGAGAGACGAATCCCCTCCTATCGCTCATTGCCTCCATGTGACTCGGGACTGTACCCAAAAACCACCGTTTTGCACGCCCTCTTGGACGTGGTAATATGGAAATCAAAGCACAGTGGGAACCACACAAGACTCTATGACGATCTCGGGTCAACAGACTACTCTGTACCAGTGTCACCAGAGAACTGCCATCTGACGTGAGGTATAATACCATCTGGGAGTTCTCGGCGAGTCCGTCCAGTGTACCCAGTCTCTACTGAGCACCCGTATATCATCTCCGATGTCAAACACCAATGGATATGGGATCATCCATCGCCCATCTGTATGGGTTGAGAAGGTATACGCTAGTCTACTCTGGTATATCGATGCCCCGTCTCGATACACCCACGACTAGGGACTTTGAAGGATGTACTTATGGACTACCATGTCCCCACTAGTATGATCCGCATCATAGTCCAGGTAGTCAAGTACAGATCCTAAGGGCTTTACCAACATGTAACAGAGAGACAATCAGTATACACGTTAAGGTAAAGTTCAACCAGATAGCATACTATCATGTCGAGCAAGAAAGTCCTCCCTATATACGTCCCAGCATCCACTACAATATACATCCTATGTACAGTAATGGCCTCTAGGGCATACATATAACTAACACATCTGACATGCACGAAAAATCTTGCTTTAGTGCATCTGGTGTGCACCAAAATCGCATCTCAAAACATGCGCTCAACATGCGCGAAAATCCAAGGCAGGTGCATCTATCATGCACGAAATCGTAAAATCCAATGTCAAGCGCCGAACATGCGTAAAAATCCAATCAGGTGCATAAGGTGCACAAAACAAACATCGAGTATCACAATCCAGTGCATCTAAGTGCACAAAATGCGTATCACTGCCCTGCAAGCATATGTGAATCATACCGAGTGCAAAAACCAAATCGTATGCGTATATACACACAAAATCAACTCAACTGTATGAAACCCATAAAATCATAAACATGAGAAACCAAGGCACGAAAACGATAATGAGTGTAACGACTGTGCAAAAATCGTAAATACGCAGTAGGTGCAACCATGGCGCATGAAAACGATATCATGAAACTCAATCATCAAAACCAAATCATGCGAATAGATCGCTCAAAATACCAAAATCAAGTATGGCGGAATAGTCCCGCTCAAGCACATCCTCCAAGAATCTCTGGCCAACTGTCGTGGTCACTCATAGCATGTCTCATC
Organism: Agapanthus africanus; assembly: GCA_030015575.1. Classification (NCBI taxonomy): domain Eukaryota; kingdom Viridiplantae; phylum Streptophyta; class Magnoliopsida; order Asparagales; family Amaryllidaceae; genus Agapanthus; species Agapanthus africanus. The sequence goes on from JASDDO010000024.1 coordinate 538,785,622, forward strand.
GACGATCCTGAACTCTGGCCTGCCGGTGTGCGTAACATGACCACTCCTGGGTCCAAGTCTTCTCGTAATTCATTCCAGAAAGGTCCTGTCGAAATCTCTCCCAAATCTCGTCTCTGCCGAACTGTCCGGAAGTCATCGTCCCTTACTAGATCTGTTCTCGTTCCGGAACGGCTGCGTACTCATCGCGACTCCTTCTGAAAGGTATATCCAAGTACAATGCCTCGGCATGCGTATCGCATCTCTGATGTCGGCGGAGTGGAACGTCGTCTCATCAAGATCTCGTACGAACCTATTACTCCACTTTTCTCTGATGTCGACCGCTTCGGACTCGTCTCATCGTGGCTGCATGGACTGAGCTCCAACGGCTACCCTCGTATCTGGAGTCTCCCAAGAATGCATCTCACCACCTAGTATCCGAATGAAGTCGAACCATCCGATCGATTGTCAAAACCTCATAATCCCCCAAGAGCTCAACATCTTGGGCACAGTTTAATAGTATCGAGTACATACCACAGCATCGGTGGTCCAGCCGTAGAAGGGCAAACCCAAGCCTCACTAATGGCGCCGCGGAACTGCCGCAAACCCTAAGGTTCAAAGGCTTTCACGCGGTCATTAAGTCGAGTTAAGGTTTCATTCTTCTAGAGGGTCCATAGAATTGCCTGCATGTCTTTCCGAATACTTTAAACCTGGAATAATAGGTTTCCGACATTCGATTGTCTTTGTCGACTCTCTACGCCTCCGCGTGAAGTCGTCTCTAGCTGGAATCAATCTATCTGATGACCTCACATCGGGGTAGGCGAACGAACCACCTGTCCTAGTCATTCATCATCGGGTGACTAGCGACCTTCTATCATATATTAGTACAACTCGTCCCGCAATAGCTCCAAAATCTGGGGCGATATCTCATCATCTATTAGTATAACTCGTCCCGCAATAGCTCCAACATCTTGGGCGATATCTCGTCGCTCGCAGCAACAACTGGCTCACTCGTCTGTACGCTGAACAGTGCCTCAATCATCATGAGTAAGCAATACACCAACGGTCATCAAAATCTGGCTGGCCTCTGTCAGTGGCTCAATCCTCTAGTGCTGATCGGCACGTTTAAGTAATCTCATAAAGGCGATCCGCCAAACGCTCGTGGCATGAAAACACAGTAAAAAGACACATCTCCGCAATCGTGTGTCGCCGGAATTACGTCCTGGTCAGTCCTCGTTCGTGACGAGCTCATGCTGACCACAACTCTAGCCGTAGCTCTCCCTGCCCGTAATCGTGGCAGCAAAACCAAAACTGGTACTGATGAGGCTAGATCGGAATGAATATAATACTGAGCAAAGAAATGTATATCATAAGGCTCCTTAAGTGGAGTGGCGTGTCGTAAGTATGCCGCGGAACATACCCACGGTACGTCACTCTACTTTAATCACCTATTCCATCAACCAAGGGTCATCCTACGCTCCGAAGGTAAAACCTAACGCTCTGATACCAACTTTGGCACGTCCCGAAAGTACGGAACATGACCGGCACTTAAACTACGAACGTCTCGAGGCGTACGTAATCTAAGTAAACCGAAAAACCCAGAAATCCAAACCAAGAAGAGTAGTAGAGTGAAGGAAAACCAATTTAAAACAAGTAGTTTAATAGCATAAGACGAATTATGCGGTTTTAAATACATCAAATATTTCCTGAAAATTTCGGCAGAGTCTCCTTTGTAAAAACTGGCTCCCAAACGGGATACAACATGAATAGTATACGAAATCAATAAAAGACATTCCCAAGCGGGAGCTAGCTCTTCGTCAATCGACGGTCACAACCACACAAGCAATATAATATACAACGCCAAGGGCGAGGATCAAAATTCCAAAGGAACTCAAAACAACAAGAAATCCACAGAAATACAACGCGCGACTCTAAGGTCGAAAGAATAACATCACTGGTCTCTATCTCAAAAATAAATACATATTTGGTTGATGGAATTTCTAGATACAACTGAATAATGATATACAAGATATAATGATGGGTACGATACAAATAAACCCACCTACTAGCAAGTCACCCGGAAATGGAAATAGTGCCAGCAAAGCCGTAAAGAAACCTGTACGGCGAAACCTGCAAGAACTGTGGCACAACGGGGGTGAGTTGCCAACTCGTGAATAGAAAAACATCTACGCATAGAAATCGCATAAATAACGCAACCTAGGTCAATGATCATAATATATCCTCAAATATGTATATAACATGCAGCCTATAACAATGGCTAGGGTAAATATCTAACCCGAGTGTAATCTCATGTGCCCGTGTCAGTGCCTCAGGTAGCAATATATCATATGAATGAGGTATGAATGCATGAAAACAGAATACATGTAAATGAAGAAACTGTTTTCATAATTTAGTGAGATTTCCTTTGTATTTTTAAAATGAGGTATCATAATGAAATCAGCATCAACAGTGTCTAGCATCGACACAAAACATAAATCTCAATGTCTCAAAATCTCAGGCTCCGGCTATCCGGACTGGCCTGTATCATCAAATATCAGTACCTCAATATCTCGAAATCTCAATATCTCAATCTCAATATCTAGGGCGCCGTCAGTCCAGACCGGCCCCTACCATCCATCTCAAGACCACGACGGTATCCTCCGGATATCCGATGCGTCGGGTAATATCACCGGTAGGTAGTGCTCCCATGCCAGGCTCAATGTCAGCAACACGATCTTCTTGCCCCGGGGTACCTTACCGGGTCCACCATGTACCCAAAACGGTTCATCCAACTCCTCGAATCGGGTCTCGAAATCCATCAGCAAACTCATGGTGGACGACTCATACATCATGGGAAAACCGCACTTTTTATTTAAAAAGAGAGAAAGAAGTTTATAAATGTTTTTGCGGTTTTCCCCCAAATCCAGAAAATCTCATGGAAACCCGAATCCAAATCATCAATAGCATGTAAAACCATGAATTTAAGCATGAGAATCCATGAATGCGGCATAGCGACGAATAATAGTATGCATGAAGTAGCAAGTAATAACTACAATGTCTAAACTAGCATATGAGGCAAGTATACTAATATCATGTCTAAACTATTAGCTAACAACCTATGTCAAATGAAATAGTATTTTCTAAAGTGTTCGTGACATGGAAATTACCGATGAAGATGTGTGTGAGCCGGCAAGTAAGTGTACGTGGTACATACGCGTCATCGGTAATGGTGTTGGTGTCCTAACAGCATGATATCAACAATAAGATATGAATCATAATATAAACATGCGATGCGGAGCGAACAGCGATAATGAGCGGGAGCTAAATACTAAACACAACAATAACTAATCCGCATTACCCTAATATAAGTCCTACAATAGTGCCTTTAGAAATAACACGAATCGTGGTGTTTGAAAATAAGGGCTACGGTGTTTTAAGAAAAGATACGTCTTTCGAAATATCCGTAGAATCCCTTGACCTGTCTTTTAAAATACCCATGATTCGTTAGCTTTTGAAATAGGTAGGAGTCGAATCTAATCTAACAACTAAACTAAACTAAAGGGCTAAGCTAACAAGCTGGACTACAGGTAAGGAAACCGCCTAACATCTGAGTCGATACATATACATACCTGTATATGTATTAGTCGGTGATCCCGCCTCAATAATATCATATCCGATACCATATCTATAATCAGACATCCCAAGTCAAGAGTGCGGATCAATCATCAATATATAGCTCGTACGGAAATCCGTCGTACGACATCCCGAATCTGGGTACGGATCAATATCACATTCATCATACTATTCATCTGGTATCCTCTTTATCAAATATCATGATCGAGGTACTGATCTACGTCTAGTATAATTCCTATACCGCCTAAGTATTCATGCACGTGTGTGAAACACTACATCAAGGACCCGCTACAACGTCATGTCGTATCTCAAATACGAACCCTGCCATATCACCGATCTCACGGCCTCAAATCAAATCTCATCGACTCATCTCAAATCCCAAGTACTATCATCATCATCCATGAATGTGTATATGAATGTATATATGCATAGTCCCATACCCACGCATATATACATATATACACATCCCCATCTACGCACAAGAAAGTAATGTATGCAAGTCTGTGTGTGCGTATGTGGGTATAACAACTACTCTAGGGTTTCGCAACTAACACTAAACTAATCCATGAACACCTAGAATCTACCTTTATCATCAAGTCTCATATCAACAATAATAAAATCGAAATATATGTGTGCATACGTATTCGTATACATCACCACGAACTGCGGGGGTGCTATACGCCATCCACCCGACTTCTCCCCGTAGATATAAATCTACTCACCTGGTCCTCACTCGCCGGTGCCGACGTCGCCACGCGCTTGCTTGTCGTCTCGAAGTCCACATGGATACCTACATATCATAACGCACCGTATCGCATTAAAATCCGACTCATGACCAAAACGACACACGAATCCCACATAGATAAAAACCTATGGTTTGCTTTCACAAATCAACCCAAAAACCCTCGACGTCGGCGTACAAACGCCAAACCATCGAGAAAAACCCAAACACACTCATTGTACAATCACGAGCACTAATTATATTATAAAATAGCTTAAAATTCACAAAAACCCCAAATTCACTTTAAAAGCCATTTTTCCGAAAATCTAGCAAGCAAAAATTTCTCGTTTTAGTACAAAACTCGACGTTTTAACAAAACTAATGGCCATAAAGCTCAGTAAAAATCTTAATTAATTCATACCTATGTTAATTAGATTTTAAACTTAATTCTTAATATCAATCTCAAAAAATCTAGTTTGCATACATAACCAATTTTAACAATTTTATAGCAAAATGCACAAACTACAATCTAGCTTAGATTTGCATGATCTAAAGAATTAAACTACACTTAATAATGTTAATGAAGTCATGAAAAACGTAATTAGATTTGTAGTCTAACATTTGCAATTAATTTCCAAAACCTAGTTTGCATAAAATTCCAATTTTAACAATTTACAAGCATCAATTAGTAAACTAGCAACTAGGTTAGGTTTTCATTTTCTTAAGATGATAATCTACACATTGCAACCATAATTACACAACAAAAACCCTAACTTTAGTTCACAACCCCCTCTTGAAAGTTAAATCTTTAATATCAAAACCACAATTAATTCCTAATTAAACACATAATAGCTAGATTCAAGTAATCGAACAATAACTTATGCAAAATGCTAAGATTATACCTCACAAAATTAGAGATCTAGCACCAAAATCTTGGACTCCAAATTGCTCTCTTGATCCATGATCCACACTAGAATAGGTCAAGAAGAAATGGGTAGAGATTGGATTTAAGAAATATTGAATTTTTAGCTTGATTTTGAGGCAAAAAGATGAAATTTTTGAAGGAAAAAGAGATGGGGTTTTGGGGAAATTTCTGGACAGCAATGAAGGGGGGCTCGGCTGCAGGTGAGGAAAAAGGAGGAGAGAGAGGGAGGTGGGGAAAATCACTTCTAGTCAAAGTCCACTTTGTTTCTTTCATTTTCTATTCTATTCTTTTCTTTTCTTTTGAAAAAGGAGGTGATTGGAGAGAGGGAGAGGGGGAGGGCTGTCATGGTGGGGCCGGCCACATAGGGAGAGGGAGAGAGGGTGAGGTGTGGGTGTGTGGGTTAGGGAAAAAGATAAATGTATTACCCCAATTCCCATTAACACTAATTTCACCGAAAAAAGCCTTTTTCTTCGATATTTTCTAAACCGTTTTGACAAACCATTTCATTTCAGAAACCACATGATAAAATTTTATTTAATGTATTATGATGCACAAAATTTGTTTCAACTCATTCCAATTTGTAATTTTTCCTAATTAAATGTATTAGTGACGGCTTAAAATAATATTAAAATAATTAATTTCGGAAAAAATTTCAGAAAATTTGAAATTTCACCAGTGGCTCAATAAACACCAGATACTAGCAATTATATAGCTAGAATATGTATATTTAATTTTATAATAAAGATATTTGTATTTTGACTTTTTACCGAAAACCCCCTTATTTTACCGATTTTCCGAAATTTCACCGAAACGATTTTCAAAACGTTACACAAAGTCCATACTTTGTTGGTGTATAAGGATTCCATCTCAGATCGATAAACATCCAGTCATTCTTACAGAGTCTTACTCCTGATGGCCAGCTCGAAACTAGTTGGGTCATCATCTCATGATGCAATCCTCGCTCCCACTGTCATAGAGAAACCGAAGTATCTCTCAGGTGGGTGAGGAACCCTACTACATCGGCGGAGAGGCTGAGATTCATTGGTAACTATTGAATCCTTTGGTTTTACCAAATCATTAGCTGTAGTTTGTATAGCTGGAACTTTTCCAGTTCTACAGAACTAACCTTGCCTCGATCTTGTCCGGATTTTGCTTTTAGACATAGGCCAGACAACCCCAAATCTTAACTAGCTTAAGAAACGGGCTCTTCCCTTCCCATATCACATATGAAGTGGTAGGCAACTGATTCGATTTGAACCTTATTTGATAGGTATGCAACTTCTCAAGTGCATAACTCCCAAAAGGAAATAGGAAACTCAGTAGTACTCATCATAGAGCACACCATATCACATAGGGTGCTATTGCTCCGCCCCGATACACCGACGTGCTGTGGTGTATACGGAGGAGTAATGCTGAGAGAGAATCTCATTCTCTTTTAGAATAATCCAGGAATTCCGTGCTCAAGTATTCTTCTTCTTGATCTCATCAAAGGACATAATACTTATACCCGTTTTTGGTTCTCTTCTTCTATCTTATATTCTGTGAATATCTCAAAAGGTTCGGACTTGCATTTCAACAGGAACATATGTCTGAATCTTGAGAGATTATCAGAGAATGTAATGAAGTGCAAAGAACCGGTCTTGGTATGTATAGACAGGGGACTTTCATACATCAGTATGTATCAATCCCAAGAGTTCACTAACTCTTTCTCTGTTTCCAATAAACGGAGCTATGGTCATCTAATCTTTGTGACATGACTGGCAAGTTTCATAAGATGTAAATTCAAACAGATTTAAATATGCATCTAAATGTAACTTCAGCTAGTCGGGTCGCATTGATATGACCTAGTCTACAATACCTCAAGAAAGATCCGTTCATTTCTGAACTATTCCTCTTGTGTGTGTTCCGTATACTAAGAACTGTAGTTTGATTTAGAACATTAATGCTTTTAGATAACGTGCCTGGACCGATCAACTTTTGATATAGGAAATGTTCAAAACATTATCCAACAATACAAAATTTTATCATTTCTATACTAATAAAGAGACTGATATGATTTTGTATATCAGGTTCGGTATCTAATAACATTCGTTCAGAATCAATGTATTTGGATTACAGGATGACAGTGACCAACAGACTTGGCTGCAACACTTGCACCGTTTTCTGCCTCATGAAACTTATCACCCGTTCTCAGTTCTCTACCTATCTGTAGCCCATGTAACAAATTACATATGCGGGATCCTGATCCGATATCAAATACTCAGGACGTAGAGGATACTGAGAAACAGTTCTTTGTAATGAACACACCCGAAGGAGATGCATCATATGCACTTTCTTCGTTTGGGCGGCAAAGGAATTCTGGTATTCCCCTATTTCTAGCTCTGTCTTATAACAATTATAAGTCGGAGCGAGACCAACATTCCACAGCTCAGTATAACAAGCGGGTTCGGTCAATACATCCGTATTATTATCTTGATTAAGGCATGACATGGTCGCTACCAGGAGAGAGAGAAAAGAAAACACTCTGCGTGCGCTCTTGCAAGATCAGATTGGTTATTATTTTATCTAATCAGGATGGCTCCCACTGTTTTTATCAAATCTTCCTTCAAACCTTAAAAGGAAAGACTAGCCGGGATTAAATACACGCTACAAGTTCGCCAATCTTTCAGCCAGGCCAGTGTCGGTACTTTGAGGGAGGTTCCCCGTGCTTTTGCACGGACCTAATTACAGTAAAACTCGTTTTCCCAGAGGCGTAACCCCGTTGACACCTTTCTATACACCTACTAGATCGGCTAATTGTAATGTGTAAAACTCTCCCAGGAGTAACAATTACTCGCAGTGGGTATCGGGATCCAACTATCTCATAGAAGGTATGCAATCTCATTGCAAATTTCAACACTTGAAATTCCCGATAATTTTGCCCCTAACGTGCTATGACCTTGACGAAAGCCAATAAAGCATAGCCCGCTAGTCAAGTTCAACCCATACATTTCTTGATTGAATTAAACCCACCCGCGCGACCCTTGACGAAAGCCAACAAAGCCGTACGACTACCCTAATCCAATCGCATCATATGCAGCAGATAAGCAGCATATAGCTACCGCACACTGCACCTTGACGAAAGCCAACAAATGTAGCATGAATACTATATACAACTTATCTGAAATGACGGAGGGCTACGACAGGTTTTTCTGAAAACCTATTGCGTAATGAACTTGATATCGTTGTAGAATCAAATGATTTTAAAATGGAGTGTTTTTTAGGCTTTTCTAGTTTTGCTAAAGGGGTCACTCCCGGTGAAGGGATCGTCGGCCCTTTCCTCGTCGAATGAGGTGCGGGATATATCATATATATCACTGTGAGACAAACCGAGGGGTGTAGCATCTGCCAGCTATTGCTAAAGGGGTCACTCCCGGTGAAGGGATCTCGGCCCTTTCCTTATCGAATAAGGTGCAGGATGTTCTACAAGGAATACCGCGATGCAAAGCAAGAACTGTAGCTACCTGTTTTTGAAAATTCGATTCCACAACATCTTTAGGTTTCTTTTCTTTCATTAATCATATTAATGAAGTCCCATCATTTAAGTTACCTAAACATCACAGATATACGTACACTTATGCCATCCGCATTCGCCTCGATGTCCCCTCGTACACCGTTAGGTTAGGTAACTAACGGCAGAGCGGGGCAGGGCTAGCGCGGGTGTAAAACATAAGTAACGTCTATATAATATATCATATATACTATATACTGTATCTATCACAACATATCAAATGATCACATCACAGATAACGCAGCAGAAGAATCATATGAAACATTGGATATACTAGGACGTCCGTGTTTTCAATACGAGCCAGTACAAAACACGGATTCCACGGTCGCGATGAATAGCCAAACCCACACCCCTAGACCCCTACGAGAGCAGCAAGCAACCCCACCAATTCTAGAGTTAAGAAACCCGGACTCGACTCCTCGAGTTGATCTCCCACTGGACTCCAGAACCCGGTTACTTGTGCCCTCCTCCTTGGGTCTATCCTAGTGCCGAAAAGTAAATAATATACAAAAGGTGACATCTTCCGCAACCTGGAAGTGCCCCAATAAAAGAATATTACATACAAGTTTTTACATGAATGAAAATGAAAAACACTCATCTCACATAAAAAAAAAACCCGGCTATTCAAACACGACGATCCAATATAACATATCCAGCAACACATAACATCACATGTCATCAACGTAAGTAAACATGCGTATCCCAATTGTCGTTGACATATAGCAACGAAACCGGCGATATCACATATTACACTTACGGTCATAGAAAAGAAAGTGTAAAACTACAACAGTTGGAATCCGCAACCAACTTAGACATCGCATGCCTAACCATCTGAATTCCTTAGACATCACATGCCTAACAATTATAAACCCCGCATTTTAGTCTCATTATCGAAAACTCTTTTCAATATCAAGTCGGGCAATTCAAAAAGATTCCCAACATCTAGAACGAATGCTCGTCGCAAACTTTAGTGGACGGCCGCACCCCCGATACCGTCGACGAAGTGCACTAAGGCGAAACACCGCTGCCGCGAGCACCCGAATGGATGCTTTTTGGCGACGGGGTTTTCCTAGAGTCACTTGGTCGGGGCTATGGGGTGTAGCTGTCTATTAAGTTTACCCGGCGAGTATCCGCGTACACAACGTGATTGCGACAAACTTTTGATCACATCAAAATTCCGTGGCAACCGATCAAATGAGACTAAACTACTATGTTTATAACATCCAAATCAGTTATCTCATAACTACATGTGGATTCCAAATATTGTATCACATTCCGGATAAATAGGAAATGTTAAACTTTCCGATCGAACAATCAAACACCAAAGTTTTCCCGAAATAGCTCAACACATGAAATAAGTTTAAAAACATTCACTTCATGCCTCAGTACCAACGGTCCAGCCGTAGAAGGGTCAAGCCAACGCCTCACATGTGGCACGCCGTACTGCCCCAAACCCTAAGGTTCAAAGGGCAGTTCAAGACGGTCACATAATCGAGTTAAGGTTTGTTGTCTTCTAGAGGGTCCATCGCGTTACTTGCACTACTTAGAACGTTTTCAAACTACGGAAAAATCCAACACTTGGAAATTTCCCGGCAGGGGAAAAATTGGGTATTTATATCCGGTCAAACTTTTCAACATATTCTAAATTATCCGGAAAAGCACATAGACAAAGTCAAAGTTTCCGATCGAATCATCGAAGCCCCAAAACACCCTAGAAAACTCAACTCTTGAGTGCAAATTAAAAATTCCCAGAAAACTCAGGATTAAATTATTGGCATTACTGTGCAAACAGTGAATAAAGAGGACACTAAATGGCCGCGGAACCGCCGTGTGACCTAGGGTAAGGCCGCGGTTCCGCGGCGCTTTGGAAGAGATGGGGTCATGTACTACACAGTAATTCATATAAAACCCTGCTTATTTTTCTGCGTATTTTTAATTCACAAAATTCCACAATTACAGAAAATGTACAGAGAGGGTTAATGTTTAGGGTTTCGTGACTCGATCGGATTTCTAACATCGTCTACACATCGCCTAAGGCTCTAGCTAGGCTCTGATACCAGTGTAGGGTTCCTAGGCACACTCAAGAGGTTCCACAAGGCATCAACCATGCCAAATCAAATGATTTTCATGTGCCGAGAAACCCTAAACTAGATCGTTAACTAGAGATTAGGCGAAAACTATACAAGTAAACAACTTTACTGGAAAGTGAAAGTGACTACAACCTTTGTAGATCCGGTCCTCCACCTCTTTAGCTCCGTGATGACGTCCTTCTGCTGTGATCATCGGATCCCAGACTCTAGCGATGGTTTCGTCAGAGAAACGAGCGGGCTAGGTCGTTGACTTCGATGCCGAAGATGATCTACGTCGAGGCGACTCAAACTCAAGCTCCATCTTCACTTGGTCATGAACCTTGTGAAGAAAACACCCTATACAACATGGCAAGTGGTAGAGGATGAAGAAATAGGAAGTAAGTTCACTTTGGATTTGGATTTCTCACTTGGATTCATCACTTGATAATTTTCAAGCAAAGGTTTTTCTTTCTTCTTAAAGAAGAAGAAGAAGAAGAAAGAAAAAGAATTATCACCAAAAAGAAAATTCAAGTGATATCTATCATATTGCAACCATGGGTTAGATTAACTCATGTAGAGAATAAACTAGGATTAAGGTAAATGGTTAGGGTTAAGGAATAAAACAAAATGGTAAGACTTTTTCAAAGATGCTAGAAATATCATGAAGCTTCTTGCACAAAACAAAGAAAGCCACTACCATTTTATTTTTGCCAAAAATGAATAAAGAAAATAAATGAGTAAATCAAACCCTAACCATTAACCTAATCATAGTTTAAAGCATACACATACCCAAGTTTGCATGTATCATCAAACATGATACAAACAAGTGCACAAAAATATATCATATATACAATGTGCACAATCTAGTGAGAAAATAATCTTAAGTGAACAAATACTAGTTAATGTAAAGTAATATATCAAATATATAATTATACATTAAATCATTAAATCAACACTTGATTTAATGATCCGGTCATACTGCATATAACCGACTAATATCTATTGTATCAATGTATCGAATCAACACTTGATTCGGTAACCCGGCTATATCTCATATAACCGTCCAATGATACAGATCGCGAGAATAGAATACAGTATCACATACTGGTATTATTCTCGGTCCCGCACATATCTCATATGCGCTCCTATTTCGTTTCGCTTGAGCCAGAAAACCTCTGTGTAGGACTCTAAAGACTCATCAATACGCCGGCAGCAGGTGATGATCATATCAAACACCCACAAGCCGCAAGCGGTCTGCTAAACGTAACGGACACCCGGGTATTGAGCGATCATAAGATCAACGAGCAAGCCTGCTCACACTCCTGTGAATCCAACCAGTAACACTTACTGTACAGTCCGGTCTGTTCGTCTGATATGTCGCATATCTCGCCTAGGGGTGGTAAACGTCAGACCCCAGTAGCTCGATAAGTCGTGTCGATATGAGGTCTATAACAGTTCGAGAAACTACTGGTAACACTTACCAGTAAATCTCAGCAACCCTGGCCAGGGATTTCCGGTTATTGCCAATCGAACACAGCGAAACATCAACTCCCTATACCGGGAGAGACAAATCCCCTCCTATCGCTCATTGCCTCCATGTGATTCGGGACTGTACCCAAAAGCCACCGTTTTGCACGCCTTCTTGGACGTGGTAAGGTGGAAATCAAAGCACAGTGGAAATCACACAAGACTCTATGACGATCTCGGGTCAACAGACTACTCTGTACCAGTGTCACCAGAGAACTGCCATCTGACGTAAGGCATAATACCATCTGGGAGTTCTCGGCAAGTCCGTCCAGTGTACCCAGTCTCCATTGAGCACCCGTATATCATCTCTGATGTCAAACATCAATGGATATGGGATCATCCATCGCCCATCTGTATGGGTCGAGAAGGTATACGCTAGTCTACTCTGATATATCGATGCCCCGTCTCGATACACCTACGACTAGGGACCTTGAAGGATATACTTATGGACTACCATGTCCCCACTAGTATGATCTGCAACATAGTCCAGGTAGTCAAGTACACATCCTAAGGGCTTTACCAACATGTAACAGAGAGACAATCAGTGTACACGTTAAGGTAAAGAGTAACCAGATAGCATACTATCATGTCGAGCAAGAAAGTCCTCCCTATATATGTCCCAGCATCCACTACAATATACATCCTATGTACAGTAATGGCCTCTAGGGCATACATATAACTAACAGTATGTATATACAGGTGAGGGGTATCCTTGTGATCCGTCACGAGTTTACTTTAGATGTTGCAGTATCTTTTTATTGTTGCAAACATTTAGATTAATGTTTGCATATGGATATTATGAGCTAGAAATCATCATTTAGAGCATTAATGGTGACACATGCACAAGTGATGACTCATGGTCTCTTTTCTTGTGTATGAGTCACATTATGAGATTGATTTGAGTGATGAAATGAGAGCAAGAGAGAGAGGGGCAGCCAAGGTTATGGTGAGCTCTTGTATTTCTTTTTCTCACACACTCTCATTTTATCATACAACTCAAGAAAAAGAAAGCTTCTTCTTCCTCCTCCTCCTCCTCTAGCTCACAACATCCATTAATGGCAACACCTCTAACCTCCATCCATGCAATAGATGCAAGAGACAAAGTGATCACAAACATTCTCTACATCACCTTGGACACGTCGGCTAGCACACTTCGTGCACGAGTTGCTTCGGATGAAGCGGGAGCCCGTAAAAAGAATCGATGATGTGGTGCCCTTTCCGACGAGGAGATCGAGACCGGAGATACCGCGAGGAGCTTGCGATGGTGGGCACAGACCGAAGGACACGGATCGATCGGTATAGCCTTTCTATCCCTTCTTTAGATTGCTAGTTGTAGGTTAATGGTTCGATCCAGGTTTTAAGCATACGATAACGCCGGTTTCTAGTTTAGAAAAAATTTCGTTTCCGCATTTTGGCCTCGGAGAGACGGCCGGGACGCTACCGTAGTCTTACAAGTAGAGGCTATACAACCCCTGTTGTGATGATTTAGTGGACTGAACTTGAGACTTAAACCCCGGAATACGAACTTAGAAAATCTGATATCAGAGAATTATGGATTCTGTGAGGGTATATTGAAATCTGCTAACACCCGGGTGACCTGAAAACTTTTTAGCAAACACAGGGGAGTGTGAAGGCAACCTAGGACCCCCCACTGAAACCCTAGCCCCTAATCCCTCACCATGGCCGCAGAAATATTCCCTCTGGCCGCAATTTTCGGCCAGGCCTGGTCCATTTTGGTTCGTGCTTGTTTCATGACTCCAGTATCTGTAATCTAGACCCTCCACATATGCAAAATTGGCTGATTTGACCTAGGGTAAAATCTGCGACTAATTTCATGAGTTGCTGTTTTGATTCGTGGTTATATTTTTCGTATTTTGGATTCTGAATTTTTGTATTTTTTTTTACCTCGATCACTTGATGTTTGTACGACGATATCGAGGGTTGTTTGGTGGTTTGAAAGGCGTAGTCCGTAGGTTCTAACCTAATGCATGTCGTTTTGGTTTTGAATTGGGTTTTAATGCGGTACGATACGTTATGATGTGTAGGTACCCCCAAGAGGACTTCAAGACAACAAGCAAGCACGTGGCGACGTCGACAACGACAGGTAAAGAGCAAGGTGAGTAGATATATATCTACGGGGGAAGTCGGGTGGATGGCGTATAACACCCCCGCAGTTCGTAGTATAGTGTATGGTATATATATATTATATGGATATGATTATATGTTATTATGAGGTTGTGATTATCTAGATAGACTTTGGGAGTCATGGATAATTCTAGTATCATTGGATGATGGTGTCGCTAGTTAGTTTAGTCGCGAGCCCTAGAATAAGGTTTACACCCATACGCACACACATGCTTACTTTGTTATACTTGTGCGTATATGGGGATATGTATATATATATATATATACACACACACACATAGGTATGGGACTATGTATATACATGTACGTATATTTACACATGGATGATGAGGATTGTATATGGTATTATGGAGATGAGTCGATGAGATTGGGTATGATGCTATGAGATCGGTGATATGTTTTGTTTCGTATTGTGAGATACGACATGAGATTTTAGCAGGCCTTTAGGCATGTGTTTTCATACACGCATATATATATATATGGTATCAGTTTGTACTAGACTTAGATCAGTACCCCAGTTCATGAGATATGATGATAAGGATACCAGATAAATGATGAGATAAATATGATATTTGACCCATACCCAGATTTGGGATGCCGTATGATGGATTTACCGTACGAGCTATATATTGATGATAGATCCGTACTGTTGACTCGAGGATGTCATATTGTATATTGTATCGTATGTGATACTATTGAGGCGGTATCACCGACTATTATAAAATATATATCGACTGAGATTTAGGTGGTTTTCCCTTACCCCTTCGGTTAGACTATTCGTTTAGTCATGTAGTTTACTTGTAGATGTTAGACTAGACTCGAGTCATACCTATTTCCAAAACTAACGATTCATGAGTATTTTAAAGTCAGGCCAAGAGATTCTATGAATATTTCAAAGGACGTACCTCTTTCCTTAAAAACACTGTAGCCCCTATTTTTTCCAAAACACCACGATTTGTGTGATTTTAAATGAAAAACGGTATGACTCGTATAACTAATGTAAATTCCTTATTGCTGCATATACTTTCCATTTCCATATATTCATGTGGTTATTAGCGCATTGCATGCTTATATACTTATGAGTTATATTATATTAAACCCATGCTGTCAGGACACCAGCACCATTATCGATGATGCGTATGCTCCACGTACACCTGCTTGCCGGCTCACACACTTCATCATCAATAATTGCCATGTCACTACACAGTAGGATTGTTGCATCAGGATTTGACCCCTTGCATGGCATACTTGTGTACATACATATTGTACACTCATACTTGCGTACATACATATTGTACACTCATACTCGCGTACATACATATTGTACACTCATACTTGCGTACACACATATTGTACACCCATACTTGCATACATACGTATTTGCACATACATAGATGATTCTGGCTTGATTTTGGAGATTTGGGAACCGCAAGATATATTTTAAAACTGGATTCATTTTAAAAGAGCGGTTTTCCCTCGATATGTGCATATTACTGTTCCATGTTGCATGATATATGGATATGCTTACATTTCTGTTATATGTCACATACATCATGCTTTATGATTATTACGCATTGAGATATGTTGTTTTCATAAGATTTCTGGATTTGGGAACCGTGGTTATTTCAAAAGAGAGTATGTACTGTTTTAAAAACCCGGTTTCCCTTGATATGATATTTCAGTGCGTCCACCATGTGTTTTCTCGGTTCTAAGACATATGACATGTGAAACCCGATTCGAGGAGTTGGATGAGGCTGATTGTGAGTACATGGTGGACCCGGTATGGTACCCCGGGGCGAGAACGAATTGTTGTGCTGCAGACGGTGAGCCTGGCAGTGGGACTACTACCTACCGGTGATAGTATTTGGGCTCGGCAGATATCCGGAGGATACCGACCGGAATCGGGAGATGATATGGGCTGATCCGGACTGACGGAGCCCGTAGGCCGATCCGGACTGACGGAGCCCGATATATAAGGATTTACGTGCCGATGCTGGGCACGAGTTTCATGATGTTTTCGAGTGTCGATGCTGGACACTCAGGTTCCATGATTTTGATGTGTCGCAAGGGACACACATTGATTTATATTCTCATACTTTCATGCATATGCTTTTATGACTTTTACATGCATGATGTTGTTATGTCATTAGTTGACACGTGGACGAGATCCATATGCATACAGGCATTGATTAAATGGTTAAATGAAATCCATATACTTATAGCCTTGAGGATATAGTTAACACTGATTTCATTGATGATACCTCATATATATGATATGTTGCTACCTGAGGCACTGACACGAGCACTTGGTATTACACTTATGTATAGATGTTTACCTTGCCAGTATTTACAAAGGAAACTTTGCCGAAATTTTCAGAAAAGACTTAGGATTTAAAAATGCATATTCGGCTTATGTTATTTAAAACCACTTGTTTTAAAACATGTTGTCTTCGCTTCTTTCTTAAAATGGTTTAGATTTCTGGGATTTCTTGGCTTACTTGAATTAGATGGGGTCCTATAGACTTAATATGATTCAAGTGCCAGTCACGTGCCAATTCGGGTCGTGATAAGGTTGGTATCAGAGCGCTGGGTTAACCTTGGTTCAAGTCTAAGTTTGACTATGTGGAGCCTAGAGCGTTTATATATATTCAGAACTTAGGTTTGACCTTACGGAACTTAGACTTAGTCGAGGGGGTATTATACCCGAACTTTCGTCACGTAGGTTGACCTTGGTTGATGGAGTAGGTGACTGCAGTAGAGGGACGTACCGTGTGTATGTTCCGCGGCATACTTACGATACTCTACTCCGCTTAAGAAACCTTAGGATGTACATTTCCTTGCACAGTATTATATTCATTCATGATCTATCCTCATCAATATTGGTTTATGGTATTTGCTGCCACGATTGCACGGGCAGAGAGAGCTACGGCTAGGGTTGCGTCAGCATGAGCTCGTCACGGACGAGAACTGACCAGGGCGTGATTCCAGGGACATACGATTGCATAAAGGTGATCAGTCAAAAATATTGCATTTTTAACACATCAATTTCCCTACTCTTTGTAACCATCTAAAGGTGTTTGGTATAAATATAGCACATATTAGCAATTTGTCTGCAAAATACCAAATAACATGTGTTATACATTATAACCGGCATTATGAGGGAAATTGTGTGTTTATTACTACACGCATGATCTTTTGTGTATCAAACACTTGTCTCGAGATTGTGTGCAGGAAATTCTCCAGTTAAAAGAACCGGAACTGCTAAAAGTGCTGATAAAATGCATCAAGTCAAAGACTTGAAATCTGGCAGAAAACAAGAAAGTATAAAAATATTCCAGACATCAGAAAAGTGCTATAAAGCCAACAGAAAACAACACTGGAAATTTCAAGCACTGAGTCCACTAAACGGCCGCGGATCCATGGCCGAGTTAGGCCGATCCGCCGCGGATCCACGGCCGATCCAACTCGTCGGCGGCAGAAATTTTCTACCGAGGTTTCTTCTCAACGGCAAAAATTCTTCAAGACGCTTCAGTTCCTCGAAATCTCCAGACGGTTCCCTTCTAACAGCCAAGCTTCTTGTGCAAGCTTAATACCTACCAAGCTTCTCATGCAAGCCTCATAACAACCAAGCTTCTCATGCAAGCTAGCTAACTACCTTAATCTAGAAACTTCTCTACCCTAGCTTCCTATGCAAGCCTCATAACAACCAAGCTTCCAATGGAAACTAGACCTAGCTTCTAGGGGAAGCTTGAGGGAAAACTATAAAAAGACATCTATGGCTTCATTAAAAAGGTTGTTCATTAATTGGGTTGTTGAATATTGAGCCAAAATTCCACAAGTTGAGTGACACAACTTGCAACTCAAAACCCTAGACCGAATCCAATTCCAAAGCCAAATCAAGATTCATCGAGTACCAAATCAAGCAAGCATTCAACGAGCCTTTGATGCAACGCCGATCTTCATCCGAGCAAGAGATCCACGATGATCCGCGACTCACAACGATCGAGCCACGCAAAGATCGACGCCAAATTCCTTCTCAATTGAGTGAGCTGGAGCTAGTCTTGTAAACTTGAGTGAGAGTTGTAATTTAAAGAAGATCTAAATAAAGGTGAAAATCTTTATTCTTGCTTTCTATTCATTCTCGCATTATGATATTCTTAATTCTTGATTGCTTTATAATGATGCATGAGTAAATTCTCCGCTTGTGGAGGATCCGAGAGAATTGATAGATCTAATGAAGATCAAATCTTAATACTAGTCTTAATTCTTATGAGATTTGTGAACCTTAGCAAAAAGAATCGTTGATAACCTAATTTGGAGCGAAATGACTTCTTGATTATTTTGTTGCAAATTAAGGATCAAACTATCGGTGATTTTCTTTGCTAGAGGCTAGATCCGAATGATTATAATTGAAAAGATAAGGGATAGTGAAGGAGAAACCCTAGTTTCTTCAATTGATCCCTAATCTTCAATCATAATCATCAATCTAGCTACAAATATTTAATAGATAAAATTAGGAATTATTAGATTCATCATTAGCTATTAACTCAATCAGATCCTACAAGCTATTTTTCATATCTTGATAATTCAATTGATTTGGACATTTTCTTGATCTCTATCATTTCTTGATTTTAGATCTATTTCTTGATGATTCTTGAAACTAAATTTCACAAATATTGAATCATTTTCATTCATCTTTTAATTTTCAACTCAACTATAACGATAATGAACAAATCACACTTTCTCAGTGGACGATCCGCATTCACCGATGAAACTACAATAGACACCGTCAATTGATTGCGGTATAAATTTCTTTGGTTGTGAAACTATCACGACCCGAAAAGTATGGAACTTGACCGACACTTAAATTACGAAACGTCTCGAGGCGTACGTAATCTAAGTAAGCCAAAACCCAGAAATCAAAACCAAGTAAGGCAGTAGAGTGAAGGAAAAACCAATTTAAATCAAGTAGTTTAGCAACATAAACCGAAATATGCATTTTAAAATCTCAAGTCTTTTCTAAAAATTTCGGCATAGTCTCCTTTGTAAAAACTGACCCCAAACGGGTACAAACCTGATAAAACGTATATATAATGAATAAGGGCGTCCCCAAGCAGGAGCTAGCTCTTCGTCAATCGACAGTCACAACCACGCAAGCAATATAATATACAACGCCGAAGGGCGAGGATCAAAACTCAAAAGAAACCCAAAATCAACATGAAAACCATAAAAATACAACACGCGACTCTAAGGTCGAAAGAATAAGCACTGGTCTTCTATCTCGATCAAATATACAAATATGGTCGATGGAGTTTTACTAGATACAACTGAAATAACAAATACACAATGGTGGTCCTGATGCAAAGAACCCACATGTCAAAGCAATCACCCGGAAGTGACAGTGTGCCAGCAAAGCCGCAATGAACCTGTACGGCAAAACCTGCAAGGAACTGTGGAACAACGGGGGTGAGTTTCCAACTCGTGAGTAGAAAACATCACAGAGCAGAAATCGCATGTATGATGCTATCCTAGGTCATATCAAGTAATATCCTCAAATAATACCCTGATCCATCTATATATACGTGCAATACCACGTGCTCGTGTCAGTGCCTCAGATAGCAACATATCAGATGTATGATGTATGAATGCATTACGAATGGAAATAGAATATATCATGAGTGAGACAAATGTTTTCTTTAATCAATAAGATTTCTATATGTATATCAATCAAGTATCATCAATGAAATCAACAGATAAATCAGTGTCAAGTATCGACACAAAACACAAATCTCAGTATCTCAATATCTCTGTATCTCAAATCTCAATATCTCGATCTCAATATCTCATATCTCAATATCTCAATACCTCAGGCTCCGTCAGTCCGGATCGGCCCATATCATCAATCACATGACCACGTACGGTATCCTCCGGATATCCGCCGCGCCAGGTAAAGTCACCGGTAGGCAGTCTGCCCCTGCCAGGCTCATCATCCACCATGAAATCACTCTCGCCCTGGTGTACCATACCGGGTCCACCATGTACCCGAGACGGTTCATACTACTCCTCGAAACGGGTCTCGAAATCCAACATCTATCATGAAAACTCATGGTGGACGACTCATACATCACGAGAAAACCGCAACTTGCATTTTAAAAAGAGAGAGAGAGAGAGAAGTTTATATATATGCTTGCGGTTTTCCCCCAAATCCCGAAATCTCATGAAAATCCGAAATCCAACAATCAAGAGTCAGTAAACAGTGAATATCGGCATAAAACCCCAAAATGCTGCATAACCAATGAGTATATGAAAGCATCTAATATCATGCAATGAGTGAAATAGTTAAACTAGTATATGAAAGAGATAACATATTGCAACTATAAGCTAGCAGGCTATGTCAATGAAATAATATTCACTAAAGTGTACGTGACATGGCAATTACCGATGATGATGTGTGTGAGCCAGCAAGCAAGTGTACGCGGAGAATACGCATCATCGGTAATGGTGCTGGTGTCCTGACAGCATGATCTCAAAAATGACATATGAAAACACAATATAAGCATGCAAATGCAATGTGAACAGTAATAATATGCGGGAGCTGAATAATAAACATAACAATGGAGAATCTACATCAGTATATACATGTGTCATACAGTTTTGCCATTTGAAATAACACGAATCGTGGTGTTTAGAAAATAAGGGCTACGGTGTTTTAAGAAAAGATGCGTCTTTTGAAAATATCCATATAATCCCTTGGCCTGTCTTTAAAATACTCACGATTCGTTAGTTTTGAAATAGGTATGACTCGAGTCTAGTCTAACATCTACAAGTAAACTACATGACTAAATGAACAATCTAACAGAAAGGGTAAGGGAAACCACCTAAATCTGAGTCGATACATATAAATATAATAGTCGGTGATCCCGGCTCAATAGTTTCACGTACGATACAATATAAATATAATATGGCATCCTCGAGTCAAGAGTGCGGATCTATCATCAATATATATCTCGTACGGTAAATCTATCGTACGGCATCCCAAATCTGGGTACGGGTCAAATATCACATTTATCTCTTTATTCACTTGGTATCCTTTGTTGGAGATAGTGCCCTCAGAGTCAATTATTGGATCACAGGCACGTGATTGCAATGATTGAGGGAGGACCTATCCCGGTAGGACAGTCTTACTCGAGATGATAGTATGCTATCTGGTCTATCTTTATCATCGTGTACTGCTTTAGGTGACCTGACATGTCGCTATTACACGTTGATAGAGCCCCTAGGATTCTTGCTTGACTACCAGCAGTATGATGGCGATCATATACGTGGGAGCTGGTAGTCTATAAGCACATCCTTAAAAGGTCCCTAGTCGTAGGAGTTTCGAGACAGGGCATCGATACTCCATTAGTAGACTAGTGTATACAGTCGAGACCCCGACGAGGGGCGGTGGCCGGTCTCACAAGCCACTGGTGTCAGTTGGTTCACCTAAGATGTATACAGGTGCTCATTGGGTTATGAGTACACCGGACAGGACTCGCCGGGAACATGCTAGTTGGTCTTATACCAGACGTCAGATAGCAGTTCCCTGGTGACATGTGTACAGGTTAGTTCATCGACCTGAGGATCGTCATTTGTCTCGTGTGAGTTCCCACTGTGCTTTGATTACTACCCTATCACGGCTCAAAGGAGTCGTGCAAACAGGTTTTAGTTGGGTACAGTCCCGAGCCACATGGAGGCAGTGAGCGGATCTTCAGGGGTTCGTCTCTCCCGGTATTGGGGGTGAGGTCGCGCTGTGTCTAGGAGAGCCATTACGCAAAGCCCTCGGCCGAGGCAGGAGATTTACTGGTAGGTATTCCAGTAGTATCTCAGGGCGTTCTGGGCTACACTCCGACACGACTTGTACCGCTTTTGGGGGTCTGACTTTTACCAACCCCCTAGGCCCGCCATGCGATACTCATAGACGAACGGACCGGACTGTACGGATATTGTCACTGACAGGCTCAGTTAGGTGTCGGGGTGAGCTTCCTCATCGACGTCCCTTTTGGTCAATAGCTGGTGGCCCGTCACGTATTGGCTTATACCTCTGACGTGCCAGTGGTTAAATCCACAGCCATAGTATTGACGAGTCTTTAGAGTCCACCACACTTACAGTTACTCAAGCTTTCGGGCGAAACGCTGTAGAGGCCGTATGGAGATATGGCAGGGTCCGATCAGATACGTGCGGTATTGCACGGATCAGGATCGGACAGGCTGTACTAGTGGCCGTATAGTTATATGGCAGGGTTCGATCAGATACGTGCGGTATTGCACGGATCAGGATCGAACGGTTTTCACTAGCCGGTTTTGGTTTAAGCCGGTACTAGTTTAGTACAGTGTAGATTTTGTCTCATTGCATTTGTATCCAGTCGGAATACAGATGCGGGTGTGTATGCACAGTATCGGGGTTTTCCTGTAATTTATTACGGGACCAGTTTTCTGGAGTTGCCAGTTTGTATTCCGTTCCGGCCGGTTTTCCTTTGTTCTTTCCCGGCCGGACTTTTCCGATGGAGGGGGGTTATTTGCAGTTTTGCAAATAACACTTTGTGGAGGTTTTTCTTGCAAAAGTATTTGTCATGATAACCTTTTTAGATTCCATTCCTTTCATTATTCTTTTCATGCTTTATGAAGATTAGAAGTGATGAGAAAGGATTTGATCTTTGATTAGAATTGTGATGATGAGGTTTGGATATGGTCACCTTTCTTTTGCTCCTACACTCACCTCCCTTTGCATTATGTTTCATTCCTCCACCATTCTAAGATGATAAGTTTTTCATTAGAAAAGAAAGAAGAAGAAAAAGAGAAAAGAGAGAAGAAGAAGAAGAGAGCTTCATCTTGAGAGTTTCATTCTTGATCTCATTTTCTTGCTAGAAAAATGCAAGCACCATTTTTCTATTCTTGATTCCTCCATCACCATGGCAACAAACCCCAAGTGAGACACTACACTACACATTCTACAGCATATCTTGAGCATGTCGAGTTGCCGGCTTCATGCTCGAGTTGCCTCGGTATTGAGGCGGGAGCCCGTAAAAGACGAAGGCGATGTGGTGCCCTTTCCGGCGAGGAGGCGACGATGTGGAGGCAAGACTTTCCGCGGGAGATCGGGACGATGATGAGAAGACCGGAGGACTCGGATCACTCGGTATACTTCTCACCCTATCTCTTGATTGCTAGCATTAGGTTAATGGTTACGATCCGGGTTTTCATTGTCCGCGGTAGCGCCGGTTTCCGAGTAAGGAAAAATTTTTGATTCCGCATTTTGGCCTCGAGTACGAGGCCGGGGCGCTGCCGTGGCGCAACATGGTATCAGAGCCACGCCATTAACCTTACCTAGCTTGTTCTAATGTGTTTTGCTTATCCGATCGACCGAAATTCCAAAAACCGTATTTTTCCTTCACATCAGTTTCTGTCGAAATTTTTTGGTGTCTAAAAATTTTTCAGGTGGTCTCAGAATGATGTGCAGGGAGTTACAAGAACACTGACAAAATTTGGTGACACGATTGCTCTGTACGACCGCGGAAGGGCGGCCAAAATACCCTTTTGGCCGCGCTTCCGCCGCAGAAGTATGGGGTCGTGTTATTACTTTTTTGCAGTGGGCTTATGGGCTTAAATTATGGGTTTTGGAATATTAAAATTGGGCCCAGGTTTTCTGTGAGTGCTACAGTTTTGATTGGGGGCCCACTTGTTAATTTTTGGTCAATCGGAAAATTTTAAACACATTATTTCACTGTATTTACATTATATCTGCGACCGTGAATGTCACTCGATCGGTAAATCCGGTCTAACTGCTATAGCCCGGTTAGACGGATTTGCGAACGTGACTTTCACGTTGATGTTCTATGTTTATGCTGTGTTGTTGCGGATCGGTCGGTGGGGATAGCCTGGATGCAATGCTAGTACAGTGCTGTTGTATTATGTACATTTGATATTGCGGGGCGAGCGTCCGACATATGGACTGCCGTCACTGCCTGTTTGTATTATTCTTTTGGGGCACGACCTGGTTGCGGTCGATGTACCCGGTGTATGTATATTTTACTTTCTGTACTAGGATTGCCCCGCGGTGGGGTGCACGGATAGCCGGGTTCTGGAGGGCAACAAGCCCGCATCTCATGGCATTGAGACGGAGGGGGCTTCACTCCAGGATTGGCGGGCTATTCGCCGCACTCGTAGGGGGTACAGGTTGACCCAGGAGGGGTGCCCGAGTTACCGGATTCCGTGAAGTGCTGGGTGGTCCATTCACGGTGCTGAAAGGGGGCTGCCTCGCTTCAGGTTTTGGCGGGTGACTTGCCGCGCCCGTAGGGGTCTAGGTTTTCATTGCACAGGCTATCCACACGACCAGGGGAACGTCGGGTTTCAGCAGCGGCTCTGTGAAACCCGGGGCTTCCAGATATCTGTATTGTTCTGTGATGCTGTACATTTCTGTGATGTTGCATTTTATTCACGCCTTGAGCGAAATACTATATATTGGTATATATATTAGTAGATGTTGTATATGTTTTTCATCCGCGCTAGTCCAGTCCCCGCTCTGCCGTTAGTTAGCTAACCTAACGGGTGATGATGGGACCCAGTGGCGAATGCGGATGGCATATACGTACGTCAGTATATTTTCGTTCTTTGTGGTGTGATTAATTGATGGGACTGCGTTGATTCGGATCAATGCAAGATAAACAAACCTATTCTGATGTTGTTGGAACACTTTTCAAAAAAAAAAAAAAAAAAGCTGTTATTGCAAGGACGTTCACTTTTGTTTTGCATCGTGGTATTCATTTGGAATATCCTGCTCCTCAGTCGACGAGGCAAGGGCCGAGATCCCTTCACCGGGAGTGACCCCTTGGACAGAAGTTTGCGTCAGGGCATTAACTTCACTATAGCCGATTACTTTTGCTTTGCATCGTGATATTCAGTTGGAATATCCTGCACCTCATTCTACGGGGAAAGAGCCGAGATCCCTTCACCGGGAGTGACCTCTTTAGTAAAGGTTTTCATCACTATATTTTCTAAAAAGTTATCCAGTTCCTTCAACGATATCAAGTTCATTACGTTAAAGGTTTTTCGCCAAAAACCATCCGTAGCCCTCCGTCATTTCAGATTAGTATTGCTTAGTATTCGTGCTACGTATGTCGTGCATTGCCGAGGCGTAGTGTTCGGTAGCTGTGTAATACTTTTCTGTCGCATGGATAAGTGGATTGGTTAGGACAGTCGTACAGTTATGTTGGCATTGTCAAGGACTCGTACGGGTGGGTTTAATGCAATCAAGATAATGACGGGCTGAACTTGACTAGGACTCTTTGATATGTTGGCATTGTCAAGGTCACTTGGGTCCTAGGGGTAAAAATCACATCGGGAGTTTCAAAAGAACTGAAACTTGCCAAGCATGCGCATACCTTCTGGAGTGTGGTGACTTGAGTGGATTCCGTCAAGTTATCATGCGATGATAGTTGGATCCCGATTCCCACTGATGAGTTGGTTTACTCCTCGGGTGATCCCGACTAATTCTTCTTTAAGGTTTGGAGGAGAATTTAAGGTACAGTGGGAGGCTTCCAGATTAGATAAAGTGATAACCATTCTGATCTAGGTTAGAGTGCACGCTGAGTGTTTCTTTTCTCTCTCTCTTTGGCAGCGACCATTGACCCGACCCTGGACTATGACTCAGTGACCAAGTTGACCGAACCTTCTTAACACTGGCTTTTGGATTGTCAGAGTTGCAGACCTCATTGCCACTCCTACTTTTACCCTTTTCTCCAGGACACCCCGTATTACTACGAACGTCCACTTCCATTGGACAAAACCATCGTATGGTTAGATACGAACTCGAAGGACTTCAAGGATGGTTTCTGGTTCTGGAGAAAACGGATAGGATTATTCAGTTGTCTTTTCTTTTTCACCTTCTCTTATTATGAGTACTCCTTGGTTTAGGAGTAGTACACCTATTACGCAAATTGGATAGTCTTCTTCCAAACCTTAGGCTGGTGCCGACCGGTAGGGAATGAAGAAAACCAATTAGCATAACGATGGTGTGCAGAAGGTATTAAGTTAAGACAAAGCAAGGGATTAGTAGGAGGGCAAAGTAAATTGCGACTGATATTCACGACCAAACCAAGTATTTCTTCGCCAATCCTAAATCACCTTTGTATTTCTCCAGGACACTCCGTATCACTACGAAGATCCCATTTTATTGGATAATCCATCGTATGGTTATATACGAACTCGAAAGGAACTTGTTCCAGTTCGGGGATGGATTCTGGTTCAGGAGAAATAGGAATAAAGTACATTCAGGTGTCTTTTATCTTCACCTTCTCTCGCATTGCGAGTGCTCCTAGGATTAGGACAGTACACCGTTTATGCTTTTTGGATAGTCTTCTTCCAAACCATAGGCTGGTGCCGAACGGTAGGGAAGGAAGAAAACCATTTGGCTTAAAGGGGTGTACAGAAGGTAATGACTAAAGACATATAAAGGGATTTGGAGAGGTGGCAAAGAATTATACAGTTATAGTTGTGAATCTGGATAATGGAAGAGGCATTACTAGGAATACCAGGATACCCCGACGAAACATTTCAATGTTTCAGTTTCACTGTGTACTGTTAATGGAAAACTGATTTCCCAGTTAGACACTTGCTCCAGGGTATGTATTTACCAGGTATGATTCTCACATCTGTATGGTTTTACAGATGATGAGTGGGAGTAAGTTATTGGGAATTGGGTGATCATCCTCATTATATCGGGATTCGTTGTAATCGGTGATATTTGAGGAAGTCACCTGGGTTGTTTGCCGGACGGCAGTTATTTGGTTTTGAATATCCGCGGTTATGCACCAATTTCAAATTGATATATCCGTACGTCTATTTTCATAGAGTGAGATATACCTTTTGATATTATGTCGATGACATTTACCTATATCAGTGGATGGTTAGGTAAGGAGCATTAAACAGCGGTGTAATTCTTCTTAACCATAAGTACAGTTTTCAACCTGCGACGCACAGTGAAAGAGTTGTTAGACTCAGCGGACTTATACAGAGTATTGTATGTTGTCCAGGGTCCATCAGGACAGAGGGGTAGGTCCTCGTACTATATTCAGTTTACTTATGACTTCTCTAGTTTTTAGACAGGTGTTTCGTAGAAACACAGGGTCTAAGTTTTGAGGAGTTATAGGTATTTGAATAGAGTAGAGAACCAGGTGTTGCAAGTATCGGGATTCTTCAAAGTGATCGAAGATGTAGATACTTGTGTATGGTATTCAGTTGATAGTAATGATAAAGAGAAATTGCTTCTCTTTCAGGTTACTCATAATTGGAAGTACTCCTAAGTTGAGTAACGCTGATCGGCCTCCTTCCATTTTGTAGACATGCACTGGAGATAGCTGCATGATTTGTATCTGGTTCAATTGAATCAGTGCCTCTGGTTCTATATTGGATATAGAACAGTTCATATCTTAACGATGTTAAGGTACGGGGAGTTGTCCGGCTTATGCTTAAAACCAGACACTGGACAACTCAAGGCACGTTTCTGTAATGGCTGTTTGTGGGTTGACCCAGGCTATGACGAGGGTTGATTTTCTACCATCTGGATGAACAATAGCAATATTGTTCTAGACTCGCCACAGTTTTTATTAAAAATGGATTTTTTCAGAAAAAGTAGTGGGAGTATGGTAGAACTGGAAGTGATTCCAGAACCGCAAACGATTACTGAAGATTTGATAAGGAACCTAAAGATTCAATCTGTTTTGACATTCCATTGGCCACTCCGCAGATAAGGTGGGTAACTTCAGGCACCCGAGAGGTACTCCGGTAGCCTCAAGGACGGTGACAGGGAAGTTCTTGTTTACCCACACTTGCCATTGCTGTTGTTCCAGGCTGCGAGACCCGGCAGGAGGATGAGTATAGCGTCGTTCTAAACTAGCTTTAGAAGTGCACGTCTGTATGACTCTGCCAGAGGGTTGTCGTAGTCAGTGGGAGCAGCGGAAGCATTGGTGGACATCAGGCTTATGTCTATTTATAGACTAAAGCAGATGTAGCGGAGATAGATCATCCATTTCTGATGTGACAGTCATAGGTTTGACGTCATCAGAATAGGGGATGGATCTGTTGAGAAGGTAGTAGGAAGTGATATTCCTATACTACGATCGGTTATACTTTGGTCGTCACACAGTGTTTTCTCCACATAGGACTTGGATATTATATCAGACATACTGGTTACTAGATCTATGGTTTTAGATCTAGATTTGGGTGGTTTCCCAATCTGGGTACCTTGACAGCATTCTATGAGTATTTAGAATGGACGACTCCTGACACGGTAGTGCACCTGCAGTTGATGGAGTCACCCTCTCTAAAGGTGTCTTTTAGACTAAAGGGGAGAGGGATACTCATGATTGGCAGATCACTTGCTTAGGCAATTGAGTCAATCATGAGATGTCAAGTACCACACCAGATGTTGTTCTTGCACTAGATGCAATAAGTTGATATTGATCCAATCCTGGAGGAGCAGTCGGAAGCAGTTTTAGAACATAAGTGAATGTTCTAGGGATATGATAACGGCAGCCTCCTTTAGGAGACGGTTATCACTCCAGGCTTCCAAGGTGACATGGATGGCAGAGTGGCTGTCAGAGTTATAGTTCTCCTTCTGACAAGGGGCAGTATTTTGGACAGGTGGTCCAAGGCAATACTGAGGGAGGCATGGCGCTGGGTACTGATTAAGTTTAGTTATCGATACAGTCTATGAAGTTTGGATTTGGAGTTCATTTATGAGCTAAGTCCCATCAGACATCCAGACATTCTAAGACAGGTATTGCTCATTTCGGGAGATGGTTTTCTCCGCGAACTTGAGATATAGAGAGACATAGAAAGAAACATCACAGCGGATCCACTCACTGAGGCTATTCCTCGAACGCAATAGTTTCGCAAACGGGTTTTGTGAGACTGACTAGTAGAGGAGTTGGGTGTTCGGTATCATACGGGATGTGAGTATGCGGCATCGCAATAATTAGCCTTGAGTGCAAGTGGGAGATTGTTGGAGATAGTGCCCTCAGAGTCAATTATTGGATCACAGGCACGTGATTGCAATGATTGAGGGAGGACCTATCCCGGTAGGACAGTCTTACTCGAGATGATAGTATGCTATCTGGTCTATCTTTATCATCGTGTACTGCTTTAGGTGACCTGACATGTCGCTATTACACGTTGATAGAGCCCCTAGGATTCTTGCTTGACTACCAGCAGTATGATGGCGATCATATACGTGGGAGCTGGTAGTCTATAAGCACATCCTTAAAAGGTCCTTAGTCGTAGGAGTTTCGAGACAGGGCATCGATACTCCATTAGTAGACTAGTGTATACAGTCGAGACCCCGACGAGGGGCGGTGGCCGGTCTCACAAGCCACTAGTGTCAGTTGGTTCACCTAAGATGTATACAGGTGCTCATTGGGTTATGAGTACACCGGACAGGACTCGCCGGGAACATGCTAGTTGGTCTTATACCAGACGTCAGATAGCAGTTCCCTGGTGACATGTGTACAGGTTAGTTCATCGACCTGAGGATCGTCATTTGTCTCGTGTGAGTTCCCACTGTGCTTTGATTACTACCCTACCACGGCTCAAAGGAGTCGTGCAAACAGGTTTTAGTTGGGTACAGTCCCGAGCCACATGGAGGCAGTGAGCGGATCTTCAGGGGTTCGTCTCTCCCGGTATTGGGGGTGAGGTCGCGCTGTGTCTAGGAGAGCCATTACGCAAAGCCCTCGGCCGAGGCAGGAGATTTACTGGTAGGTATTCCAGTAGTATCTCAGGGCGTTCTGGGCTACACTCCGACACGACTTGTACCGCTTTTGGGGGTCTGACTTTTACCAACCCCCTAGGCCCGCCATGCGATACTCATAGACGAACGGACCGGACTGTACGGATATTGTCACTGACAGGCTCAGTTGGGTGTCGGGGTGAGCTTCCTCATCGACGTCCCTTTTGGTCAATAGCTGGTGGCCCGTCACGTATTGGCTTATACCTCTGACGTGCCAGTGGTTAAATCCACAGCCATAGTATTGACGAGTCTTTAGAGTCCACCACACTTACAGTTACTCAAGCTTTCGGGCGAAACGCTGTAGAGGCCGTATGGAGATATGGCAGGGTCCGATCAGATACGTGCGGTATTGCACGGATCAGGATCGGACAGGCTGTACAAGTGGCCGTATAGTTATATGGCAGGGTTCATTCAGATACGTGCGGTATTGCACAGATCAGGATCGAACAGTTTTCACTAGCCGGTTTTGGTTTAAGCCGGTACTAGTTTAGTACAGTGTAGATTTTGTCTCATTGCATTTGTATCCAGTCGGAATACAGATGCGGGTGTGTATGCACAGTATCGGGGTTTTCCTGTAATTTATTACGGGACCAGTTTTCTGGAGTTGCCAGTTTGTATTCCGTTCCGGCCGGTTTTCCTTTGTTCTTTCCCGGCCGGACTTTTCCGATGGAGGGGGGTTATTTGCAGTTTTGCAAATAACACTTTGTGGAGGTTTTTCTTGCAAAAGTATTTGTCATGATAACCTTTTTAGATTCCATTCCTTTCATTATTCTTTTCATGCTTTATGAAGATTAGAAGTGATGAGAAAGGATTTGATCTTTGATTAGAATTGTGATGATGAGGTTTGGATATGGTCACCTTTCTTTTGCTCCTACACTCACCTCCCTTTGCATTATGTTTCATTCCTCCACCATTCTAAGATGATAAGTTTTTCATTAGAAAAGAAAGAAGAAGAAAAAGAGAAAAGAGAGAAGAAGAAGAAGAGAGCTTCATCTTGAGAGTTTCATTCTTGATCTCATTTTCTTGCTAGAAAAATGCAAGCACCATTTTTCTATTCTTGATTCCTCCATCACCATGGCAACAAACCCCAAGTGAGACACTACACTACACATTCTACAGCATATCTTGAGCATGTCGAGTTGCCGGCTTCATGCTCGAGTTGCCTCGGTATTGAGGCGGGAGCCCGTAAAAGACGAAGGCGATGTGGTGCCCTTTCCGGCGAGGAGGCGACGATGTGGAGGCAAGACTTTCCGCGGGAGATCGGGACGATGATGAGAAGACCGGAGGACTCGGATCACTCGGTATACTTCTCACCCTATCTCTTAATTGCTAGCATTAGGTTAATGGTTACGATCCGGGTTTTCATTGTCCGCGGTAGCGCCGGTTTCCGAGTAAGGAAAAATTTTTGATTCCGCATTTTGGCCTCGAGTACGAGGCCGGGGCGCTGCCGTGGCGCAACATCCTTATCATCATATCTCATGAATTGGGGTACTGATCTACGTCTAGTAGAATACTAATATCATCAACATAAATGTAAGCGTGTGTGTACATACACATCGCTCAATCAATACGCTAATATCACGCCGTATCTCCTAATACGAGCCAACCACATCACCGATCTCATGGCACCATGCTCAAACTCATCGACTCATCTCCAAATACCATATACTATCCTCATCATTCATACATATGAGTACAAATATATATATTGTAGGGTTCCTAGGCACCCTAATGAGGTCTCACAAGGCATCAACCATGCCAATTTCAAATTTAAACGTGCCGAGAAACCCTAGACTATGGATCGTCGGCTAGATTTCTAGGCGAAAATATAAACTAGTTAACACTTAACTAAGAGATACGGAAATACAACCTTTGTAGATCCGGTTCTCCACCTCCATAGCTCCGCAATGAAGTCTCCTCACTGTCCATAACAAGTCCCGGGCTCTAGCGTCGGCTTCATCGGAGAATGGACGGGCTAGGTCATCGATGTCCATGCCGAAGATGATCTACATCGAGGCATCGCTAAATCAAGCTCCGACTTCACCAAGTCAAAAAACTTGTGAAGAAAACACACTCTACTACTTGGCAATAGGTAGAGGATGAAGAAATAGGAGGTGGGTTCTCTTTAGAATTGGATTTCTCACTCTCAAGCTCAAGTTGCCATTGATGGCCTCAAGGTTTCAAACTTGAAGATGAAGAAGAAGATGAGCTAGAACTATGATAAGTCTATTTTAAAATGAAAAGAAAAACAATACTTATCATAATCAAACTAAGGTTAAGTGTAGAGAGCAAACCATGGTAAGTGGGAATAGTTAGGGTTTAACATGAAGACAAAATGGTCTTTGAGTCAAACCTTCATGAAGCTTCATCAAGCTTCATGACAAAAAGAAAACCATTTTGTTTTCATAAAATTATTTAAATAAAAAGGAATGGATAAATAAATGAGTGATTAAAACAAAACCCTAATTATCTACTTAACCATGGTTTTATTCTTTATACTTAACCATATAAACATGCATCATCAAATATGATACATACAAGTGCATAAAAGTATATCACATATACATCATGCACAATCCAAGTGAGAAAATCCATTTAAAGTGAACCATTACTAGTTAATGCAAAGTAATATATCAAATATATAATTATACATTAAATCATTAAATCAACACTTGATTCAATGATCCGGTCATGTCGCACACAACCGACTAGTATACAATGTATCGGCTTATCGAATCAACGCTTGAATCGATAACTAGGTTATATCGCATACAACCATTCGATACATTCATCGCGAGAATGGAATACGGTATCACATACACGCATTATTCTCGGTCCCGCACATATCTCATATGCGCTCCTATTTCGTTTCGCTTGAGCCAGGAAACCTCTGTGTAGGACTCTAAAGACTCGTCAATACGCCGGCAGCAGATGATGATCATATCAAACACCCACAAGCCGCAAGCGGTCTGCTAAACGTAACGGCCACCCGGGTATTGAGCGATCAGAAGATCGACGAGCAAGCCCGCTCACACTCCTGTGAATCCAACCAGTAACACTACCGTACAGTCCGGTCTGATCGTCTGATATGTCGCATATCTCGCCTAGGGGTGGTAAACGTCAGACCCCAATAGCTTGATAAGTCGTGTTGATATGAGGTCTATAACAATTCGAGAAACTACTGGTAACACTTACCAGTAAATCTCAGCAACCCTGGCCAGGGATTTCCTGTTATAGCCAATCGAACACTGCGCAACATCAACTCCCTATACCGGGAGAGACGAATCCCCTCCTATCGCTCATTGCCTCCATGTGACTCGGGACTGTACCCAAAAACCACCGTTTTGCACGCCCTCTTGGACGTGGTAAGATGGAAATCAAAGCACAGTGGGAACCACACAAGACTCTATGACGATCTCGGGTCAACAGACTACTCTGTACCAGTGTCACCAGAGAACTGCCATCTGACGTGAGGTATAATACCATCTGGGAGTTCTCGGCGAGTCCGTCCAGTGTACCCAGTCTCTACTGAGCACCCGTATATCATCTCTGATGTCAAACACCAATGGATATGGGATCATCCATCGCCCATCTGTATGGGTCGAGAAGGTACACGCTAGTCTACTCTGGTATATCGATGCCCCGTCTCGATACACCCTCGACTGGGGACTTTGAAGGATGTACTTATGGACTACCATGTCCCCACTAGTATGATCCGCATCATAGTCCAGGTAGTTAAGTACACATCCTAAGGGCTTTACCAACATGTAATAGAGAGACAATCAGTGTACACGTTAAGGTAAAGATCAACCAGATAGCATACTATCATGTCGAGCAAGAAAGTCCTCACTATATATGTCCCAGCATCCACTACAATATACATCCTATGTATAGTAATGGCCTCTAGGGCATACATATAACAAACAATCTCCCACTTGCACTAGGGCCATCTGTAGCAGTGGTTGCAGTATCTCATACTCAACCATCCCATAAAAATCTCTTTCTGGGAATAGGCCTTTGTGAGTGGATCCGCTGTGTTTGTCCTCTGAGTCTACTCTCCTAACCTTGATCTCCCTGGAGATCAACCATCTCCATAATCAAGTGATACTGCCTTAGAATATGTCTGGATCACTGATGGGACCTGCGTTCCTTGGCATAAGCCACAACTCCATTGTCACACAATGGGAGGAACATAGTTCATCTCATGAACCAATATACACCCAAACAGCCTCTAGGGTAGCATCTTAAGTAGCGATGTATCCTGCCTTTATCTTATAGTATGTCACGGTATCTAGCTTGGAACTCTTCCAACATACCGTCCCTTTGCTTAGGGTATAGACAATGCCTGTGACTGACATTCAGTCGTCTTTATCACCCTGGAACACTTCCAGTGATTTTCCCCAGGATCAACTGATACCATCTCACTACAACTAGTGAGTATCCTAATATCTATTTAGATCTATCTCATAGATCCAAAACCCAGGATTTAGGAGGTATCACTTTGATCCTATATGGAGAATCATTGTGATAAGCGGAGATTGATCGAGCGTAGCATAGGAAACTCCTTCCCTATCAAGAGTATGTCATCCACGTACTCTACGAGGATCACCACCATACTCCCTACTACCTTTTTGTTTATACAAGGTTCATCTACCATTTTGATGATGTCAAACTCTTTGACCGCTTCATCAAAACAGATGTTCCAACTCCGCGATGCCTGCTTTATCCTATATAAAGCATCTTGCACACGTTTCCGCTGCTCCCACTGTTTACGAAGCCCTCTGGCTGTGTACTTATAGACGCACTCTTCTAAAACATCATTTAGAAAAGCAGTCATGACACCCAACCACCAGATATCGTAGTCATGGTATGTAGCCGTGACAAGTAGGATCTGGATGGACTTAAGCATAGCTACTTGAAAAAGGTTTCATCATTATCCACACCTGGTCAATGATGCACACTTTTAACAAGTCTAGCTTTGAAAGTCTCAACCTTTCCATGTACACCAAGTAATCTTCTCAAGATATACTTACTTCTGATGGGGATTTAACCCTTCAGATATAGCAACCAAAGTCCATACTTTGTTGGTGTATAAGGATTCCATCTCAGATCACTAAACATCCAGCCATTCTTACAGAGTCTTACTCTCGATGGCCTGCTCGAAACTAGTTGGGTCATCATCTCATGATGCAATCCTCGCTCCCACTGTCATAGAGAAACCGAAGTATCTCTCAGGTGGGTGAGGAACCCTACTAGATCGGCGGAGAGGCTGAGGTTCGTTGGAATCTACTGAATCCTTTGGTTCTATCAAATTATCAGCTGCAGTTTGTATGGCTGGAACATTTCCAGTTCTACATAACAGACCTTGCCTCGAGCTTGTCCGGATTTTGCTTTTAGACATAGGCCAGACAACCCCAAATCTTAACCAACTTAAGATATGGGCTCTTCCCTTTCCATATCACATATGAAGCGGTAGGCAACTGATTTGATTGGAACCCTATTCAATAGGTATGCAGCTTCTCAAGTGCATAACTCCCAAAAGGAATTAGGTAACTCAGTAGTACTCATCATAGAGCACACCTTATCATATAGGGTGTTATTGCTCCGCCCCGATATACCATCATGCTATGGTGTATACGGAGGAGTAATGCTGAGAGAGAATCCCATTCTCCTTTAGAATAGTCCAGTAATTCCGTGCTCAAGTATTCTCCTCCTTGATCTCATCACAGGACATAATACTTATACCCGTATTTTGGTTCTCTACTTCTAACTTATATTCTGTGAATATCTCAAAAGGTTCGGACTTGTGTTTCAACAGGAACATATGTCTGAATCTTGAGAGATTATCAGAGAATGTAATGAAGTACAAAGAACCGGTCTTGGTATGTGTAGACAGGGGACCTACATACATCAACATGTATCATCCCAAGAGTTCATTAACTCTTTCTCTGTTTCCAGTAAACGGAGCTGTGGTCATCTTATCTTTGTGACATGACTGGCGAGTTTCACAAGATGTAAATTCAAACTAATTTAAATATGCATCTAAATGTAACTTCAGCCAGTCGGGTCGCATTGATATGACCTAGTCTACAATGCCTCAAGAAGGATTCGTTCATTTCTGAACTCTTCCTCTTGTGTGTATTCTGTATACTAAGAACTGTGGTTTGATTTAGAACATCAATGCTTTTAGATAGCGTGCCTGAACCGATCAACTTTTGATATAGGAAATGTTCAAAACATTATCTAACAATACAAAATTATATTCTTTCTTTACTAATAAAGAGACTGATATGATTTTGTATATCAGGTTCGGTATCTAATAACATTCGTTCAGAATCAATGTATTGGTAATACAGGGTGACAGTGACCAACAGACTTGGCTGCAACACTTGCCCCGTTTTCTGCCTCATGAAACTTATCACCCGTTCTCAGTTTTCTACCTTTCTGTAGCCCTATGTAACAGATTACATATCTGGGATCCTGATCTGGTATCACATACCCAGGACGTAAAGGATACTGAGAAACAGTTCTCTGTAATGAACACACCCGAAGATGATGCATCAGCATGTACTCTCTTCGTTTAGGCGGCACGGGAATTCTGGTAATCCCCTATTTCCTGCTCTGTCTTATAACAATTATAAGTTGGAGCGGGACCAACGTTCCCCAGCTCAGTATAACAAGCGGGTTTGGTCAATAATCCATATTATTATCTTGATTAAGGCGTGATATGGTCGCTACCAGGAGAGAGAGAGAAGAAAACACTCAGCGTGCGCTCTTGCAAGAATAGATTGGTTATTATTTTATCTAATCAGGATGGCTCCCACTGCTTTTTATCAAATCTTCCTTCAAACCTTAAAAGGAAAGACTAGCCGGGATTAATTACACACTACAAGTTCGCCAATCTTTCAGCTAGGCCAGTGTCGGTACTTTGAGGGAGGTCCCCTGTGCTTTCGCACGAACCTAATTAATGTAAACCTCGTTTTCCCAGAGGCGTAACCCCGTTGACACCTTTCTAGACACCTACTTGATCGGCTAATTGTAATGCGTAAAACTCTCCCAGGAGTAACTCTTACTCGCAGCGGGTATCGGGATCCAACTATCTCATAGAAGGTATGCAATCTCATTGCAAATCTCAACACTTGAAATTCCCGATAATATTTTGCCCCTAACGTGCTATGACCTTGACGAAAGCCAACAAACCATAGCCCGCTAGTCAAGTTCAACCCGTACATTTCTTGATTGAATTAAACCCACCCGCACGACCCTTGACGAAAGCCAACAAAGCCGCACGACTACCCTAATCCAATCGCATCGTATGCTAGCAGATAAGCAGCATATAGCTACCGCACACTGCACCTTGACGAAAGCCAACAAATGCAGCACGAATACTATATACAACTTATCTGAAATGACGGAGGGCTACGACAGGTTTTTCTGAAAACCTATTGCGTAATGAACTTGATATCATTGTAGGATCGAATGATTTTAAAATGGAGTGCTTTTGAGGCTTTTCTAGTTTTGCTAAAGGAGTCACTCCCGGTGAAGGGATCGTCGGTCCTTTCCTCATCGAATGAGGTGCGGGATATATCATATATATCACTGTGCAAAGCAAAAACTCTTAAAAGCAATCAAAAGACAAACCGAGTGTGTAGCATCTGCGAGTTATTGCTAAAGGAGTCACTCCCGGTGAAGGGATCTCGGTCCTTTCCTTATCGAATAAGGTGCAGGATATATCACATATACCGCTGTGCAAAGCAAGAACTGTAGCTACCTGTTTTATTTTGAAATTTGATTCTACAACATCTTAGGTTTCTTTTATTTCATTAATCTCATTAATGAAGTCCCATCAATTAAGTACCTAAACATCACAGATAAATACGACGTACACTTATGCCATCCGCATTCGCCTCGATGTCCCCACGTGCACCGTTAGGTTAGGTAACTAACGGCATAGCAGGGCAGGGCTAGCGCGGGTGTAAAACATAAGTAACGTCTATATAATATATCATATATACTATATAGTGTATCTATCACAGAACATCACATGATCACATCACAGATATCGCAGCAGAAGAAACATATGAAATATTGGATATACTAGGACGTCCGTGTTTTCAATACGAGCCAGTATAAAACACGGATTCCACGGTCGTGATGAATAGCCAAACCCACACCCCTAGACCCCTACGAGAGCGGCAAGCAATCCTACCAATTCTGGAGTTAGGAGACCCGGACCCGACTCCTCGAGTTGGTCTCCCACTGGACTCCAGAACCCGGTTACTTGTGCCCTCCTCCTTGGGTCTATCCTAGTGCGGAAAAGTAAATAATATACAAAAGGTGACTACTTCCGCAACCTGGAAGCGCCCCAATAAAAGAATATTACATACAAGTTTTTACATGAATGAAAATGAAAAACACTCATCTCATATAAAAAAAACCCGGCT
Source organism: Agapanthus africanus (assembly GCA_030015575.1). Lineage (NCBI taxonomy): Eukaryota > Viridiplantae > Streptophyta > Magnoliopsida > Asparagales > Amaryllidaceae > Agapanthus > Agapanthus africanus. The sequence continues at coordinate 538,824,429 of JASDDO010000024.1, forward strand.
ATTCAAACACGACGATCCAATATAACATATCCAGCAACACATAACATCACATGTCATCATCGTAAGTAAATATGTCCATCCCAATTGTCGTTAACATATAGCAACGAAACCGGCGATATCACATATTACACTTACGGTCACAGAAAAGAAAGTGTAAAACTACAACAGTTGGAATCCGCAACCTTCTTAGACATCGCATGCCTAAACCAATGAATTACTTAGACATCACATGCCTAACAATTATAAACCCCGCATTTTAGTCTCATTATCGAAAACTCTTTTCAATATCAAGTCGGGCAATTCAACAAGATTCCCGACATCCTGATCGAATACTCGTCGCAAACTTCAGTAGGCGGCCGCACCCCCGATACCGTCGACGAAGTGCACCAAGGCGGAACACCGCTACCGCGAGCACCCGGACGGATGCTTTCGGCGACGGGGTTCTCCTACAGTCACGTGGTCGGGGCTATGGAGTGAGGCTGTCTATTAAGTTTACCCGGCGAATATCCGCGTACGCTACGTGATTGCGACGGACTTTTGATCACATCAAAATTCCGTGGCAACCGATCAATTGAGACTAAACTGCTATGTTTATAACATTCATTCAGTTATCTCATAACTTATTGTGAATTCCAATTATTGTATCACATTCCAGATAAATAGAAAATGTTAAACTTTCCGATCGAACAATCGAACACCCAAGTTTTCCCGATAAAGCTCAACACATGAAATAAGTCTAACAACATTCAGTTCGTGCCTCAGTACCAACGGTCCAGCCGTAGAAGGGTCAAGCCAACGCCTCACATGTGGCACGCCGTACTGCCCCAAACCCGAAGGTTCAAAGGGCAGTTCAAGACGGTCACATAATCGAGTTAAGGTTTGTTGTCTTCTAGAGGGTCCATCGAGTTACTTGCACTACTTAGAACGTCGTTAAACTACGGAAAAATCCAACACTTGGAAATTTCCCGACAGGGGAAAAATTGGGTATTTATATCCGGTCGAACTTTTTAACATATTCTAAAATTTATCCGGAAAGCCACACAGACAAAAATTTGATAATCCGATCGAACACCGAATCCCCAAAACAACTCCAGAAAATTCAACTCTTGAATAAATATTAAAAATTCCCAGAAAAATCAGCATCTGAAAACATGAATTACTGTGCAGAAAGGGGAGGATGACGTCACCTTGTTGCCGCGGAACCGCCGCAGAAGCAAGGCTTCTGCCGCGGTTCCGCCGCCATTTATACTGTTAATGAAAATATTTTTGTGCCGTAATTCTTATATTTCCCTGCTGAATTTTTTAGCAATTTTTAATCTGGAAAAATCCATGTTTTTGAAAAAAGGACAGAGAGCATTTTTAGTTTGGGGTTTCGGGTTCGTTCGGACTTCAAACTCCGTCTAGACTTCGCCTAAGGCTCTAGCTAGGCTCTGATACCACTGTAGGGTTCCTAGGCACCCTAATGAGGTCTCACAAGGCATCAACCATGCCAATTTCAAATTTAAACGTGCCGAGAAACCCTAGACTATGGATCGTCGGCTAGATTTCTAGGCGAAAATATAAACTAGTTAACACTTAACTAAGAGATACGGAAATACAACCTTTATAGATCCGGTTCTCCACCTCCATAGCTCCGCAATGAAGTCTCCTCGCTGTCCATAACAAGTCCCGGGCTCTAGCGTCGGCTTCATCGGAGAATGGACGGGCTAGGTCATCGATGTCCATGCCGAAGATGATCTACGTCGAGGCATCGCTAAATCAAGCTCCGACTTCACCAAGTCAAAAAACTTGTGAAGAAAACACACTCTACTACTTGGCAATAGGTAGAGGATGAAGAAATAGGAGGTGGGTTCTCTTTAGAATTGGATTTCTCACTCTCAAGCTCAAGTTGCCATTGATGGCCTCAAGGTTTCAAACTTGAAGATGAAGAAGAAGATGAGCTAGAACTATGATAAGTCTATTTTAAAATGAAAAGAAAAACAATACTTATCATAATTAAACTAAGGTTAAGTGTAGAGAGCAAACCATGGTAAGTGGGAATAGTTAGGGTTTAACATGAAGACAAAATGGTCTTTGAGTCAAACCTTCATGAAGCTTCATCAAGCTTCATGACAAAAAGAAAACCATTTTGTTTTCATAAAATTATTTAAATAAAAAGGAATGGATAAATAAATGAGTGATTAAAACAAAACCCTAATTATCTACTTAACCATGGTTTTATTCTTTATACTTAACCATATAAACATGCATCATCAAATATGATACATACAAGTGCACAAAAGTATATCACATATACATCATGCACAATCCAAGTGAGAAAATCCATTTAAAGTGAACCATTACTAGTTAATGCAAAGTAATATATCAAATATATAATTATACATTAAATCATTAAATCAACACTTGATTCAATGATCCGGTCATGTCGCACACAACCGACTAGTATACAATGTATCGGCTTATCGAATCAACGCTTGAATCGATAACTAGGTTATATCGCATACAACCATTCGATACATTCATCGCGAGAATGGAATACGGTATCACATACACACATTATTCTCGGTCCCGCACATATCTCATATGCGCTCCTATTTCGTTTCGCTTGAGCCAGGAAACCCTTGTGTAGGACTCTAAAGACTCGTCAATACGCCGGCAGCAGATGATGATCATATCAAACACCCACAAGACGCAAGCGGTCTGCTAAACGTAACGGCCACCCGGGTATTGAGCGATCAGAAGATCGACGAGCAAGCCCGCTCACACTCCTGTGAATCCAACCAGTAACACTACCGTACAGTCCGGTCTGATCGTCTGATATGTCGCATATCTCGCCTAGGGGTGGTAAACGTCAGACCCCAATAGCTTGATAAGTCGTGTTGATATGAGGTTTATAACAATTCGAGAAACTACTGGTAACACTTACCAGTAAATCTCAGCAACCCTGGCCAGGGATTTCCTGTTATAGCCAATCGAACACTGCGCAACATCAACTCCCTATACCGGAAGAGACGAATCCCCTCCTATCGCTCATTGCCTCCATGTGACTCGGGACTGTACCCAAAAACCACCGTTTTGCACGCCCTCTTGGACGTGGTAAGATGGAAATCAAAGCACAGTGGGAACCACACAAGACTCTATGACGATCTCGGGTCAACAGACTACTCTGTACCAGTGTCACCAGAGAACTGCCATCTGACGTGAGGTATAATACCATCTGGGAGTTTTCGGCGAGTCCGTCCAGTGTACCCAGTCTCTACTGAGCACCCGTATATCATCTCTGATGTCAAACACCAATGGATATAGGATCATCCATCGCCCATTTGTATGGGTCGAGAAGGTACACGCTAGTCTACTCTGGTATATCGATGCCCCGTCTCGACACACCCTCGACTAGGGACTTTGAAGGATGTACTTATGGACTACCATGTCCCCACTAGTATGATCCGCATCATAGTCCAGGTAGTTAAGTACACATCCTAAGGCCTTAACCAACATGTAATAGAGAAACAATCAGTGTACACGTTAAGGTAAAGATCAACCATATAGCATACTATCATGTCGAGCAAGAAAGTCCTCACTATATATGTCCCAGCATCCACTACAATATACATCCTATGTATAGTAATGGCCTCTAGGGCATACATATAACTAACATATATATGTCCCCAATACGCACAAGGAAGTAAATGTATGCGAGTGCGTGTATGTGCGTGCATGCAAATCCTTACTCTAGGGTTTCGCGACTAAGAATCCACTAAACCACATTCCTCAAATCTCATTAAAACTAATCCATGATCTCCTAAATGCTTGTTTGCTAAGTATCCATATCTCGCAATCAAAAATAAACGTATATCTACACTATATCACATCATTTCTTACGAATTTGCGGGGGTGCTATACGTCATCCACCCGACTTCCCCCGTAGATATGAATCTACTCACCTTGATCTTCGCTTGCCGATGCCGATGTCGCCACGCGCTTGCTTGTCGTCTCGAAGTCCTCGTGAGGGTACCTATGTATCATAACACATCGTATCACATTAAAATCCGACTCATGATCAAAACGACACACGAATCTCACATAGGTCAAAACCTATGGTTTGCTCTCTTAAATCAACCCAAAAACCCTTGACATCGGCGTACAAATGCCGAGTGATCGAGAAAAACTCAAACGCACCATTCGTGGTTTCACAACACACTAAATATATATATGAAATAGGGTTTAAATCATCAAATCTTCAAATTCGCTTTAAAAGCTATTTTTCTGAAAACCTAGTAAGCAAAATTAACCGTTTTAATGAAAATCTTGATGTTTTAACAATTTTAGTTTCCATAATACTCATTAAACATCTTAAATAAGTAATACAAACCATTTCCAAAATTTAATCTCATCAATTTTCATTAAACCCAAAATTCTAGTTTGCAAATTTATCCAATTTTAACAATTTCATAGTAAAAATGCACAAATAACAATTTAGCTTGGTTTTGCATAATCTAAACTATTAAAATATAACTTATAATGTTAATAATGTCGTGAATACCCTCATTTGATTTTTATCTCAATTATTTATATATTTTACAAAAACCTAGTTTGCAACAATTAAGCAATTTGGACAAATTAGTTGTAACAATTAGTAATTTAATAATCTAGATTAGATTTTACATGTCTTAATACAATAAATTTGTAGGACTACGGCAGCGCCCTGGCCGTCTATTCCGAGGCCAAAATGCGGAAACGAAAAATTTTCTTAACTTTAAAACGGCACTACCGCATCCTAAAAACCCAGATCGTAACCATTAACCCAATGCTAGCTAACTAGAGATGGGATAGAATGCTATACCGAGTGATGCGGAATCTCCGGTCTTCGGCCTCCATTCCGATCTCCTCGCGGAATCTCCGGTCTTCATCTCCTCGTCGGAATGGGCACCACATCGCCGGGTTCTTTTACAGGCTCCCACCTCTGGACCGAGACAACTCAAGCACGAAGTTGGCGAGTCGACGTGCCCAAGGATGCTGTAGGCTAAGTGTAGTAATGTTTGTCTCATGGGGTTGTGAAGTTGCCTTTTGATGGAGGAAACAACAATAGAAAATGAGCTTGGGATTTTGTAGCAAGCATAATATGATATGATAATTTTTTCCCCACTCCAAAAATGAAATTTTCTCTCCTCATGAAGAAGTGGCCGGTCTCAAAAGAGAGAGAGAGAGAGCATGAAGGGAGGTAAGTGTAGTAAAAGCAAAGGGGTGATCATAAACAAAAGCAAACCTCACTTCAAAACATCACCCTCACATCCTCATCAAATCCCATCTCAATTAATGCAAACCATGATGAAAGAAAAAGGCAAAGATGCTTGTATTATCATAAAGCCACATATCACTAATAACCCCTCCACAATAGCTAATTTGCACACTTGCAAATTAGCCCCTCCCATCACAAAAATCCGGCCGTGAAGGAACAAAGGAAAACTGGCCGGAACGGAATACAAACCGACAACTTCAAAAAACTGATTCCGTAATAAATTACAGGAAAATCCCGCGACCGTATATACATACCTGCATTTGTATTCCGACCGAATACAAATGCAATGAGAGAAAATCTACACTGTACAATACTAGGATCCGGCTTAAATTAAAACCCGCTAGTATTACCCGTCCGATCATGATCCGTTCAATACCGCACGTATATGATCGAACTCTACCATATCTCCATACGGCATCTACAGCGTTTCGCCCGAAACTTGAGTAACTGTCTGTGGGGGACTCTAAAGACTCGTCAATACTTTTGGCTGTGGATTTAACCACTAGCACGTCAGAGGTATTAGCCATACGTAACGGGCTACCAGGTATTGACCAAAAGGAACGTCTGTGAGCGAACTCATGCTGACACCCTACTGAACCTGTCAGTGACAATATCCGTACAGTCCGGTCCGTTGTCTATGAGCATCGCAAGGCGGGCCTAGGCGGTGGTAAAAGTCAGACCCCCAAAAGCGGTACAAGTCGTGTCGGAGTGTAGCCCAGAACACCCTGAGATACTACTGGAATACCTACCAGTAAATCTCCTGTCTTGGCCGAGGGCTTTGTGTAATGGCTCTCCTAGACACAACGCGACCTCACCCCCAATACCGGGAGAGAAGAACCCCTGCAGATCCGCTCACTGCCTCCATGTGGCTCGGGACTGTACCTAACTAAAACCTGTTTGCACGACTCCTTTGAGCCATGGTAGGGTAGTAATCAAAGTACAGTGGGAACTCACATGAGACAAATGACGATCTCAGGTCGATGAACTAACCTGTACACATGTCACCAGGGAACTGCTATCTGACATCAGGTATAAGACCAACTAGCATGTTCCCGGCGAGTCCTGTCTGGTGTACTCATAACCCAATGAGCACCTATATACATCTTAGGTGAACCAACTGACACCAGTGGGTTGTGAGACCGGCCACCGCCCCTCGTCGGGGTCTCGACTGTATACACTAGTCTACTCTGGAGTATCGATGCCCTGTTTCGAAACTCCCTCGACTAGGGACCTTTTAAGGATGTGCTTATAGACCCCAGCTCCCACGTATATGATCGCCATCATACAGCTAGCCGTCAAGCAAGAATCCTAAGGGCTCTATCAACGCGCAATAGTGACTTGTAAGGTCACCTAAAACAGTACACGATGATAAAGGTAAACCAGATAGCATACTATCATCTTGAGTAAGACTGTTCTAACGGTATAGGTCATCCCTCAATCATTGCAATCACGTGCCTGTGATCCAATAATTGACTCTGAGGGCACTACCTCTAACAATCTCCCACTTGCACTCAAGGCTTCCGATCGTTTCTCCAGGACTGGATTAATATCCTATATGGAGAAACCACTATGTGACAACCAAAGTATAACCGACCGTAGTATAGGAATTTCACTTCCTACTCTGTGTATGTCATCCAAATACCAGGACATCACACCCTACTACCTTCTTAACAGATCCATCCCCTATTCTGATGAAGTCAAACCTATGACTGTCACATCAGAAATAGATGATCTATCTCCGCTATATCTGCTTTAGTCTCTAAATAGACACAAGCTACTTGTCCACTATGCTTCCACTGCTCCCACTGACTACGACAACCCTCTGACAGAGTCATATATACGTATACTTCTAAAGCTAGTTTAGAACGACGCTATATTCATCCTCCTGCCGGGTCTCACAGTCTGGAACAACAGCAATGGCAAGTCTGGGTAAACAAGAACCTCCCAATCACCGTCCTTGAGGCTACCGGAGTCCTCTCGGGTGCCTGAGGTTACCCACCATATCTGCGGAGTGGCCAATGGAATGTCAAACCAGATTGAATCTTTAGGTTCTTATCAAATTTTCAGTAATCGTTTGCGGTTCTGGAATCACTTCCAGTTCTACCATACTCCCACTACTGTTTTCTGAAAAAAAATTCATTTTTATTAAAACTGTGGCGAGTCTAGAACAATATCACTATTGATCTTCCAGATGGTAGAAAATCAACCCTCGTCATAGCCCGGGTCAACCCACAAACAACCATTACAGAAACTTGCCTTGAGTTATCCAGAGTCTAGCTTTAAGAATAAGCCGGACAACTCCCCGTACCTTAACATAGTTAAGATATGAACTATTCTATATCCAATATAGAAATAGAGGCACTGATTTAATTGGAACCAGATTCAAATCATGCAGCTGTTTCCAGTGCATGTCCACTAAATGGAGAGAGACCGATCAGCATTACTCAACTTAGGAGAGCTTCCAATTATGAGTAACCTGAAAGAGAAACAAGTTCTCAAAACCATTACTATCAACTGAATACCATACACAAGTATCTACATCTTCGATTATCTTGAAGAATCCTGATACTTGCAGTACCTGGTTCTCTACTTTACTCATATACCTATAACTTCTCAAAACTTGGACCTTGCATTTCTACGAAACACATGTCTAAGAACTAGAGAAGTCACAAGTAAACAGAATACAGCACGAGTACCAACCCCTCTGTCCTAACGGACACTGGACAACATACAATATTCTATATAAGTCCCCTGAGTCTAATAACTCAATCCCTGTGTGTCGTAGGTTGAAAACTGTACTTATGGTTAAGAAGAATTACACCGCTGTTTTAATGCTCCTTACCTAACCATCCACTGATATAGGTAAATTTCATAGACAAAATTTCAAAAAGGTATATCTCACTCTATAAAAATAGACGTACAGATATATCAATTTGAAATTGGTGCATAGCAGCGGATATTCAAAACCAAATATTTGCCGTCCGGCAAACAACCCGGGTGATTTCCTCAAACATCACCAATTACAACGAATCCCGATATAATGAGGATAATCACCCAATTCCCAATAATTTACTCCCACTCATCATCTGTAAAACCATACAGATGTGAGAATCAAACCTGGTAAATACATACCCTGGAGCAAGGGCTAATTGGGAAATCAGTTTTCTTTTAACAATACACAGTGAAACTGAAACATGTAAATGTTTCGAAAGGGTATCCGGGTATTCCTAGTAATGCCTCTTCCATTATCTAGATTCACAACTGTAACCGTATATTTCTTTGCCATCTCTCCAAATCCCTTTATATGTCTTCAGTCATTACCTTCTGTACACCCCTTTAGGCCAAATGGTTTTCTTCCTTCCCTACCGTTCGGCACCAGCCTATGGTTTGGAAGAAGACTATTCAATAAGCATAATGGGTGTACTGTCCTAATCTTAGGAGCACTCGCAATGCGAGAGAAGGTGAAGATAAAAGACAACCGAATAAACCTTATTCCTATTTCTCCCGAACCAGAATCCATCCCCGAACTGGAACAAGTTCCTTCGAGTTCGTATATAACCATACGATGGAGTATCCAATATATCTGTGGATCTTCGTAGTGATACGGAGTGTCCTGGAGAAATATAAAGGTGAAGTGGGAGTGGTAATGAAATACTTGGTTTGGTCGTGAATAGCAGTCGCAATTTACTTTGCCCTCCTTTTAATCCCTTTATTTGTCTTTACTTAATACCTTCTGCACACCATCGTTAGGCTAATTGGTTTTCTTCATTCCCTACCGGTCGACACCTGCCTATGGTTTGGAAGAAGACTATCCAATAAGCGTAATAGGTGTACTGTCCTAATCCAAGGAACACTCGCAACCTGAGAGAAGGTAAAAGGAAAAGACAACTGAATAGTCCTATCCGTTTTCTCCAAAACCGGAAACCATCCTCGAATAAATTCCTTCGAGTTCGTATATAACCATACGATGGTTTTATCCAATGGAAGTGGACGATCGTAGTAATACGGGGTGTTCTGGAGAAATGGGTAAAAGTCGGAGTGGCAATAAGGTATGCAACTCGGACAATCCAAAAGCCAGTGTTTAAGAAGGTTCGGTTAATCTTGGTCACTGAGTCATAGTCAAGGGTCGGGTCATGGTCGCTGCCAAAGAGAGAGAGAAAAGAAACACTCAGTGTGCGCTCTAACCTAGATCAGAATGGTTGTCACTTTATCTAATCAGGAAACCTCCCACTGTAACATCAAATTCTCCTCCAAACCTGAAAGAAGAATTAGTCGGGATCACCCGAGGAGTAAACCAACTCATCAGTGGGAATCGGGATCCAACTATCATCGCATGATAATATGACGGAATCCACTCACGTTATCACACTCCAGAAGGTATACGCATGCCTGGAAAGTTTCAGTTTCTTTAGAAACTCCCGATGTCATTTTTACCCCTAGGACCCAAGTGACCTTGACAATGCCAAATATCAAAGAGTCATAGTCAAGTTCAACCCGTCATTATCTTGATTGCGTTAAATCCACCCGTACGAGTCCTTGGCAATGCCAACATAACCGTATGACTGTCCTAACCAATCCACTTATCCATACTACAGAAAAGCATTACAGAGCTACCAAACACTACGCCTCGGCAATGCACGACATACGTAGCACGAATACTGAGCAATACTAATCTGAAATGATGGAGGGCTACGGCAGGTTTTTGGCGAAAAACCTTTAGCGTAATGAACTTGATATCGTTGAAGAAACCGGATAACTTTTTATAAAAATATAGTGACGAAAACCTTTGCTAAAGAGGTCACTCCCGGTGAAGGGATCTCGGCTCTTTCCCCGTAGAATGAGGTGCAGGATTTCCAACTGAATACCACGATTCAAAGCAAAAGGAAATCGGCTATAGTGAAGTTATTACCCTGACGCAAACTTCTGTCCAAGGGGTCACTCCCGGTGAAGGGATCTCGGCCCTTGCCTCGTCGACTGAGGTGCTGGATATTCATAATCGAATACCACTGTGCAAAACAAAAGAGAACGTCATTGCAATAACAGCTTTTTTTGAAAAATTGTTCCAACAACATCAGAATAGGTTTGTTTAGCTTGCATTGATCCGAATCAACACAGTCACATCAATTGATCACACCAATAAAGAACGAAAATAATGATGTACGTATATGCCATCTGCATTCGCCACTGGGTCCCGTCATCACCCGTTAGGTTACTTAACTAACGACAGAGCGGGGACTGGACTAGCGCGGATGCAAAACATATACAACATCTACTAGTATATATCAATATATAATATTCGCTCGAGGCATAATAAAATGCAACATCACAGAAATGTAATAAGCATCACAGAACAATACAGATATCTGGGATCCCCGGGTTTCATAGAGCCGCTACTGAAACCCGATGTTCCGCTGGTCGTGTGGATAGCCTGTGCAATGAAATCCTAGACCCCTACGGGCACGGCAAGTTACCCGCCAAAACCTGAAGCGGGGCAGCCCCCTTCAACAACGTGAATGGACCACCCAGCACTTCACGGAATCCGGTAATTTGAGCACCCCTCCTTGGGTCAACCTGTATCCCCTACGAGTGCGGCGAATAGCCCGCCAATTCTAGAGTGAAGCCCCCTCCGTCTCAATGCCATGAGATGCGGGTCCGTTGCCCTCTAGAACCCGGCTACCCGTGCACCCCTCCGCGGGGTAATCCTAGTTCAGAAAGTAAAATATACATACAACGGGTACATCGACCTCAGCCCGGTTGTGCCCCAAAAGAATAATATACAAACAGGCAGTGACAGAAGTCCACATGTGGGACGCTCGCCCCGCAATATCAAATGTACATATACAACCAAACTGTACTAACATTGCATCCAGGCTATCCACCACGACAAATCCGCAACATCACAGCACAACACAGAACATCAACGTGAATGTCACGTTCGCAAATCCGTCTAAAAGGGCTATAGCAGTTAGACAAGATTTACCGATCAAGTGACATTCACGGTCGCAGATATAATGTAAATACTGTGAACTAACATGTTTAAAATTTTCTATCGACAAAATTTACCGAAGTGGGCCCCAAGCATAACTTTAGCACTCAAAGAAAATCTGGGCCCAAAAGGAATATACCAAAAACCCTATTTCCATGTCAGAGAGGCACTGTAGAAATTTAGTGCAGAGAGGAGTCAAAAGTGCGGCGGAACCGCGGCCAGAGCATGGGTTTGACCGCGGTTCCGCGGCGGAACAGTAATGTTAGGGCACCAAATTTTCACAGAATACTTATAAAACCCTGCACGTATTTTTACAATGTACCAAATAATTTTTTGACCACTGCAAAAATTCGACAGAAGCTGCACATTTGAAATCGGGTTTTCGGAAAATCCGTTCGATCAAACTTGTAAACACGTTAGAGCAAGCTAGACTAGGTTAATGGCATGGCTCTGATACCATGTAGGACTACGGTAGCGCCCCGGCCGTCTATTCTGAGGCCAAAATGCGGAAACGAAAAATTTTCTTAACTTTAAACCGGCACTACCGCATCCTAAAAACCCGGATCGTAACCATTAACCCAATGCTAGCTAACTAGAGATGGGATAGAATGCTATACCGAGTGATCCGTGTCCTTCGGTCTTCGGCCTCTACTCCGATCTCCTCGCGGAATCTCCGGTCTTCATCTCCTCGTCGGAACGGGCACCACATCGCGGGGTTCTTTTACGGGCTCCCACCTCTGGACCGAGGCAACTCGAGCACGAAGTTAGTGAGTCGACGTGCCCAAGGATACTGTAGGCTAAGTGTAGTAATGTTTGTCTCATGGGGTTGTGAAGTTGCCTTTTGATAGAAGAAACAACAATGGAAAATGAGCTTGGGATTTTGTAGCAAGCATAATATGATATGATAATTTTTTCCCTACTCCAAAAATGAAATCTTCTCTCCTCATGAAGAAGTGACCGGCCTCAAAAGAGAGAGAGAGCATGAAGGGAGGTAAGTGTAGTAAAAGCAAAGGGGTGATCATAAACAAAAGCAAACCTCACTTCAAAACATCACCCTCACATCCTCATCAAATCCCATCTCAATTAATGCAAACCATGATGAAAGAAAAAGGCAAAGATGCTTGTATTATCATAAAGCCACATATCACTAATAACCCCTCCACAATAGCTAATTTGCACACTTGCAAATTAGCCCCTCCCATCACAAAAATCCGGCCGTGAAGGAACAAAGGAAAACTGGCCGGAACGGAATACAAACTGGCAACTTCAAAAAACTGATCCCGTAATAAATTACAGGAAAACCCCGCGACTGTATATACATACCCGCATTTGTATTCCGACCGAATACAAATGCAATGAGACAAAATCTACACTGTACAATACTAGGATCCGGCTTAAACCAAAACCCGCTAGTATTACCCGTCCGATCATGATCCGTGCAATACCGCACGTATATGATCGAACCCTGCCATATCTCCATACGGCCTTTACAGCGTTTCGCCCGAAACTTGAGTAACTGTCTGTGGGGGACTCTAAAGACTCGTCAATACTTTTGGCTGTGGATTTAACCACTAGCACGTCAGAGGTATTAGCCATACGTAACGAGCTACCAGGTATTACCAAAAGGGACGTCTGTGAGCGAACTCATGCTGACACCCTACTGAGCCTGTCAGTTACAATATCCATATAGTCCGGTCCGTTGTCTATGAGCATCGCATGGCGGGCCTAGGCGGTGGTAAAAGTCAGACCCACAAAAGCGGTACAGGTCGTGTTGGAGTGTATCCCAGAACACCCTGAGATACTACTGGAATATCTACCAGTAAATCTCCTGCCTCGGCCAAGGGCTTTGTGTAATGGCTCTCCTAGACACAGCGCGACCTCACCCCCAACACCGGGAGAGACGAACCCCTGCAGATCCGCTCACTGCCTCCGTGTGGCTCGGGATGTACCCAACTAAAACCTGTTTTCACGACTCCTTTGAGCCATGGTAGGGTAGTAATCAAAGTACGGTGGGAACTCACACGAGACAAATGACGATCTCAGGTCGATGAACTAACCTGTACACATGTCACCAGGGAACTGCTATCTGACATCAGGTATAAGACCAACTAGCATGTTCCCGGCGAGTCCTGTCCGGTGTACTCATAACCCAATAAGCACCTGTATACATCTTAGGTGAACCAACTGACACCAGTGGCTTGTGTGACCGGCCACGGCCCCTCGTCGGGGTCTCGACTGTATAAACTAGTCTACTCTGGAGTATCGATGCCCTGTTTGGAAACTCCCTCGACTAGGGACCTTTTAAGGATGTGCTTATAGACCCCAGCTCCCACGTATATGATCGCCATCATACTGCTGGCCGTCAAGCAAGAATCCTAAGGGCTCTATCAACGCGCAATAGTGACCTGTAAGGTCACCTAAAACAGTACACGATGATAAAGGTAAACCAGATAGCATACTATCATCTTGAGTAAGACTGTTCTAACGGTATAGGTCCTCCCTCAATCATTGCAATCACGTGCCTGTGATCCAATAATTGACTCTGAGGGCACTATCTCCAACAAAATTACACACTTAAACCATGTTCAAATGATATAAAACCCTAACTAGATTTTAATCTCACATTTGCAATTAAATTCTAAAACCTAGTTTGCTACAAACTTAATTTGGACTTTTTCAATGTTACAATTAGCAATATGCAACAAAATTAAGTTTTCCCAAACCTTAAGAGGTTCAACTATACAATTAAACCATGAACAATTTATCAAAGCCCTTATCTTGATCCAAACCCAATTCTTGAATTATAAAATTTGAAATTGGAACAAATTAATTAGCTAATTAAATTGATTTAAAGTAGCTTATCAATAATTAAGCACTTAGGTTAGGATTATACCTCAAAAATCATGAGATCCCACATGCAACTTGTCTCCAAAATACTAACTTTCCACCAAGATCCATACTATAGTAGCCAAGGAATAGTGGGTAAGGCTTTGATTTGGATTTTATGGGATTTTTGATGGATTTTTGTTGCAAATTTGATGGATTAAAGAGGTGAAATGAGGTGGGAATTTTTGGGGGCTGCTCATGGGGAAGTCTCAGCTACACAATTGAGGGGGGGAGAGAGAGAGAAATGTGGGTTTTCAAAGTCAACACAAAACCATACCATAATTATCTAATTCCATACTTTATTTCTTTATTGTTTACTTTATTTCCTTTGTTTTCTTTTCATTTAAAGCCTCATAAGTGGGGGGAAATTTTGGGAGGGCAGCCAAGGGGCTCGGCCAGCAGTAGAAGGGGAGGAGAGAGGGTATGGGTGAGTGGGGGTGAGGGGGAAAAAAGATAAATATTATACCCCAATTTCCCCTTACATTAATTTCACTATTTAAGCATTTTTCCTTGATATTTCTAAAACCGTCATGACAATATCTTTTCATTTCAAAAACCACATGTTATACTTTGGTTTAATGTGTCATGATACACAAAATTTGTATTAGCCCATTCAAATTTATAATTATCACTAATTAAATGTATTAGTGACGGCTTAAAATAATATTAAAATAATTAATTTCGGAAAAATTTTCTGTAAACTAGAAATTTTACAAGTGGCTCAATAAACACCAAATACTAGCAATTACATAGCTAGAATATGTATATTTAATTTTATATTAAAAGATAATTATATCTTGATTTTTATGGAAAACACCCATTATTTTATCGATTCTCTGAAATTTCACCTAAACGATTTTCAAAACGTTACAATCTTCCCCCTTAAAAAAATTCGGTCCCTGAATTTAAATTAAAACTCTCCCAAATACAAAAATATTTCAGTAAAATGATCAAGTCGTCGGGGCTCCGAAATCATAATAAATAAAACACATCGTAGCGCAATGCATGCGCATGAAAAAGAGTGTATAATTCAAAATCAAAACTCCGTCAAGTATCCCGCAATCATCGGAGTGAAGGAGAAGACACCAATTTCAAAGCCCAAAACGAAAACCAACAGGATATATATCAAAACTATACATATATACCTCGCTGTGAATTCGTCAAAACATCTGAAAGAAAAGTATGCCAAACCTTTTTCAAATTGCTGCGCGATGCGCGTAACGCAGCACAGTAGCGGACGTTTATTGTGAGCAAATAACTATATATATATCCTTTATTTAATATACACGTCCCGCTGTTTTGAAATTAATTTAGAAGGGTTTCCTTTATAAAATGTTTCGTGTCATCTCGGACATGTAGGTATATACTGAGACTATAGCTCCTCTTTGGAAATCCCTTCGATAACTATCAATGCATGCAAAAATATACTCAGGTACTGTCCTCTGACTAGTCCTGCTCAGTACTAAACCAAATAGCAAGTATCATAAAATATACTGCTCCAAAAGAAATCAATCCCAAATATATATGAATGCCGCGTGCATCTGGTGCGCACGGAAATCGAAATCCATGAATGTGCCATACATGTGCACATAAACAAAATCTGAGTGCAACGGGTGTGCACGAAAACACCTGTCAAGGGCAACATGTGTGCCTGACAGCAAAACCAGGTGCATCTGATATGCACGAAGAATCTCGATTTAGTGCATCTGGTGTGCATCAAAATCACATCAAGCACCCAAGTATGCGCAAGAATCCAAATCCAGTGCACAAGGTGCACGAAAACAATATCGAATATCATAATCGAAATCGACGGTATACAACACATTCAATCCAAATCCAAATCAGGTATACCGTGGTACATAATCTCACAACCATGTGCATCAGCATGCACAAAATCAAATCAAATACTAAAAGTGCATGAAAACTTTGCCGGAAGTACAAGTCAAATCATATGCATATCATAGGCATGAAATCAAAATCAATATCTCGAATGACATCAAATCGAAGTCAAGTGCAACCGTAGTGTACAAAATCTCAATCATGGAAACAAATCGTCCAAAATACCGAAATCCAAAAATGACAGATACGTGATAATCGAATCACCAAATCGCAAATCATAAATACCGTCGTCGATGTGTCCTCCTTTAAAGTCGAGAAGGTGTCGGTACATCCAATACTAGCAGAGCAAGATATCTACTTGCCTACTGTTCGTGGTCTGTCGTCTGGTGCCTTTAGGCTCTCGTCTCTCACTGCAGATTGCTAAGTGCATAGCTCCTCGGCCCAATGGTTCAAATATGGAATGACGACGAAAACAGTCCCGCTCTAGCACATCCTTTAAAGATCTTTGGCCAACTGTCATGGTCACTCATAACATGTCTCGTCGACGATGCCGAACTCTGGCCTGCTGGGTGTGCATAAAATGACCGCTCCTGGGTCCAAGTCTTCTCATAAATTATTCCAGAAAAGTCCTGTCGAGGCCTTTCCCCAAATCTCGTTTCTGCCGAACTGCCCGGAAGTCATCATCATTACTAAATCTATTTCTTATTCCGGAACGGCTGCATACTCATCACGACTCCTCCTGGAAGATATATCCATAGTCAATGCCTCTGCTTGCGTATCACATCTCTGATGTCAGCGGAGTGGAACGTCATCTTATCAAGATCCCGTACGAACCTCTTGCTCCACTTTTCTCTAATGTCGACTGATTCGGACTCGTCTCCTCGTGGCTGCATGGACTGCGCTCCAATGGCTATACTCGTATCTGGAGTCTCCCAAGCAATATATCCCATCATATGATATCCGAATGATGTCGAACCTTTCGATCGATTCGTCAAAGTCCCATAATCCCCCAAGAGCTCAACATCTTGAGTACAGTTTAATAATATCGAGTACATAGCACAGCACCGGTGGACCAACCGTAGAAGGGCAGACCCAAGCCTCACTAATGGCACCGCTGAACTACCGCAAACCCTAAGGTTCAAAGGCTTTCACATGGTCATTATGTCGAGTTAGGGTTTTCATTCTTCTAGAGGGTCCATAGAATTGCTTGCCTATCCTTCCGAATACTTTAAACTTGGAATATGGGTTTCTGACATTCGATCGCCTCTATCGATACTCAACGTACCTACGTGAAGTCGTCTCTAGATGGAATCAATCTATCTGATGACCTCGTATTGGGGTAAGCAAACGAACCACATGTCCTAGTCATTCATCCTCAGGTGACTAGCGACCGTCTATCATATCTCTAAATATATACTCATGCCGTCGTAGCTCCAACATCCGGGGCGATATCTCGTCATTCGCAGCAGCAACCGGCTCATTCGTCTGCACGCTGAACAGTTCCCCAATCATCATGAATAATCTGTGCATCGACGTAATCTAAATCCGGCTAGCCTCTATCAATGGCTCAATCCTCCTGTGCTGATCTGCACGTCCGAGTAATCTTGTAAAAGCGATTCATCAAACGCTCCAGGCGCGAAAACACAATAAAACGACGCCTCTCTATGCAATCATATGTCCCTGGAATCATGCCCTGGTCAGTCCTCATCCGTGACGAGCTCGTGCTGATGCAACTCTAGCCGTAACTCTCTCTGCCCGTGCAACCGTGATAATAGAACCATAAACTTGTACCGATGAGGCTAGATTATAGGAAGGAATATAATACTGTGCAAGGAAATGTACATCCTAAGGCTTCTTAAGCGGAGTATCGTATCGTAAGTATGCCGCGGAACATACACACGGTACGTCACTCTACTTTACTCACCTACTCCATCAACCAAGGGTCATCCTACACTCAGAAGGTAAAACCTAACGCTTTGATACTAATTTTGTCACAACCCGAAAAGTATGGAACTTGACCGGCACTTAAATTACGAAAGGTTTCAAGGTGTACGTAATTTAAGTAAGCCAAAACCCAGAAATCAAAACCAAGTAAAGCAGTAGAGTGAAGGAAAAAATAATTTAAATCAAGTAGTTTAGCAACATAAGCTGAAATATGCATTTTAAAATCTCAAGTCTTTTCTAAAAATTTCGGCAGAGTCTCCTTTGTAAAAACTGACCCCAAACGGGTACAAACATGATAAAACGTATATATAATGAATAAGGGCATCCCCAAGCGAGAGCTAGCTCTTCGTCAATCGATGGTCACAACCACGCAAGCAATATAATATACAACGCCGAAGGGCGAGGATCAAAACTCAAAAGAAACCCAAAATAAACATGAAAACCATAAAAATACAACACGTGACTCTAAGGTCGAAAGAATAAGGACCGGTCTTCTATCTTTATCAAATATACAAATCTGGTTGATGGAGTTTTACTAGATACAACTGAAATAACAAATATACAATGGTGGTCCTGATGCAAAGAACCCACCTGTCAAAGCAATCACCCGGAAGGAACAGTGTGCCAGCAAAACTGCAATGAACCTGTATAGCAAAACCTGCAAGGAACTGTGGCACAATGGGGGTGAGTTGCCAACTCGTGAGTAGAAAACATCACAGAGTAGAAATCGCATGTATGACTCTATCCTAGGTCATATCAAGCAATATCCTCAAATAATATCCTGATCCATCTACATATATGTGCAATACCACGTGCTCGTGTCAATGCCTCAGATAGCAACATATCAGATATATGATGTATGAAAGCATTACGAATGGAAACAGAATATATTATGAGTGAGACAACTGTTTTCTTTAATCAATGAGATTTCTATATGTATATCAATCAAGTATCATCAATGAAATCAACAGAGAAATCAGTATCAAGCATCGACACAAAACATAAATCTCAGTATCTCATTATCAAATCTCAATATCACTGTATCTCAAATCTCAATATCTCATATCTCAATATCTCAATACCTTGGGCCCCGTCAGTCCGGATCGGCCCATATCATCAATCACACGACTACGTACAGTATCCTCCGAATATCCGCCGCGCCAGGTAAAGTCACCGGTAGGCAGTCTGCCCCTGTCAGGCTCATCATCCACCATGAAATCACTCTCGCCCTGGGGTACCATACCGGGTCCACCATGTACCCGAGACGGTTCATACTACTCCTCGAAACGGGTCTCGAAATCCAACAGCTATCATGAAAACTCATAGTGGACGACTCATACATCATGAGAAAACCGCAACTTGCATTTTAAAGAGAGAGAGAGAGAGAAGTTTATATATATGCTTGCGGTTTCCCCCAAATCCCGAAATCTCATGAAAATCCGAAATCCAACAATCAAGAGGAAGTAAACAGTGAATATCGGCATAAAACCCCAAAATACTGCATAACCAATGAGTATATGAATGCATCTAATATCTTGCAATGAGTGCAATAGTTAAACTAGTATATGAAAGCGATAACATATTGCAACTATCAGCTAGCAGGCTATGTCAATGAAATAATATTCACTAAAGTGTACGTGACATGGCAATTACCGATGATGATGTGTGTGAGCCGGCAAGCAAGTGTGCGTGGAGCATACGCATCATCGGTAATGGTGTTGGTGTCCTGACAACATGATCTCAATAATGGCATATGAAAACAGAATATAAGCATGCAAATGCAATGTGAACAGTAATAATATGTGGGAGCTGAATAATAAACATAACAATGGAGAATCTACATCAGTATATATATGTGTCATACAGTTTTGCCATTTGAAATAACACGAATCGTAGTGTTTAGAAAATAAGGGCTACGGTGTTTTAAGAAAAGATGCGTCTTTTGAAAATATCCGTATAATCCTTTGGCCTGTCCTTAAAATACTCACGATTCGTTAGTTTTGAAATAGGTATGACTCGAGTCTAGTCTAACATCTACAAGTAAACTACAGGACTAAACGAACAATCTAACCGAAAGGGTAAGGGAAACCACCTAAATCTGAGTCGATACATATAAATATAATAGTCGGTGATCCCGCCTCAATAGTATCACGTACGATACAATATAAATATAATATGACATCCTTGAGTTAAGAGTGAGGATCTATCATCAATATACTCGTACGATAAATTTATCATACGGCATACCAAATCTGGGTACGGGTCAAATATCACATTTATCTCTTTATTCACTTGGTATCCTTATCATCATATCTCATGAATTGGGGTACTGATCTACGTCTAGTACAATACTAATATCATCAACATAAATGTAAGCGTGTGTGCAAATACACATCGCTCAATCAATCCGCTAATATCACGTCGTATCTCCAAATACGAGCCAACCACATCACCGATCTCATGGCACCATGCTCAAACTCATCAACTCATCTCCAAATACCATATACTATCCTCATCATCCATACATATGAATACGAATATATATATGTCCCCAATACGCACAAGTAAGTAAATGTATGCGAGTGCGTGTATGTGCGTGCATGCAAATCCTTACTCTAGGGTTTCGCGACTAAGAAATCCACTAAACCACATTCCACAAATCTCGTTAAAACTAATCCATGTTCTCCTAAATGCTTGCTTGCTAAGTATCCATATCTCGCAATCACACATAAACTTATATCTATACCATATCACATCATTTCTTACGAATTTGCGGGGGTGCTATACGCCATCCACCCGACTTCCCCCGTAGATATGAATCTACTTACCTTGATCTTCGCTTGCCGATGCCAATGTCGCCACGCATTTGCTTGTCATCTCGAAGTCCTCGTGAGGGTACCTACGTATCATAACACATCGTATCGCATTAAAATCCGACTCATGACCAAAACGACACACGAATCTCACATAGGTCAAAACCTATGGTTTGCTCTCTCAATTCAACACAAAAACTCTCGACATCGGCGTACAAACGCCGAGTGATCGAGAAAAACTCAAACGCACCATTCGTGGTTTCACAACACACTAAATATATATATGAAATAGGGTTTAAATCATCAAATCTTCAAATTCGCTTTAAAAGCTATTTTTCTGAAAACCTAGTAAGCAAAATTAACCGTTTTAATGAAAATCTTGATGTTTTAACAATTTTAGTGGTCATAATACTCATTAAATATCTTAAATAAGTCATACAAACCATTTCCATAATTTAATCTCATCAATTTTCATTAAACCCAAAATTCTAGTTTGCAAATTTATCCAATTTTAACAATTTCATAGTAAAAATACACAAACAACAATTTAGCTTGGTTTTGCATGATCTAAAGTATTAAACTATAACGTATAATGTTAATAATGTCATGAATACCCTCATTAGATTTTTATCTCAATTATTTATATATTTTACAAAAACCTAGTTTGCAACAATTAAGCAATTTGGACAAATTAGTTGTAACAATTAGTAACTTAACAATCTAGATTAGATTTTACATATCTTAATACGATAAATTACACACTTAAACCATGTTCAAATGGTATAAAACCCTAACTAGATTTTAATCTCACATTTGCAATTAAATTCTAAAACCTAGTTTGCTAAAAACTTAATTTGGACTTTTTCAATGTTACAATTAGCAATATGCAACAAAATTAAGTTTTCCCAAACCTTAAGAGGTTCAACTATACAATTAAACCATGAACAATTTATCAAAGCTCTTATCTTGATCCAAACCCAATTCTTGAATTATAAAATTTGAAATTGGAACAAATTAATTAGCTAATTAAATTGATTTAAAGTAGCTTATCAATAATTAAGCACTTAGGTTAGGATTATACCTCAAAGATCATGAGATCCCACATGCAACTTGTCTCCAAAATGCTAACTTTCCACCAAGATCCATACTATATTAGCCAAGGAATAATGGGTAAGGCTTTGATTTGGATTTTATAGGATTTTTGATGGATTTTTGATGCAAATTTGATGGATTAAAGAGGTGAAATGAGGTGGGAATTTTTGGGGGCTGCTCATGGGGAAGTCTCGGCTGCACAATTGAGGGGGGAGAGAGAGAGAAATGTGGGTTTTCAAAGTCAACACAAAACCATACCATAATTATCTAATTCCATACTTTATTTCTTTATTGTTTTCTTTATTTCCTTTGTTTTCTTTCCATTTAAAGCCTCGCAAGTGGGGAAAACTTTTGGGAGGGCAGCCAAGGGGCTCGGCCAGCAGTAGAGGGGGAGGAGAGAGGGTGTGGGTGAGTGGGGGTGAGGAAAAAAAAGATAAATATTATACCTCAATTTCCCCTTACATTAATTTCACTATTTAAGCCGTTTTTCTTGATATTTCTAAAACCGTCATGACAATTTCTTTTCATTTCAAAAACCACATATTACACTTTGGTTTAATGTGTCATAATGCACAAAATTTGTATTAGCTCATTCCAATTTGTAATTATCACTAATTAAATGTATTAGTGAAGGCTTAAAATAATATTAAAATAATTAATTTTGGAAAAAAATTCAGTAAACTAGAAATTTTACAAGTGACTCAATAAACATTAAATACTAGCAATTACATAGCTAGAATATGTATATTTAATTTTATATTAAAAGATAATTATATCTTGATTTTTACGGAAAACACCCCTTATTTTACCGATTCTCCGAAATTTCACCTAAACGATTTTCAAAACGTTACAGAAACATTTCTAAACACGACATGGAGACGATCAATCAAATGGCGCCGTTGCCAGGGATAGTGTGCTAATTTGTTCGTTTTTATTATTTGAGTTGAAAAATTTATTATTCCATCAGAATTTTTAGATCAAAATTCGCATCAAGAGCTTAACAATTTGTTGTGATTTGTTGCATGGAGATCTGGAATCTTTGGAGTGAGTGAAAAAAATTTCAGAGCATCTCAGGGAGCTCAGTGAGGAAACAGAAGCAGTTGTACCAATTTTTGTGCAGGGATCTCGTCATCAGACCGCTGAACCACGGCCAATTGTAGCATATAGCGGCGGATCCGCGGTGAATTGAGGGATTCACTGCACCAAATTTTCTAGGTGAATCTCTGTCTTTCTTATCTCCTCTCTGCTCTGTCCATTAACCAATTTCTGCAGGATTCTTTGCAAAAGTTCGCAGCGCCGCAAAAAGAAAAATTGTTGCATGTTTGATCTTGGTTGTTTACATTTTTAATACAGAAATTAAGGGGCAAAGACCAAATTCAGATTAGGTGGGGAGTTCATTACCCTTCCTAAGCCCCAAAAATCAAAAACTTACATCCGCATCACCCTCATTAACTAAAAAAATATCTAGACATGACTCTAAGGAACGTCGCGCTCACTTAAGACAGAAGGAGGTCGTGGGTAATCTATTGCTTATCCGCGTTTCTTTTGTGGTGTCTAAGGCAAGTGTATCTAAGGCAAGTGGTTACTTAATTAGGCCCACTACTTACGTAGTGGAGAACCTCCCACTTATCTGGCACTTATCTGGTCACAAGAGGGGCAAAGAGGCAGTTGAGGATCTATCTTGCGACTTGTCTTCTGGAAGTCTAGGAGTGATCTAGAGACTTGACCTGGGTGACCACTTTGCTTGTGCATTGTTTGTGTGATTTTCCAAAAAATCCGTATTTTTTCAAACCAAACACCAAACTCATCTTTTCCTTAATTATCACTTAACGCTGCCACTTGTGCTAAACCATTTAGTGCATGCTCGGCTGGACACGGGATTCTAGTGCACGTCTTGTCCGCGTTCCTCCCATCGACTCCGAAGTCGGTATTTCTACATCTACTTTTTCTTCACCCACTACCACACCCACTTCGATGGACAGTTCTCCATCGAACTTCTTTAACACTACTTTGCCACCATCCGCAGGTGCGCAGAATCCACCCCGCATCTCTCTCCAAGAGAGATGTTACCCTATGCGAGGTCCTCTTTCGACCTGTCTCACCATTCCACCAGCCAATGGGGACAATTTTGAAATCAAACCACAATACATCAATCTTCTACCAAAATATCACGGTATCGAGACTGAAGACGCATATGTCTTTATTACCAAATTTGAAAATGTATGCGCTATGATGGGTACTTCACAGCTTTCTGCGGATGCTATGAGATTACGTCTTCTCCCATTCACTTTGTGCGATATAGCCGAGAAATGGTTTTATAAAACAGCCGCACATTCTATTTCGAACTGGGGAGAACTCGTAACAGCTTTCCTAAAGAAATTCTACCCCAATCATAAAACAGCTCGAGTCCGTAGCGAAATAAATCAATTTACCCAGCTTCCAAATGAACCATTCTCGAAGTGTTTTGAACGCTTCAAGGATCTGTTAGTTCAATGTCCGCATCATAGAATCCCTAGATGGATCTGTGCAGAATCATATATGAGGGTATTAATCCTACAACAAAACAGACCTTTGAATCCATGTGTCAAGACACCTTCATGAATAAAGATGATGGTGAAGCCTGGAGATTTTTAGAAGATTTCGCTGAAAATCTTTAGAGTGGGAGAATGTTAACCAATCATCGTCTAGGGGTGGCAACCACCAATCGGATGTTTCCATAGGAGTTAGAGCTGAAATGGCAGCAATGCAAAAGAAACTCGAAGTTATGGAATAGAAATTTTTTGCAGCCTCCCTAAATCAGATGTCACTCTCCAAAACTGTCTGTGGATGCTGTTCTGATCCATCTCATCTTACGGAAGAATGTCTATTAAATTCTCCATTTCAAGGTCAAGAGCATACCAATGTTGCTTTCCAACAAAGACCTAGAAATGATCCGTATTCTTCCACTTATAATCAGGGTTGGAGGAATTACCTAACTTTGCTTGGAACCAATCACAAACTCAAAACACGGTTCCAAACCAAAACAACTTTCAAAGGGTCCCTCCACCACAACAGCAACCACTTCAAATAAGTTAGCACCCCTATCAATCACAAAATTTTCAAAATCCGGTCAACACACCTGCACCATATAACAATTATTTGCAAATGTCCGGTACTGATAACTCCTCTTCACTTGAACAAACCATGAATTTGCTTCTGACAAATTTCATGCAAGTTTCGGCTGAGATGAAGTCTTCAGTCGATAAAATCCAGAAAAAATATGACTCCCAAAGTGAGAGTATTAAATCGATGGAAGTACAAATTTCCCGTATAAATGCCGAATTGAGTGCTAGAGAAAAAGGGAACTTCCAGCTCAACCCCTACCAAATCCTAGCTCTTCACATCATGTGAACGCTATCACCACGTTGAGATCTGGAAGAGTGCTTGACAACCATGTTGGTGAAGAGATTGATAATAGTGATGAATCGCTCAATGATACCCCGGCTAAGACTTTTCCTTCCACTTTTGACCCCAGTTCGTCTACCCTACCATTTTCTTCCGAGCCTATTCTCAGTTTTCCCCAAGGCTCGAACCCTCAGCACACTTCTTCTAGTCTACCAAAGAAGATCCCCACTCCTATTCTGGGATTTTTTCTACCCACACGATCTTCTCCAATGTTGGACCCCGCTCTTATTGCTAAAACTCTTTATCCGAATCGGTTAAGGGGAAATAGACCAAGTCCGCAAATGGGGAAGATCACTGAAATCTTTAAACAGGTTAACATCAATATCCCTCTTCTAGATGCCATACAACAAGTCCCGGCTTATGCGAAAATTCTCAAAGACTTGTGCACTAGGAAGAGGAAGACTCAAGTGCCAAAAAAGGTGTTCATGTCGAGTACTGTAGACACAGCTTTTCCCCAGCAATTACCTAGAAAACGTAAGGACCCTGGCTGTCCTACAATTTCTATTTCTATTGGGGGTAAACACATTAACCATGCTCTACTTGACCTGGGCGGAAGTGTTAACCTGCTTCCTTTCTCAGTTTATGAGCAGTTAGGGATCGGACAGTTGAAACCAGCTCACTGCACTCTACAGATGGCCGACCGATCAATCACCAAACGTAGGGGTGAACTGGAGGATGTGTTAAAAAAATCGGGGAATTTGTATTCCCTGTGGACTTTATTTTTCTTGATACACAGCCTGTAGTGAACCCACGGAATCAAATTCCGGTGATCCTTGGTCGCCCGTTTTTGGCCACTTCCAATGCTATAATCAACTATCGTAACGGCTCTATGACCCTATCCTTCGGGAAGATGTCAATTAAGCTTAACATTTACAAGTTGGGAGGTGTACCCTCCGAACCTTCTGCTCAGGTATGTTCTGTCGAATTAGTGGATGTCGACAGCAGCGAATTTGATCAGCCTCATGATACTGATCTAGACTCTTTTCATATGTTGTTGTTTGACCCAATTATGTATCATACACATACGGACTCTTCCACCAAGTTGTCCGGGTCAACAACTAATACTGATTATGAACCATTTTTGAGTCTGAAGATCACCCCGCACTTTTTGATGACATTATTCTTCGGGGTATCGATGAGAGTTTTGAGGAAATTTTCGCTGATGAACTCGCATTTTTAAAAGACACGGGTGTTGAGATGAATCCACCTCAATACAAAGAAAGTGAACCTCCACCCCTTCTTCTGGACTATAAAGAGAATGCGAGTAATCCATCATAATCACTGTGTCGTCTCTCCAAACGAGACGCAAACACATTCTATCACACCACTTATCTTTTGCCCACTTCTTTCTGCCTCCTTATAACATGTCATTCCACCAACCGATACACTACACTGATAAAATCTTCGAATGGTTGGTGTTGACTTTCGGTCTTTGCAAAGCTTGGCATTGACCACTAATTTTGACCCCCTCTTATGATTTTCAAAGCTTAACATTGTTTAACTCGAGTTTGGGGGGGTATAATCTGGCTCTTGAAAATAAAATTTTTTACTCAAAATGGTGAGCCAAAGAATAAGTTTGGGGGAGGATTTTCACGATCATATTTCATGCCCCGTTAATAAATTTCCTCCCAAGCTTACAAGTTTTCTATGATCTAGCAGAAGGCAACAGTGAGGACACTGTTGAAAACAAGTTTGTGGGAGGTTTGTGCTTATTTATGCATCACTTTGCATCATGCTTTGCATAAGAACAAAACATATAAAAAAAAATTGTACATAAATAAGATAATAAAAGATTAGATAGTGAAAAATTACATCAAAA
Organism: Agapanthus africanus; assembly: GCA_030015575.1. Lineage (NCBI taxonomy): Eukaryota > Viridiplantae > Streptophyta > Magnoliopsida > Asparagales > Amaryllidaceae > Agapanthus > Agapanthus africanus. The sequence goes on from JASDDO010000024.1 coordinate 538,851,551, forward strand.
GATTGGAAAAATTTAAGAAAACCTAGAAAATTAGAAGTTTTCTAAACGAACTAGTAATAAGTAGTTATGAGCCGTTGTCCCAAGGGTTAGTAAAATGAAATAAGTCACTAATATGAGGATAAAAATAAGTCTGAAAAATAGTTCATATTCTGGAAGCCAAACATTTAAATGTTGATACCCTACTATACGTACTTACACACGTCTTGAAACTCGGGATAGTAGAGGATACCTTGAAATGCTCTTGTCTAAAAGCCAAAGTATGAAGGAAATAATAAATAAATAAATAAGAGATAAAATGGTGTAGAAAAATGAACACTGGTTTTGTTATCACCAAGGCAGCAATAAAAAAATATAGCGAAGGTGCTTCATCACCTAGTGCCTTAGACCAACTGGTTTGGGAGTCACTGCTAAGCCTTAGGTGTTGCAAGACGAGGAAAATACTAATACGCCTAATAAAAAAGCACATGAGTAATCGGTCGGTTAGTACCTCAAGAAGTATTAACGGTCGCATGGAAAATGTGTGAGCAAATCCATCTAAATATTCATCAAAATTAAAAAGTACTGAGGTGATGGACAAGAGTATGATAGCTTGAATTGAATTCTCCGAGTGTAGGGATGTTCTTTACACACACGTAGGGGTATATGATCGGTGTTTGAAAGAAAGGAAGGAATGAAGAATAAAGACGATATTTTATTGAGAGATGATGTGATTTCTAACATTTTTTCATGACTATTAAGATAGGGCTCATGACAACTGAAAAACTAGTATAGTTGGAAACTCTAATTTTCAAAGTTTTTCTTTTACAATTCTTATCTTTACATGTAACTGTCATGGTCTTCCTTTTATTATTGGATTTTTTGGGTCCAATCCGCTGAAAACCCTCAGGAGACAACACTCCTCCTACTAGGGACACCTAGAGGTTTAAAGGCTAGTTACACGTGCTCAGTGCAATCGTGTTGCCTACGAAAGTGTGCTAGTTACCTTTTCTCTTTCTTTTTAGTTTCTCCTTCACCTAAATAAAACAAGTTTGCTCGAGACGACCAAAATTAAGTTTGGGAGAATTTGATCAGTCAAAAATATTGCATTTTTAACACATCAATTTCCCTACTCTTTGTAACCATCTAAAGGTGTTTGGTATAAATATAGCACATATTAGCAATTTGTCTGCAAAATACCAAATAACATGTGTTATACATTATAACTGGCATTATGAGGGAAATTGTGTGTTTATTACTACACGCATGATCTTTTGTGTATCAAACACTTGTCTCGAGATTGTATGCAGGAAATTCTCCATATAAAAGAGCCGGAACTGCTAAAAGTGCTGATAAAACGCATCAAGTCAAAGACTTGAAATCTGGCAGAAAACAAGAAAGTACAAAAATATTCCAGACATCAGAAAAGTGCTATAAAGCCAACAGAAAACAACACTGGAAATTTCATGCACTGAGTCCATTAAACGGCGGCCGATCCGCGGCCGATCCGACTCGTCGGCGGCAGAAATTTTCTATTGAGGTTTCTTCTCAACGGTAAAAATTCTTCAAGACGCTTCAGTTCCTAGAAATCTCCAGAAGCTTCCCTTCTAGCAGCCAAGCTTCTTGTGCAAGCTTAATACCTACCAAACTTCTCATGCAAGCCTCATAACAACCAAGCTTCTCATGCAAGATAGCTAACTAGCTTAATCTAGAAACTTCTCTACCCTAGCTTCCTATGCAAGCCTCATAACAACCAAGTTTCCAAGGGAAGCTAGACCGAGATTTTAGGGGAAGCTTGAGGGAAAACTATAAAAAGGCATCTATAGCTTCATTAAAAAGGTTGTTCATTAATTGGGTTGTTGAATATTGAGCCAAAATTCCGCAAGTTAAGTAACCCAACTTGCAACTCAAAACCCTAGACCGAATCCAATTCCAAAGCCAAATCAAGATTCATCGAGTACCAAATCAAGCAAGCATTCAACGATCCTTTGAAGCAACGCCGATCTTCATCCGAGCAAGAGATCCACGATGATCCGCGACTCACGACGATCGAGCCACGCAAAGATCGACGCCAAATTCCTTCTCAATTGAGTGAGCTAGAGCTAGTCTTGTAAACTTGAGTGAGAGTTGTAATTTGAAGAAGATCTAAATAAAGGTGAAAATATTTATTCTTGCTTTCTATTCATTCTCGCATTATGATATTCTTAGTTCTTGATTGCTTTATAATGATGCGTGAGTAAATTCTCCGCTTATGGAGGATCCGAGAGAATTGATAGATCTAATGATGATCAAATCTTAATGCTAGTCTTAATTCTTATGAGATTTGTGAACCTTAGCAAAAAGAATCGTTGATGGCCTAATTTGGAGCGAAATGACTTCTTGATTATTTCGTTGCAAATTAGGGATCAAACTATCGGTGATTTTCTTTGCTAGAGGCTAGATCCGAATGATTATGATTAAAAAGACAAGGGATAGTGAAGGAGAAACCCTAGTTTCTTCAATTGATCCCTAATCTTCAATCATAATCATCAATCTAGCTACAAATATTGAATAGATAAGATTAGGAATTATTAGCTTCATCATTAGCTATTAACTCAATCGGATCCTACAAGCTATTTTTCATATCTTGATAATTCAATCGATTTGGACATTTTCTTGATCTCTATCATTTCTTGATTTTAGATCTATTTCTTGATGATTCTTGAAATTAAATTTCACAAATATTGAATCATTTCTTTTATCTTTTAATTTTCAACTCAACTAAAACGATAATGAACAAATCACACTTTCTCAGTGGACGATCCGCATTCACAGACGAAACTACAATAAACACCGTCAATTGATTGCGGTATAAATTTTTTTGGTTGTGAAACATTTCTAAACACGACACGAAGACGATCAATCAAGAGGCATCATTTTATTGTGTTTTCGCGCCATGAGCGTTTGATGGGTCGCTTTTACGAGATTACTCGGACGTGCAGATCAGCACCAGAGGATTGAGCCACTGGTAAAGGCCAGCCAGATTTTTGATGACCGTCAATGCATAGATTATTTGATGATTGAGGCACTGTTCAGCGTGCGGACAAATGAGCCAGTTGCTGCTGCGAATGACGAGATTTCACCCCATATGTTGGAGCTATTGCCGCACGAGTAGTACTTAGAGATATGATAGAAGATCGCTAGTCACCCATGGAGGAAGGACTAGGACATGTGATTCGTTGCCTACCCCAATGTGAGGTCATCAGATTGATTGATTCCAGCTAGAGACGACTTCACGCGGGTACGTTGGAGGTCGATAGAGACGATCGAATGTCAGAAGCCCATTTTCCAGGTTTAAAGTATTCAGAGACAAATGCAAGTAATGCTATGGACCCTCTAGAAGAATGAAACCCTAACTCGACATAATGACTATGAGAATGCTTTGAAACCTTAGGGTTTGCTGCAGTTCAGCGGTGACATTTGTGAGGTTTGGGTTTGCCCTTCTACGGTTGGTCCACAGGTACTGTGGTGTGTACTGGAATACTATTAAACTGTACCCAAGATGTTGAGCTCTTGGGGGATTATGGAACTTTGATAAATCGATCGAAAGGTTCGACATCATTCGGATATCATGTGATGGGATACATTGCTTGGGAGACTCCAGATACGAGTATAGCCGTTGGAACGCAGTCCATGCAACCACGAAGAGACGAGTCCGAAGCAGTCGACATTAGATAAAAGTGGAGTAAGAGGTTCGCATGAGATTTTGACGAGATGACGTTCACCTCCTGTCACGCCCCGCTTCCCAGAGTGCGCTAAGATCGGCACGTGACAGAGCCAACCATGATACCTGTGGATAGAAAATATCCCTCCACAGTCATATTACGGCTGTCTTGAGATATCAAGAATAATAGAAATAAAATAAACTATCTAGTACATGTCCATATGCCAGAATAAACGAGTCAAGAAATAATATGCGGAAGCAATAGATCCAATAAACAATAATAATCTGGAATGTATGTCCCAAATACGGGCTCACATCAGGAATGAAAATGCAGAAAGAAAACTAAACTAAAATACTAACAGGTCCTCACTGCTCGGCCTGTTCACTGAAATACTCCTGATCGGTCAGCTGCAAAGGTAGAGGATCTGGGCCATGCAAAATCCAGACGTCAGTGCGTCATAACATCAATAATAATGTAATCAGGGGGTAACAAGTCATGCAGGCATGAATTATAAAAAGGTACATGAATGTAATAAGTGAGCAGGGATATAGAACAGTGAAGTATAACAGTATATGTGAAGTGCAGCGGTGAAACTAAATTGTGCTACTGGGTTAACTACTCTCAAGTCTGTGAAATCAATTTAATGAATCGTCGATGTAACTCAATAGTATCCCGTGCATGCCCGGGACCACGGTCAAGACTCTCGGGCTGAATCCGAGACGTGCCGCTAGGCAGTAAACAGGTAACATGTACAGACGAATGATGTCAGCAGCACCATCCCGAGGCTGGCCTAGCCTGTAAAACTGATCAGTATAAGCATCGAACTGTTGAGTTAGAAGTCAGGTTTCATCATTGATTTCCTCATACCCCCAAGTTATGTGTTCAAGTCAGGTATTGATAAATCTGAAGCTAATAACAACACAGGATCAAGCAGAAACAGCTTTGTCTATACAGACAACGGGATATGTCCATCGGGACAACATATCAGAATTGCCAGCATTAGAAACAGGATCAGGTATCAAGTCAAGTAATGATATATCAGGTCATGTCAGGTAGTGTACATGTATCAAGTGGGTGCCTAACAGTAAAATGTGGCAAGTATTGAATCAGCGTAGAATACGGATGCACGATAAAAGCATGGGTGTACAAAATAATTATCAGAGGTTTCCTTATTGTTATGTAGGGTGCACAATATCAAGTATGTAGTACTAATATAACAATAAAATGAAATAATGTGACATGGTATGCGAATAAATATAAAATCAAGGGTATGGATGCACGATTATCGATTAGGGTTACATTTATAATTCCAATACTAAATGAGATGCACATTATCTAGCATGGGGTGTTAACATAACAATAATATGTATTAATGGGATCTATAGATGCAGCTATACGTATTTTAAATGATATGGATTCAAACGGGTATCCGAAAACAGTAAAACTTTAGTATGGATGTATAATGGGATGAACGGGTAACATTTTACTCATATGGATGTATAATACTATACCTAGCATGTGGCAAGATGATTTAGCATGCGAATAAATATGTAAATACTGATATGGATGCATACGGATGTCATATAACCGTAAAATGATAAACTGGTAAATGCGGGATGCACAACTAAATAATATGAAATGGAAATATTCAATTGGATGCAGTATATTGTAGTATAGTATGTAACAAGATAAGTTTGTATGCACTAAATAGGAAATAGATTGTACGGACGCATACGGATGTACGAAAATGGTAAAACATGCTGAAATGATAATGTGGATGCATAACTAATTATTATGGAGTGTTATTAATCAAATGGATATAGAATATATTAATATAGCATGTAGCAAGATTAACTTGCCTCGATGGATCACGATATGGATACGCACGGCACGTCCGACGTCGGTAAAACGTCGCAACGCACGCACGGCACACGGGACAGGTCCAAGCAATGCAAGAGAGTGATCACGCAGGTAAGGTACATCCACTGGGTCATCTGGAACGGCAGCGACGGTCACGGCTCCAGCTATCGCTAAAACAAGATTCATGAAAATAAAGAAAAAGAAAAAGAAGAAGAGAGAAGGGTGAGGCTTACTGGGTTTTAGGTGTTCTGTGGTTTCTGGGAGCAGAAAGGAGGTGATGGTGTCGCGGAGGACGTCGTCAGCGGTGGAGGGAAGTTGAGGAGCTAGGGTTAGGTTAAGGTTTGGGTGCTAGGGTTGGTGCAGGTTGGTGCAAGCTGGTCGTCGCATATATTTTTCGTATTTTAAAATTGAATTTTAGACCCGACCCGGGCGTGTTTTGGACTAAATCTGTATTTACCACAAAACACGCCAGGGTCGGGTCTAAAATTCAATTTTAAAATACGAAAAATATATGCGACGACCAAAATTAAAAATGAATGTCCGGGTAACGAAAATGCATACCCCCAAGAACGAATGCACGTACGTGCGTGTAGCCATCCAAACAAGTCTGTTTCACTGAACGAGACAAGAACAAGATGAGCGGATGCTACCACGGGGTTAGGGGTATCATGCAGGCCATGTAATGTATTTTCAAAATATTTTACGTGACTTAAAATGTTATATTGTAAAAATGCAAATGCCAGATAAAATGCCATTATGCAGTATTCATGAAAGTGCACAAGTTTACGTAACAAGTCAGGACAAATCATAAATATGAATCAAGACAGGTTTCAAGCAAGCGGGTCTGGTCGGATGCTAATATAGATGTCAGATATATTATTTGCACCCAAAACACAGTAAATCAGGAAAATACAAAGAAATACGTGCATTGGAATTGGTATAAATGAACTAGGGTGTTACATTATACCCAACTATAAAAAGAATTTCATACTCGAAATTCCAAGAACAAGGAAAGATAAATAATCATGAATCTACAAGAATAAGTGTCACGCCCCGCTTCCCAGAGTACGCTAGATTGGGCACGTGACATAGCCAACCATGCTACCTGTGGGTAGGAAGTATCCATCCACAGTCACATTACGGCTGTAAAGATATCAAGAACAAGATAAAACTATCTAAAACATGTCCATAATCCAGAATAACAGGAGTCAACAATAAATAAATGCCGAAGAAAATGATCCAATACAAATAACTGAAAAGTGTGTCCCATAATGCGGGCTCACATCAGGAAATAAATGCAGGAAATAAAACTAACTACTACTGAACTCACAGCTCAGCCTGCTGGCTGAAGTACTCCTGCTCGGACTGCAACAGCGGTACGGAATCTGGGCCATGCAAAACCCAGACGTCAGCGCGTCATGTCATCAAGTAATATAATATGAACAGTGTAGCAGGCAATGTAAAGTAAACATGAATAAAACGAGAGTAGCAATAATGTGAATCAAGCAGTGCAGGGTAGTGTGCAGTTGGTAACTAAACTGTTCTATCAGGTTTTCTATTCTAAAGTCTTTGAAATCAATTGATGAATCGTCGATGTAACTCAATAGTATTCCGTGCATGCCCGGGACCACGGTCAAGATCCTCGGGGCTGAATCCGAGACGTGCCGCTAGGCAGTAACAGGTAAGCAGGATGGGCGAGTGATGTCAGCATCATCACTCCGGGGCTGGCCTAGCCCATAAGACCGATCAGAACAGGTATCGAACTGTTGAGTTACAAGTCAGTTTCACCTTTGATTTCCCCATACCCCCAAGTTATGTATGTCGAGTCAGGTATTCAGTAATCAAGAACTAATGCCAACACAGGATCAGGTAAAAGCAGGTTTGTCTGGATAGACAACAGGAACGGTCCATGAGGACTACATGTCAGGTTTGTTGGCATTAGACACAAGATCATGTAACGGGTCGGGTCATGGTACATCATGTCAAGTCAAGCAGTATACGGTACCATGTCGGGTCAAGTAGGAAGTGTAACAGGTGATGTCAGGAAGCACAAGATGTCATGTGGGTGCTCATAATCAAACTAACATAAGCATGTATATAAATAAACAAGCATGAGTACTATCAGAACAATAAACTGGAACATGTAATATGATATGCAAATAGATATAATTTCAAGGATATGGATGCACGGTTATCGATTAGGGTTACATTTATAGTTCCAATATTAATTAGGATGCAATTTATTAAACATGGAGTGTTAATATCACATTATTATGTAGTAATGTGATCTATGAATGCAATTATATGTATCTTAAATGCGATGGATGCAAACGGGTATCCGAAAAGTTATAAAATTATAAAATGGTAATGTGGGATGTACAACTAAGCAATATTTGATATAAATATTGATATAATAATATTAATATGGATAGCATATTCAAAGTGATTAATAACTATAAAAGTGGTATTGATTAACCATGCACAAGAAAGTTCCGTTCAGAAATTCAGCGTCACCCTAAATTGTAAAATAGATTAAAAATAACAAACGTTCTCCAAAAGGGACGTGTCTTATACCAAAACAAAGATAATTCAATAAGCTTTTCAGTTTTATAAGTATAAGTATCTCAGGTTGTCCCTAAAAAAAGTTATGAACATTCGAAATTGAAAGTTTACTGCTGGAATTTCCCTGGACAGCAGTTTGGAGACATATTCATTTGCATTTTACGTTATTTAAACAATTTATTTTTCAAGTAAATATTTCATAGAGTTATAGTATTCTGAGTTAGCTTCGTAAAGAACTAAAGAACATATACTAATGATTTTTTTATGATTTATAATGAATTTTATAAGGTAAGGTGTACAGTAAATTTCAGATTTGTCGTATCTGCTTTTCAACGACGTTTCATGTGTAAACTATAATATTTTAAATATATAATATCATAAAATGCAGATTATAAACTAATTAAAGTTAATAATAAGAAATATTACGACGATGTATATTTTAATTGATATGGATGCAGTATAATGTAATCTAGTATATCACAAGATAAGTTTTTATGATCTAGATTTAATATGATATAAACGGATGCAAACGGAACATCGAAACGTTATAAAATTAAACATGGGGCACTAGATTTAAACTATAGGTATGGTATTTATTTAAATAGGTATAAAATGAATTATATAGCATGTAGCAAGATTAACTTGCCTCGATGGGTCGCGAATCGGGAAAACGGAACGTTAACCGTCGGCGGGGAAAACTCGCGACGGGCGCACGGTTCACGGAATGAACCCAAACGACGAACAAAGGAACCACACGGGTCGGGGTACCTCGCTGGAATGTCGAGAAGTGTCACCGGAACGACGGAATTCCGGCAACAAAAGAACAGTTAAAAAAAATGAGAAACAAGACATGAAGCAAGAAGAGAAAGAATGATAAAGAGAAGTACGAGAGAATATATAAGAGAGAGAGAGAGAAAAAGTGGAGAGAGAGAGAGAGAGCTGCAGGTGGGGGCCCACGGAATTAAAAGGAACGCGATTGGCTAAAGGGGAATCGTTAGTTAGGGATAAATATTAATTAAAGATTCAAAACATTTTAAGGAACAGTAGGATATATATATAGGTTAATTTAAAGATTTAAAAGATAGGTAATGAACAGTAAGATATCAGGTTAGTTAGAAAAATATATGCGATGGTTTTAATAATATTAAAATTTGGGATTTTGGCGCCAAATAAAGCATTTCCAAATCGCGCCCGGGTCGAGTCCAAAAATTTGAAATTGAAATAATAGGATTTTAAGCGGGATCCAAATTTTAAAATTAAGTGTTTTATGATTAAAAAGCATACCCCCAAAACGGACACATGTACGCGCGCGTAGCCGTCCAAACTCGCCCGTTTCACTGAACGGGACGAGAACACAATGCACGGACGCTACCACGAGGCTAGGGGTGTCAAGTAGGCCAAGATGAATATTTTCAATTTTATTTTAGATGCCAAAATTTGTTATATGTAGAAATGACTTTGCCGGGTAAATTTTACACTAAGCAACAAACAAGCAAGTTAAATGAAATGAGTACCACATTATGCTCAAACAGTAACTGAAAATAGGAGCATTGGGCTCGGGTGTTACATTATACCCAACTACAAAAAGAATTTCATCCTCGAAATTTCAAGAATACAAAGATAGATAACTACAAGAAAAGGTGAGGAAATATCTGCCGGATTTCATCTTCTCGTTCCCAAGTGGACTCTCCATGCGAGCGATTACCCCAAGAAACAAACACAAGGGGGATAACCTTGTTCTTAAGAACATTTTCCCTTCGATCCACGATTTCAATCGGTCGCTCCTAAAAAGTCAAGTCTTCACGTACTGTTAGCTCCGAATGATCCAAAACGTGTGTTTCATCTCGAACATACTTACGGAGTTGAGATACGTGAAACACATCGTGCACATTTGCCAAGGACTGTGGTAACGCCAAACGATATGCTACCTCACCAACACGCTCCACGATCTCAAGGGTCCAACGAATCGAGGACTAAGCTTTCCACAACTTCCAAAACAAATCACCCCTCTAGTCGGTGATATCTTCAAGAATACCAAATCACCCACGGTGAACTCTAGAGGTCTTCTTGACGTATCTGCCCAACTCTTCTGTCGGTCCTGTGCTGCCTTCATATGATTTCTGATAGGGTTAACCTTCTCAACTATCTGCATAACCAAATCCGGTCCCAATAATCTTCGTTCACCGACATCGTCCCAACAAACAGGTGAACGGCATTTACGACCATACAAAGCTTCAAATGGAGCCATCTGAATAGTTGCCTGAAAACTGTTGTTGTAAGACAACTCCACCAAAAGTAGATGATCCTCCCAAGACCCCTTGAAGTCCAACATGCATGCTCTCAACATATCCTCAAGAGTTTGGATCGTTCTCTCCGACTGACCATCAGTTTGAGGATGATAAGCTGTGCTAAACTTCAATCGAGTCCCCAAACTTTCCTGTAAACTCCTCCAGAAGTGTGATAAGAACCGAGTGTCCTGATCGGACACGATGCTCACCGGTACTCCATGCAATCTTACAATCTCCTGCATGTACCGCTCTGCCAAAGTCTCTGTTGATTGACCAACCCGAAAAGGAATAAAGTGAGCTGCCTTGGTCAATCGGTCAACAATTACCCATACTGCATTGTTGCCTTTTGGACTCCGCGGTAAAGCCGTCATGAAATCCATGGTTATATGTTCCCACTTCCACTGAGGAATCGGAAGTGGTTGCAATAAACCAGCAACCCTTTGATGTTCAGCCTTAACTTGCTGACACACCAAGCACTTCGCCACAAAGCGAGCAATCTCCCGCTTCATGCCCTCCCACCAGAAATGCTATCGAATATCTCGGTACATCTTTGTGCCTCCTGGATGTACAGAATAAGCTGAACTGTGTGCCTCCTTCATAAGATCTTCACGAACATCACCCTTTGGCACACACAAACGGCTACCATACCTCAACAAACCATCTTCGTGGATCAATAAATCTGTTCGTAGTCCGGCTTCAACCTGCTCTTGAAACTTTTGCAGTCTAGGATCCTGCGATTGAGCTGCTTTAATATTCTCGATCAAAGATGAATGTACTTGCAGCTGCATCAACTGTCCCGTAGAACGCGGTAGCACAACCTCCAAGTCAAATCTTCGAAAATCTTCAACGAGCTCCTTCTGCGTAGTTAACACCTGAATTGCTGGTAACCGACTAAGCGCATCCGGCACGACGTTAACCTTCCCCGGATGGTACTTAAGATCAAGATCGTAGTCAGCCATCAGCTCCAACCATCTACGCTGCCTCATATTAAGCTCCTTCTGTGTGAACACATACTTCAAGCTCTTATGATCAGTAAAAACTTCGACCCTTTCGCCCAGAAGGTAGTGTCTCCAAACCTTCAAAGCGAAAGTCACAGCCGCAAGTTCTAAGTCATGAGTTGGGTAATTCTTCTCATGGGTCCTCAACTGTCTCGATGCGTATGCTACAACCTTCCCATGCTGCATCAAAACACATCCCAATCCTTTCCCAGATGCGTCGTTGTGAATCACCAATCCTCCGGAATTGTCTGGCACAGTCAGAATAGGGGCGGTTATCAACTTCTGCTTCAACGTCTCGAAAGCTAACGCACACTTATCCGTCCGTACAAAAGGTACCTCCTTGCGCGTAAGCTTGGTTAACGGCTCCGCTAGACGAGCAAAGTTCTCCACAAATCTTCTGTAATACCCGGCGAGTCCAAGAAAGCTTCTTATCTCCGCAACATTCCTTGGAATTGGCCAATCACGAACTGCTGCAATCTATTCTGGATCGACGGAAATTCCATCGCCAGACACAACATGCTCCAAAACTTTACTTCCTCCAGCCAAAACTCGCACTTGCTCATCTTCGCATATAACTTCTCCTGTCTCAACGTCCGCAGTGCGATCTTTAAATGCTCAGAATGTCCCGAATCACATGGAGGCAATGAGCGATAGGAGGGGATTCGTCTCTCCCGGTATAGGGAGTTGATGTTGCGCTGTGTTCGATTGGCTATAACCGGAAATCCCTGGCCAGGGTTGCTGAGATTTACTGGTAAGTGTTACCAGTAGTTTCTCGAATTGTTATAGACCTCATATCGACACGACTTATCGAGCTATTGGGGTCTGACGTTTACCACCCCTAGACGAGATATGCGACATATCAGACGACGAGACTGGACTGTACGGTAAGTGTTACTGGTTGGATTCACAGGAGTGTGAGCGGGCTTGCTCGTCGATCTTCTGATCGCTCAATACCCGGGTGGCCGTTACGTTTAGCAGACCGCTTGCGGCTTGTGGGTGTTTGATATGATCATCACCTGCTGCCGGCGTATTGACGAGTCTTTAGAGTCCTACACAGAGGTTTCCTGGCTCAAGCGAAACGAAATAGGAGCGCATATGAGATATGTGCGGGACCGAGAATAATGCGTGTATGTGATACCGTATTCCATTCTCGCGATGAATGTATCGATTGGTTGTATGCGATATAACCTAGTTATCGAATCGAGGATTGATTCGATAAGCTGATACATTGGATATTAGTCGGTTATATGCGATATGACCGGATCGTTAAATCAAGTATTGATTTAATGATTTAATGCATAATTATATATTTGATATATTACTTTGCATTAACTAGCATTGGTTCACTTAAATTGGATTTTCTCACTTGATGTACACAAGTTGTCTATGTGATATACTTTTGTGCACTTATTTGTATCATGTTTGATGATATATGCAAACTTGGATTTGTGTAAAGACTTAAACCATGTTTAGTGAATGGTTAGGGTTTCATTTCACTCATTTATTTATCTATTCATTTTTGGTTAAAAGATAAAAGAAAAACAAAATGGTTGCTTTCAAACATGAAGCTTGTTGAAGCTTCATGAAGCTTTGACCAAGTGACCATTTTGTCTTCTTCTCCTAACCCTAACCATTCATCTAAACTCTAGTTAGTTCTCTACACAAAACCATGGTTAAAATTATGATAAGAATCATTTTTATTTTCTATTTTAAAAAGACTTATCATATTCTTCTCTTCTTCTTCTTCTTGAAGATGAAGAAAACCTTTGCTACCATTAATGGCAACTTGATGAAATGAGTGAGAAATCCAATTCAAAAGTGAACCCACTTCCTATTTCTTCATCCTCTACCACTTGCCAAGTAGTATAGGGTGTTTTCTTCACAAGTTTCATGGCTTGATGAAGTTGGAGCTTGATCTTGTGTTGCCTCAACGTAGATCATCTTCGGCATCGAAGTCGACGACCTAGCCCGATCATTTCTTCGATGAAACCACCGCGAGAGTCCGGGATCCGATGGGTACAGCGGAGGGACTTCATCACGGAGCTATGGAGGTGGAGGACCGGATCTACAAAGGTTGTATTTTCGTTCACTTTTAGAGTAAAGTTGTTTGCTCGCATTTGTTATCGCCTAAACTCTAGTTAACGATCCGTGTTAGGGTTTCTCGGCACTTGTAAAATTTGAAATTGGCATGGTTGATGCCATGTGAGACCTCATTAGTGTGCCTAGGAACCCTACACAGCTATATAAATTTTAAATGATATGGATGCATACGGGTATCCGAAAACTGTAAAATTGTAATATGGATGTACAATGAAATAAACATGTAATATTATTATTAATATGGATGCAATTATAATAACATAGCATGTAGCAAGATAAACTTGCATGCAACTAGATATGTAATAAATGATACGGATACGAACGGTTATCCGAAAACAGTAAAACGGTAACATGGATGTACAATACAGTAAACATGTGATATTTTTATTCATAAGAATGTAAAATATATTTTATAGCGTGTAGCAAGATAAACTTGCCTGAACGGAACACACGACGGGTGCGTACGGTACGTCCGACGTCGGGTAATCGTCGCAACGCACACACGGCATGCGGGACGGGTCCAGGAAAGGCAAGAGGATAATCACGCAGGCAAGGAACGTTCACTGGGTCTCCCGGGTAGTCAGCGACGAGCACGGCTCCAACGATGACCGGAAAACCGAATCAAGAAAAGAAGAAGAACTAGAAGAAGAAGAAGTAGAAGAAGAAGAAGAAGAAGAAAAGGGTGGGGGTTTGGTTGTTATGGTGCTCTGGTTTCAGAGAGGAAGGCGAGGCAAGAAGTAACTCCGACGATGGGTTTTTTCCTGCGAGTCTTACAGCGAGGTAGTGGGGGTTTCACGATCATCGGGGATCGGGGTGTGTAGGGTTTTTGGTACTCAGGTGAGGGTCAGAGGTGATGAGGGAAAGAAAGAGGAGATGATGAGGGTGTAAGGTGGTCGACGGGGTCGGAGCTCCGTCAAGGTGAGGACAGAGGAAACGATGGGTTCTGCAATTGCTAGGGTGCAGGGATCTTGGTGTGCAGGGAATGGTTGGTCGGGGAAAGAAAAGAGATGCTCGAGGGAGGAGAGGAGGAGAGGTGAGGAGAGGGGAGATGAGGCAACGACGACGTGGTCGCCGGCGGAAGCTAGGGTTTGCGAGTTCGTCGGGTTGCAGGGATCTCGCGCAAAGAGGGTATGAAGCTCGAGTTCTCTGGAGAAGAAGAGAGGAAAGAGGAAGAAAGAAGAGAAGATGGTGGTGACGAGGCCGACGAGGTGATCGGCGGCGTCGGGCGAGCACAGGGCGTGGGTTCTTGCTCGCGAGAAGGAGGACTAAAGCGGGAAAAATGAAAAGAAGATGAGCAGAACGAGGAGAGAGAGAGGTGGGGTGAGCGAAGTCATCGTCGGTGGTGGCGACAGCGAAGGGTCAGCGGCGACGAGGTGCAGTGCGGGGGTGTTGGCTAGGGTTTCCTTTTCTCGTGGAGGCGGCAGAATATAAAGAAGTGGAAAGAAAGAAGGGAAGTGAGCGTAGGGGAAGAAGGGAGGTGTTGGGATCACGAGGAATAGTGATCGCGAGAGGAGAGAGAGAGAAAGAGAGAGAGGACGTAGCAGAGGAAGTGAGGGTTAAATAAAAAGTTTATAATAATTAATATTATATAAATAGAGAGAGAAAGAGATCTGTAAGATTTAGTTAATAAAAATATTTTTTTAGTTATATATAAAAAAATCTTAACAGTTAGAAATAGTCAAAATATAATATGAATAAAATTTGAGTTTTAGGCTAAATACAAAATAGTCCAAAAGGTATCCAGGTCGGGTCTAAAAATCCAGTTTTAAAATACGGAAAAATTACATGTCAACCAAAACCAAAATTGGATATCCGGGTAACGAAAATGCATACCCCCAAGAACGGATGCACGCACGTGCACGTAGCCATCCAAACAGGTCCGTTTCACTGAACGGGACGAGAACAAGATGCGCGGATGCTACGACAGAGTTAGGGGTATCATGCAGGCCATGCAAGATATTTTTAAAATATTTTATATGACTTTAAATGTTATATTAAAAATATGCAGATACCAGATATAATGCCGGTATGCAGTATAAAACAAAATGAAAGTGCATGGATTCACACAACAAGCCGGGATAAATCATAAACAGGAATCAGGACGGGTTTCCAGCAAGCGGGTTGGGTAGGATGCAAATACAAATGTCAGATACACTATTCGCACCCAAAACACGGTAAATCAGGAAAATACCATAAATACAAAAATACTCAAAATAGAACTGGTATATACCCAACTACAAAATGAATTTCGTCCTCGAAATTCCAGGAACAAGAAAAGATAAATAAACAAGAATCTACAAGAATAGGTGTGGAAACTTCTGTCGAATCTTGTCTTCTCGTTCCCAAGTCAATTCTCCATGCGAGCAATTCCCCCAAGAAACAAGTATGAGAGGGATAACCTTATTCTTAAGGACCTTTTCTCTTCGATCAACAATCGACATCGGTCGTTCCTCAAAGGTCAAATCCTCCCTTATAGTCAGCTCCGAATGATCTAGCACGTGTGTTACATCTCAAACATACTTACGGAGTTGAGATACATGAAACACGTCATGAACATTCACCAAAAATTTTGGTAACGCCAATCGATAAGCCACTTCTCCAACACGCTCCATAATCTCGAAAGGCCCCACGAATCGAGGACTAAGCTTGCCTCGACTCCCAAAATGAATCACTCCTCTAATCGGTGATATCTTTAAGAATACAAGATCACCGACAGCGAACTCTAGAGATCTTCTCGATATGTCATCCCAACTTTTCTGTCGATCCTGCGCTGCCTTCATATGATTCCGGATAGTACCAACTTTCTCTACGGTTTGCACGATCAAATCCGGTCCCAACAATCTTCGTTCTCCAACATCGTCATAACAAACAGGTGAGCGACACTTGCGACCATACAATGCTTCGAATGGAGCCATCTGAATAGTCGCCTGAAAGCTGTTATTGTAAGAAAACTCCACTAAGTGTAGATGATCCTCCCATAAACCCTTAAAGTATAACATGCAAGCTCTCAACATATCTTCAAGAGTTTGGATCGTTCTCTTCGACTGGCCATCTGTCTAAGGATGATAAGTGGTGCTAAATTTCAATCGCGTTCCCAAACTTTCCTATAAACTCCTCCAAAAGTGTGATAAGAATCGAGTATCACGGTCGGAAACAATGCTCACAGGTACTCCATGCAATCTCGCAATCTCCTGCATGTACCGTTCTGCTAACGCTTCCGTTGACTGACCAACGCGAAATGGTATGAAATGAACTGCCTTGGTCAATAGATCAACGATCATCCAAACTACATTGTTGCCCTTTGGACTCCGCGATAAAGCGGTCACGAAATCCATGGTTATATGTTCCCACTTCCATTGACGAATCGGAAGTGGTTGCAATAAACCAGCAACCCTTTGATGTTCAGCCTTAACTTGCTGACACGCTAAGCACTTCGCTACAAAACGGGCAATCTCCCTTTTCATGCCTCCCAGATGTCTTAGATCACGGTACATCTTCGTGCCTCCTGGATGTACGAAATATGCGGAACTGTGCGCCTCCTTCATAATTTCTTCGAGAATATCTCCTTTCGGCACACACAAACGGCTACTATATCATAACGAACCATCATCATGAATCAATAAGTCCGTTCGAAGTCCCGCTTCAACCTGTTCTCGAAACTTCTGCAATCTTGGGTCCTGTGACTGTGCTATTTTAATACTCTCAATCAACGATGACTGTACTTGCAGCTGCATCAACTGTCCTGAAGAATGCGGTAGCATAATCTCCAACTCGAATCTCCGAAAAGCTTCGGTAAGATCCTTCTGTGTAGTCAACATCCGAATTGCGGGCAACCGACTAAGCGCATCTGGAACTACATTAACCTTCCTCGGATGGTACTTAAGATCAAGATCGTAGTCAGCCATCAGCTCCAACCATCTTCGCTGCCTCATGTTAAGCTCTTTCTGCGTGAACACGTACTTCAGGGTTTTGTGATCGGCAAATACTTCGACCCTTTCTCCCAATAGGTAGTGTCTCCAAATCTTCAAAGCTAAGATCACTGCTGCAAGCTCCAAATCATGAGTTGGGTAATTCTTCTCATGTGTCTTCAACTGTCTCGATGCGTAAGCTATAACCTTCCCATGATGCATCAAAACACATCCCAAACCTTTCCCAGATGCGTCGCTGTGAATCACCAATCCTCCGGAAGCGTCCGGTACGGTCAAAATAGGAGCGGTTATCAATCTCTGCTTCAACGCCTCGAAAGCTGACGCACAACTATCCGTCCATACGAACGGTACATCCTTCCGTGTAAGCTTGGTCAAAGACTCAGCCAATCGAACAAAATTCTCCACGAACCTTCTGTAATATCCTGCAAGTCCAAGAAAACTTCTGATCTCTGCTATGTTTTTCGGAATCAGCCAATCTTGAACTGCTGCAATCTTCTCGGGATCAACGGCGATTCCATCTCCGGATACGACATGCCCCAAAAACTTCACTTCTTCAAGCCAAAACTCGCACTTGATCATCTTCGCATATAATCTTTCTTGCCTCAATGTCTGCAGTGCGGTCTTCAAGTGTTCTGCAAGCTCTTCAAGGCTCCTCAAGTAGAACAGAATATCATCGATGAACACAACTATAAACTGGTCCAAGAACGGTGAAAAGATTTAGTTCATCAAGTCCATAAATATCGCCGGTGCATTTGTGACTCCGAATGGCATTACTAAATACTCATAATGTCTATACCGAGTTCGGAACGCAGTCTTGCAAATATCCTCTGATTTAACTCGGACCTGATGATATCCGGGACGTAAATCCATCTTCGAGAATACCCTCGCACCACTGAGTTGCTCGAACAATTCGCCAATGCGAGGGATCGGGTACTTGTTCTTAATAGTCACCCGATTCAATTCTCGATAATCGATGCACATCCTCCTTGTGCCATATTTCTTCTTTACTAGAAGAACTGGAGCTCCCCAAGGTGAATTACTGCTGCGAATCTAACCCTTCTCTAGCAATTCAGTAACCTGCTTTTTGACTTCTTCCAACTCTACTGGTGCCATTGAATAGTACGCCTTTGAGATTGGCGCTGCACCAGGAACAAGATCGATCGCGAACTCCACATCTCATTTTGGCGGTAAACCCGAGATGTTCTCGAACACGTCCATGAACTCTCGAACTACGGCTGGTGCTTCCTCCTTATCAACTTCCATCGTCAAAAGAACATTGTTTGTCAGCCTAGCCCTAAACTCGACTGGCCCAACAGAAATGCTACCTCCAGCAAAAACAAACTCCGGATGTATGGGAATCTGGAAAATCACTTTTTTTTCCCTACAATGAATGTGAGCATGGAAAGTGCCAAGAAAATCCATTTCCAAGACAACATCAAACAATGGGATACACCATAATTGAATAATACTAATGCAGGAAAACATAAACAAGTAGGATACCGAAATGACTTCATCCGAAGCCAAGATACTGAAGAAGATTAAGCACGGTAAACAGGATTCAAGCTGACGATAAAACGTGAACTGGAAAGTAAGAGAAGCAAGGCAATATAACGACCATGAAACAAGGAAGTGAATCAAGATTAGGACTCCAAGTCACTTAAATAGAGTACCGCTGTAACGTTTTAAAAATAATTTTAAAAAAAAATTAGATAAATAAAACCCTTGAAGTGAATTTTCTGATTTTCGGTAAAATAAAACGTATTTTTCGTAAAATTTAACCATAATTATTTTCATTATAAATTTAAAAAGACCTATTTTAATCATGTAATTACTAGTAAATGGTGTTTATTTAGTCACTTATAAATTTTTAGTTTAATGAAATATTTTTCCTAAATTAATTATTTTAAATATTAACATAAGCTTTTAAATATACATTAAATTAGTGTAAATTACAATTTGCAATGGGTTTATTTTTCAAAAGTGAACCATGACATATTAGAATTAGGTTTTTAGCATGCTAATCTCTTCTTGAATTGTCTTTAAAATTCTAGAGTTTTCTATGATGAATTGAATTAAGAAAATTAATAAAATAAAGAAATTATGAAAAGACATAAAAGGTGTATTTCTTTGGAGAATGTTCTACACTATTCTTCATTCCTTCTTCCTCTCTTTTCCTCACCTCATGGTCGGCCTCACCTCTATGGGCAGCCCCAAAATTTTCCCCCCATCATTTTTGCATTAAAAATCATCAAAATTCATCAAAAATTCCAAAAAAATAAACATCAAAAATCAACATTCAACCTCTACCATTTTCCTTTGACCTATTTAGCATGGAATTTGGAGTTGGAAACCATTATTCTGGAAGCATATTTTCATGTTTAGATCTCATGCTTTGAAGGTATAATTTTTATTCTTATGATTAATTGTTGTTAAATGCTTTTATTTAGCATATTTAGATTTTCTTAATTAATTCTATTTGCAGGTTTAAAATTCAAGATAGGATTTCTAAAATCAAGTTAGGGTTTTTATTAATTAAGTGGGGTTATAATAAGTAGCTTAATATTTTTAGAAGGGAAAAATCTAGCATGGTTGATGTATTATAATTTGTGCATTCAAAATTGTTTAAATTAAGCAATTTTGCTAACTAGATTTTTATAAATTATATATATTAGTGTGTTAAAATTCTTATTAAGGTTTTTATCATTATATTGTGGTTTTAATGAGAATATTAACATATTAAATGAATGAAAGACCTAATCTAATTATTAGTTTCAAATTGTTAGTTAATATAATGTGATAAATATGCTATTTCGGTAAACTAGGTTTTAGAAATTAATTTAAAATGTAGTATTAAAAATCTAATTAGGGCTTTAGCTCATTCTTAAGGTTTCATGCAGTGGTTTAACACTTTAATATATGCAAAATCAAGTTTAGTAGTGGAATTGTGAATTTTTGCTTAACAAATGTTAATTTTGGCTAATTTGCAAACTAGAAATTTTAAATTAAGACAAAATGGTGTGAGAAAAATATGGTAATGGTTTCTATAATCTAGTTATGTTATTTAATGAATATTATGACCATTAGTTTCTTTTAAATATCAAGTTTTGAAGTAAAACGGTAAATTGACATTTTCAAGGTTTTGCGAAATTGGACGATTTGATCGATTTTAGGGTTTCGATGAATTAAATCGTGTTTTATATTATAAGTAATGAGTTTTAAAACTACGAGTTGTTTGTTGGTGTTTTATCTCAATCAATCGGCGTTTGTACGCCGATATCGAGCGATATTTGGTTCTTTTGCATGAGCGGGTCATGGGTTTTAACCTATGCGCGTTTCGTGCGTCGTTTTGGTTTTGTCCGTGATTCAGTTTACGATATTATATATGTTTGCGTATAGGTACCCCTCGCGTGGACTTCGGACGAGAAAGAAGAGGAGGGCGACATCGTCTTCGGCAGATAAGGACCAGGTGAGTAGATGTATATCTACGGGGGAAGTCGGGTGGATGGCGTTTAGCACCCCCGCAAACGTAGAATAGGGATATTGCTTATTGTCATTAAGAAGTCGGACGTGACCTTAGATTCTTGGCGAGTAGGACCCTATTAAAGACCTTAGGTTAGACTAGACTGATTTAGATAGACTTTACCAGAGGAAGAATGTCTTGGAGGAAATTCGTAGGTTTCAGGTAGACACACACACGCACATACAGAAACTTGGCTTGGTGTATATGTGTATGTGTATATATAAGTAGGAATGTGTGTAGGTGTGTATATACACAATATGTATATGTGATATAAGGATGTTATATGATACATGGGGATGAGACGATATAACTGGCTTGATGCCGTGATCTCTTGGCTATACAGTCATATTATGATCTTAGCGGATCGTTGGAAAATGAGAGAATGGATATGTATACATAAACGATAATAGGTGATGATGACATTGAGATATACGAGACTCTAGAATAGAACCCGTACCGTAACCTGTGATTTGATTATGATATGATATATGTGTGACTTGGTTATGATATGATATATGTGTGACTTGATTACGATATGATATATGTGTGACCTGATTACGATATGATATATATGACATGATATTTCTGAGGAACAATTGACGACGTATATGTTCGCAGACAATGATATATGATTGATGATATTGGGATGTATACGATTACAGTATAGTACCTTTGATCATGACATTATTTGATGATGATATTATACGAATGATGTGTACGTAGGTGATACTTGACCCGTACCCCGATATTGGGATGCCGTACGATGGATTTTACCGTACGAGGCATAGATGTGATGATTGATCCGCGCTCTTGATTCGAAGAAACCGTACTACATACGTGACGCTATTGAGGCTGGATCGCCGACTATTACAGATATGGACTCAGACCTTAGGTGAATTCTTATTTCCTATCGACTAGTTCCTTTAGTTTAGTTCCTTAGGGGGTTAGATAGATACTAGTTGAGGCTCGAGTCATATAGTTGTAGTTAGATATGTATATTCCAAATGAGTGTTTAGTACACATTTTACCTTTACATTCAGATTGAAATCATCAAGTTGCATGTTCATACATATGTTTCTTTAGTCAGTATGAAACTCTGCCTGTTAGGACACCAGCACCATTACCGATGATGCGCATGTCCCACGTACACTTATTTGCCGACTCACACACACATCATCGGTAATTGCCATGTCATGTACACTTTAGAACATATTATCTTTTATGATAGAATCAGCTAAAGGCTAGATCAATATAGTATTGTGATTACTCTTAAGTGTTAATCTAGACATTGCATTTATTACTTAGACATTTCATGCATTCACATTTTCATGTTATCGCGCAGTATTATGGGGCTTATGCCGACACTTACCATTTACTTACTCATGATTTTGGGATTTTGGATTTCTATGAGATTTCTGGATTTTTGGGAAAACCGTAAGAATATATATAAAAACTTCTCTCTCTTTCTCCCTCTCTTTTTAAAATATAAGTTGCGGTTTTCTCGTGATGTATGTGTCGTCCACCATGAGATTTCATGTTTTCTGTTGGATTTCGAGACCCGATTCGAGGAGTGGATGAACCGTCTCGGGTACATGGTGGGTCCGGTAGGTACCCCGGGGCAAGAAGATCGAGTTGTAGACGATGAGCCTGGCAGGGGAAGACTACCTACCGGTGATATCTGGCGCGGTGGATATCCAGAGGATACCGACCGTTGTCGTGAGATTTGATGATATGGGCCGATCCGGACTGACGGAGCCCGAGATATTGAGACTATGAGGTATTGAGACTTGAGATTTACATGTTTTGTGTCGATACTTGACACGGATTTCCATGAATTTCATCGATGATGTTTCAGACTTCTATACAAATTTTACTATGGTGAAAGTTAAAGACTTTTTATACAGATATATCCAGATTTCATGGTTGATTGTTTTACATTCATGGTGCATGCATACTCATTCACACGACATATTACTATTTGAGGCACTGACATGAGCACGGAGCATTTGCACTTACGTGTAGTTTATTACCCTGCACTACTAGATGACTAGTGATATATTAGTATATTATTATGACCTAGGACAGCGTCGTGCATTCGATTTCTTTTCGCAGATGTCTTTTACTCACGAGTTGGCAACTCACCCCCGTTGTGCCAAATTTTATTACAGGTTCGATGTATAGGTTTCCTTGGCAGCTTGCTGGCACATCTTTTCATTCAGGGTGATTTGCACGGTAGGTTGGCTCATTTGTATCAGGACCGCCGTTGTACTTTATTTATTTCATTGGTATCTAGTAAGCTCCATCAACCAAACTTGTATTACTTGATAAGTTTAAAGGACCAGTTATTTATTTCGACCTTAGAGTCACGCTTGTATTATTATGGTATCTGGTGGATTTGTTTTCTTTTGAGTTTTGAGCCTCGCCCTTTGGCGTTGTATATTATTGTGCTTGGTGTGGTTGTTTCCGCCTGTTAGCGTAGAGCTAGCTCCCGCTTGGGGATGCATTTTTATTGCTGTATATATATTATTCTTGTTTGTACCCGTTTGGGGCCAGTTTTTACAAAGGAGACTCTGCCGAAATTTTTGAGAAAATTGGATGTTGCTTTTAAACTTGTTTTTCTACATGTTTTCCTTTACTTCTTCTTTTATATGGTTTAGATTTCTGGGTTTCGGCTTACTTAGATTACGTTGCGCATCTAGACGCTTCGTAATTTAAGTGTCGGTCATGTTCCGTACCTTCGGATCGTGACAACCGCATTGTAACCATACTGCAGTTCATAGGTACAATTACATAACTCCGTTCAAGTCGCCCAAATTCTAGTATAAGAATCGAAGGAAACAATAGGGAACCAGAAGGTTTCAAGTCGAGATGCAAAGTTGTTTGCATATCATCAAGACAAGGGTCAAGAGAAAGATATGATTCAAGAATCACGAAAACAATGTGGCAGGACATGTTCCTAATCACGGGTATTCTGATTCGTGTATTGGGTCCAATACCCAACTACAAAAAAATCAAGCCCGATTAACCTAAATCCTATGGCTCTGATACCAAACAAACCCTGTCACGCCCCGCGTCCCAGAGTACGCTAAGATCGGCACGTGACAGAGCCAACCATGCTACTTGTAGCTAGGAAACAACCCTCCACAGTCACATTACGGTTGTCTATAAGATATCAAGAACAGTAAAATAAAATAAACTATCTAGTACATGTCCATATGCCAGAATAAACGAGTCAAGAAATAATATGCGGAAGCAATAAATCCAACAAACAGTAACATCTGGAAAGTATGGAAATAACTAAACTAACAGGATACTAACAGGATCCTCACTGTTCAGCCTGACGGCGGAAATAGTCCTGATCGGCCTGCGGCAAAGGTGGAGAATCTGAGCCATGCAAAACCCAGACGTCAGAGCGTCACAATATCAACAATAATATAAACAATGGGTAACAGGATATGCAGGCATGAATTATAATTGGTAACATGAACGTAATAAGTAAGCAGGGATATCGAACAGTGAAGTGTAACAGTATAGGTAAAGTGCAGCGATAAAACTAAAATGTGTTACTGGGTTAACTACTCTCAAGTCTATGAAATCAATTTGATGAATCATTGATATAACTCAATAGTATCCTGTGCGTGCCCGGGACCACGGTCCAGATTCTTGGGCTGAATCCGAGACATGCCGCTGGCACTAAACAAGAAACATGTACAGATGAATGATGTCAGCAGCAGCATCCCCGGGCTGGCCTAGCCCGTAAAACTGATCAGTATAAGCATCGAACTGTCGAGTTACAAGTCAGGTTTCATCATTGATTTCCCCATACCCCCAGGTTATGTATTCAAGTCGGGTATTGATAAATCTGAAGCTAATACCAACACAGGATCAAGCAGGAACAGGTTTGTCTATACACACAATAGGATATGTCCATCGGGACAACATATCAGGATTGTCAGCATTAGAAACAGGATCAGGTAACATGTCAAGTAATGATATATCAGGTCATGTCAGGTAGTACACGGTGTGTCACATGGGTGCCCAACAGTAAAATGTAGCAAGTATTGAATCGGGGTAAAAGTACGGATGTACAGTAAAAGCATGGATGCACAAATATCTATCAGGGGTTACATCATGACTATGTAGGATGCACATTATCAAGCATGGGGTACTAATGTAATAATAATAATATGAGTTAATGTAATATGGCATGCAACTAGGTATGCAGAATTAATGGTATGGATACACAATAAAGCATGGATGCATAAATAACTATCAGGGTTACAACTACAGCTCCAAGACTATATGGGATGCACATTATCTAGTATGGGGTACTACTACAACAATAACATGAATTAATATGATCTATAGATGCAACTATATATATTTTAAATGATATGGATGCATACGGGTATCCGAAAACTGTAAATTTGTAATATGGATGCACAATGAAATAAACATGTAATATTATTATTAATATGGATGCAATTATAATAACATAGCATGTAGCAAGATAAACTTGCATGCAACTAGATATGTAATAAATGATACGGATACGAACGGTTATCCGAAAACAATAAAACGGTAACATGGATGTACAATGCAGTAAACATATGATATTTTTATTCATAAGGATGTAAAATATATATTATAGCATGTAGCAAGATAAACTTGCCGGAACGGAACACACGACGGGTGTGTACGGCATGTTCGACGTCGGGTAATCGTCGAAACGCACACACGGCACGCGGGACGGGTCCAGGCAAGGCAAGAGGCTAATCACGCAGGCAAGGGACGTTCACTGGGTCTCCCGGGTCGTCAGCGACAAGCACGGCTCCGGCGATGACCGGAAAACGGAATCAAGAAAAGAAGAAGAACTAGAAGAAGAAGAAGAAGAAGAAGAAGAAGAAGAAGAAAAGGGTGGGAAGAAGAAGAAGAAGAAAAGGGTTGGGGTTTGGTTGTTGTGGTGCTCTGGTTTCAGAGAGGAAGGCGAGGCAAGAGGTAACTCCGACGATGGGGTTTTTCCGGAAAGGCTTACGGCGAGGCAGTGGGGGTTTCACGATCGTCGGGGATCGGGGTGTGTAGAGTTTTTGGTACTCAGGTGAGGGTTAGAGGTAATGAGGGAAAGGAAGAGGAGATGATGAGGGTGTAAGGTGGTCGACAGGGTCGGAGCTCCGTCGAGGTGAGGATAGAGGCAACGATGGGTTCTGCGGTTGCTAGGGTGCAGGGATCTTGGTGTGCAGGGAATGGTTGGTCGGGTAAAGAAGAAAGATGCTCGAGGGAGGAGAGGAGGAGAGGGGAGGAGAGGCGACGACGACGTGGTCGCCGGCGGAAGATAGGGTTAGGGTTCGCGAGTTCGTCGGGTTGCAGGGATCTCGCGCAGAGAGGGTATGATGCTCGAGTTCTCTGGAGAAGAAGAGAGGAGAGAGGGAAGAATGAAGAGAAGATGGAGGTGACGAGGCCAACGAGGTGATCGGCGGCATCGGGCGAGCACAGGGCATGGGTTCTTGCTCGCGAGAAAGAGGACTAAAGCGGGAAAAATGAAAAGAAGATGAGCAGAACGAGGAGAGAGGGAGGTGGGGTGAGTGAAGTCGTCGTCGGTGGTGGCGACGGCGAAGGATCAGCGGCGACGAGGTGCAGTGCGAGGGTGTTGGCTAGGGTTTCCTTTTCTCATGGAGACGGCAGAATATAAAGAAGGGGAAAGAAAGAAGGAAGGTGAGCGTAGGAGAAGAAGGGAGGTGACGGGATCACGAGGAATAGTGATCGCGAGAGGAGAGAGAGAGAGAGAGAGTGGACGTAGCAGAGGAAGTCAGGGTTAAATAAAAAGTTTATAATAATTAATATTATATAAATAGAGAGAGAAAGAGATCTGTAAGATTTAGTTAAGAAAAATATTTTTTTGGTTATATATAAAAAAAATCTTAACAGTTAGAAATAGTTAAAATATAATATAAATAAAATTTGAGTTTTAGGCTAAATACAAAATAGTCCAAAAGATACCCGGGTCAGGTCTAAAAATCCGGTTTTAAAATACGGAAAAGTTACGTGTCAACCAAAACCAAAATTGGATATCCGGGTAACGAAAATGGATACCCCAAGAACGGATGCATGCACATGCACGTAGTCATCCAAACAGGTCCGTTTCACTGAACGGGAGGAGAACAAGATGTGTGGATGCTACGACAGGGTTAGGGGTATCATGCAGGCCATGCAATGTATTTTTAAAATATTTTATGTGACTTTAAATATTATATTAAAAATATGCAGATGCCAGATATAATGCCAGTATACAGTATAAAACAAAATGAAAGTGCACAGATCCACATAACAAGCCGGGATAAATCATAAATAGGAATCAGGACGGGTTTCCAGCAAGTGGGTCGGGTAGGATGCAAATACAAATGTCAGATACACTATTCACACCCAAAACACAGTAAATCGGGAAAAGACCATAAATAAAGAAATACTCAAAATAGAACTAGTATAAATGAACTAGGGTGTTACAGATATAACGCCAGTATGCAGTATAAAAAAATATGAAAGTGCACGGATCCTCGTAATTAGCCGGGATAAATCATAAACAGGAATCATGACGGGTTTCCAGCAAGCGGGTCGGGTCGGATGCAAACACGGATACCAAATACACTATTCGCACCCAAAACACAATAAATCAAGAACAACCATAAATAAAGAAATATCCAAAATAGAACTGGTATAAATTAACTAGGGTATTACAAAACCTGTTTGCACGACTCTTTTGAGCCGTTGTAGAGTAGTAATCAAAGCACAATGGAAACTCACACGAGACAAATGACGATCTCAGGTCGACAGACTAACCTGTACTCATGCCACGTGGGAACTGCCATCTAACAATAGCTATAATACCAACTAGTATGTTCCCGGCGAGTCCGTCCAGTGTACTCATAACCCAATGAGGACCTGTATACTGTCTTAAGTGACTAACTGACACCAATGGCTTATGAGACCGGACACCGTCCCTTGTCGGGTCTCGATAAGTATACACTAGTCTACTCTAGAGTATCGATATCCAGTCTCGATACTCCCACGACTAGGGACATTTAAGGATGTACTTATAGACCAACCAGCTCTCACTTATATGATCGCCATCATAATACTGGTAGTTAAGAAAGAATTCTATGGTCTCTATCAACATGTAATAGTGATCTGTAATGCCATCTAATGCGGTACATGATGATAACGACAAACTAGATAGCATATTATCATCTCGAGTAAGACTGTTCTACTGGTACAGGTCATCCCTCAATCATCATAATCACGTGCCTGCGATTCAATAATTGACTTGAGAGCACTATACCCAACAATCTCCCACTTGAACTTAAGGCTAATTATTGCGGTGTCGCATACTCATAGCACGTGTGATACCGAACACCAGACTTCTTTACTAATCAGTTTCGCAAAGCCCGTTTGCGAAACTATTGCGTTCGAGAAAATAGCATCAGTGAGTGGATCCGCTCCAGTGTTTCTATTTTTATCTCTCTATATCTCAGTTTCGCGGAGAAAGACTATCTCCCGAAATGAACAATACCTGTCTTAGAATTTGTCTGGATATCTGATGGGACCTAAATCACAAATAAACTCTAAATCCAACAAATTTTTTAGACTGTATCATCTACTGATATCGCCAGGCGATGTCTGAGTGAGAAAGGAGATGATAGACCTTTATGAATGGAATACTGCGAGAGTTACGGGATTTGCATTTTAAGGATAAGGGAAAATATAGAGTGGATAGGCTAACAGTGAGTCAGATCAATTCCCATGAAAGAATGGATGACGATCAAAAGGATGAATACAGAGTAGGCGAGGAAAGTATGGCTCATGTCAATTCTTTCAGAGGCATCACGGTCAATGAAAAGGATGAACGTGGAGTGGTTGAGGAAACTATGAATTGGATCAAATCTGTCAATATAACGGATGACGAAGAAAACGATGAATATGAAGGAGATGAGCAAAGCATGACTCGAGTCAGTTCATTTGGAAGCAGCAAAGTAGATGGTAAGGCAGAATATAATGAGCAACTGAGTCAGATGAATTCCTTGAGAAGCGCCGATGTCAAAGAAAATGATGACTACGTAGTAGATGAGAAAAGCATGAGTCGGATCAGTTCCTGCAGAAGCATGGAAGTCAGTGGAAAGCATGAATATCGACAAAATTCAGGAACATTAGAAGTCAATGAAAATGGTGAACCATAATCCAGATTAACTGTTCAGAAGAATGAGTAGATGAACGCACCGAGCCATCTCAATTCTTTCAGAAGCATCAAGTTGTTGCCAGTATTTTTGCAAAATTCAAGTTTGACAGCCTTCAGAACCTGGACTGCTTCAGCACCTGCAACCTCAAGGTGTCCTGCTACATCTATACGAGGTTCGCTCTAACCAACTCAGCAAATCTTGTTTCAGTTCGATCTTCTTTTATAGCTATATATTCAAGTTACAGTGAATTTTTTGAAGTAATTCAGATATGCGGCAAGGGCTTCTTATGTTCAGATTCTTCAGACATGTTTTGTCCATGTTGCACATCTCTATACACAACATGAAGAGAAAATTTGACTGATCAATACAACTAGTATGATGATTTATATGGTTAGCCAAATAAGGTAAATGTTATATATGCGTTTAATGTGAAACTTCCACCAATGACATGGTTCTCTACATCATTCGACAGAATAATAGATATAAGTAGTAACCATAGTTGAAGCGTGAAAAACAATGTTTTGGAAATGACTTAAAATTATTGAGCAGCCCAAAAAGTCCTATTTAAATCAGCCTAGAAAAGTCTATCCTGGCTTAGGAAACTGACGCATGCGCTGACGTACGTATAATCAATGCACGCGGGCGGCAAGAGGCCGCATGCAAAGAAATTTGCGAAAGGAACGTTTGTATGAAATTAATGAGAAAGGACAATTGTTGGTTGCATGAATCATTGATAAATCTAAGAAAATGGTTGGTTGCATGGGACAATAAAAATGATAGATCATGCATGAATTAATTGAGAGGGACCACAATTAAGTGCATGAATCATAGCCATGAAAGTTGATGTTCCTTTCAAAGAGGATTAAACATGAGAGTCTTTCTCTCTCTCCTCTACTATATATTCATAAGATATGAATGTTGATATTATATACAAACAACGTAACAGAGCCTAATAAATCTCGGCATACTGCAAATTTGCAGTGAGTGAAAAGAATTGTAATCTTGTATCTTTTGGGATCCGGCGCCCACACCACGGAGGCTGTGGGCGATGAGGAAGCGAAAACAAAAACTTTTTGCGGACACCGGACGCTCACACCCGAGGATACGAACCAAACACCATAAACTAGTAAGCTAAAACATGCAAGCTTGAGAAATACAAGCTTTGTCGCGTGTCCACCCAATTGTGGAAGACCCCTCCAAGCTTGTAACCGTTGGGAACACGCTTGAGTATCGATCGCCCTTACCGAAGACGATCCACCTGAGGAAACACCGAGTAGGCTCAAACAGACGGTCCAAAGTTGCTAGGTTTGGATGGCCGGTGATGTAGAAATACTTCACTATGTTTTTCTCTCTAGAATCTTGCTTAAATATGATAGCAAGAAGAAGGAGAAGGAGAAGATGAAGCATGAACCATGGTGGAGGAGATGAAGAAAAATCTCATCAAGTGATGAAGTGGAAAAGAGAATAGCTATAATAATACAACCATGGTATAATAGTGCATCCAAAAGAAATAACAATATAAAAAACCAAGCCATGGCTTTTGACCATGCTCATGCCACCTCATTTCCAATTTAATTTTCCAAAGAAGAAAATCAAATATGAGGTGTCCTTCTTCTAGAAGCATTTCCGTATAAATACGGAATACTTCATCCGGTATATGTATCGCTACATATACGCATATCCGTATAAAAATACGAATAGCACCAAAAAGAGAAAATAAATAGTGAACAATAATACTAAAATATATGTATCAAAATGCATATATAAATTATTAAATAAAAACCTGATTTAATAATCCGGCTTAATCCTAATCCGGCTAGTATTATCAACCGTCCGATTAAAGTCCGTGTATCGCGTTTCACGCATTTAATCGGATCTCCTGCACGTACCACCGTACGGCTCTTATATCTGTCGCCTGAACCGGGAAAACTCTCTGTGTGGGACTCTAAAAACTCGACAATACGTATGCATTTTTGTTATCCGAACATCCTATTTTGGTTTTGGTTGACACATATATTATCCGTATTTTTAAACCACAATTTTAGACCCGATCCGGGCACATTTGGAGTAATTTTGTATTAACTAAAATCTCAAATTTAACTAATATTATATTCTATATATATAAAATGTTTATATAAAATTTTATAACAAACAAATATATTTCCTAACTTAAAATCCTATTCTATCCTAACAATTCAGCCCTCTCTCTCAGTCTCTCTCCTCTGCACATATATACTATATTATATTTATTTTTATTATAACCTTATTTTAAACCCACGTTCTCTCTCTCTCCTCACTTCTCCTTCTCAAGTTTCTCCCGCCATCACTCATCGCGAGAACCTCCGCCTTTGCCTGCGCCTTCGACCGCACCTCGCCGACCTCGTCTCACCCTCGACCTCATCCACTTCTCAACCCCTCTGACCTCACCTCCACCACCTCCTCTCCCCTGCAAACTCCCCGTCGCAACAACCCATCCCCGAACCCAACAACCCACACCGACCTCGCCTGCCTCGCCCGCGCTCGCCCCACCACCGCCGACCCTCACTTCCATCACCTCATCATCTCCTTGACCCGCTCACCTCACCTCACCTCACCTCACCTCCCTACGACGAGCCTCGATCCCTGCACCCGAAACCTCCACGAACCTCTAGCCTCGCTTCATCCCCATGTCGCCCCTCGCTGCCGATCTCCCTCGTCGACCTCATCACCAACTCCACTTCTCTCCCCTCATCACCAGCACCGCCTCCATCTCCTCACCAATACCCCAGGCCAACCCCCGACGATTCCCTTCATACCCCGACCTCAAGAAACCCACCGCTGCCATCACCGTGAACTTCGCCGGGAAAACCCACGACTCGTCGTAGTCGTCCCCTTGCTACCTCCTCTAATCCCAGAGCACGAAACCCCTGAGCAGCACCTATCTTCTTCTTCTAGTTCTTCTTCTTTCTTCTTCTCTTTCTTCTCCCGATCGAGCTTTTTCCGGTCATCGCCGGAACCGTGCCGCCGCAGACGATCCGGGAGACCCAGTGGATGTTCCCAGCCAGCGTGGTCACCTTCTTGCTTTGCCTGGTCCTGTCCCGTATGCGCGTGTGTACATTGCGACGTTTACCCGATGTCGGATACAACGTACGCATCCCGTCTCGAGATCCGATCAGGCAAGTTTATCTTGCTACATGCTATGATATTATATTTATATTCATATGAATAAAAGTATTACATGTCGTTTAATTATGCATCATATGTTACAGTTTTACATTTTTACAATACTCGTTCGCATCCGTATCATTTATTGCATCTCTAGTTACATGCCATATTATATAATTTCATGTTACTGTTATGTTAGTACCCCATGCTTGATAATGTACATCATATGACTCATTAACTCATGTTATGATATCACTGCTTATAACTCGTGCATCCTTGCTTTTACCGTGATTCGACACTAACTACAGTTTTACTTTAAGCATCTGTGTGATATATATGCACCACATAACATGACCTGATACACCACTGCTTGACCTATTACTTGATCCTGTTACTAATGCCGACAATCCTGACTTGTTGTCCCGACGGACATATCCTGTTGTCTATTCAGACAAAACTTGTACCTGCTTGATCCTGTGTTGGTATTAGCTCCAGATTTATCAATACCTGACTTGAACACATAACCTTGGGGATAAGGGGAAATCAATGATGAAACATGACTTGTAACTCAACAGTTCGACGCTTAAATTGATCAGTTTTGGAGGCTAGGCCAATCCCGGAATGATGCTGCTGACATCATTCGTCTGTACATGTTTCCTGTTTTGTGCTTAGTGGCACGTCTCGGATTCAGCCCCGAGAGTCTGGACCGTGGTCTCGGGTATGCACGGGATACTATTGAGTTACATCGACGATTCATTAAATTGATTTCAAAGACTTGAGAGTAATTAACCCAGTAGCATAGATTACTCACCGCATGCACGTATACACTTCACCGTTCCATATCCGTGTTTACTGGTTATATTCATGTTATCGTTTATATTCATGCATGCATATCTTGTGTATTCTGGTTACTTACTATTGTTGATATTATGGCGCACTAACGTCTGGGTTTTGCATGGCCCAGTCCCTTTATCTCTTTCGCATGCCGACCAGGAGTACTTCAGTCGACAGGCCGAACAGTGAGGAGCAATTTGGTATTTAGTTTAGTTTAGTTTTCTTTCAGCATTTTCATTTCCTGTTGTGAGCCCGTATTTGGAACGTACTTTCTAGATGTTATTATTTATTGGATTTATTGCTTCCGCACATTTATATTTCTTGACTCGTTTATTCTGGCATATGGACATGTACTAGATAGTTTATTTTAATTTATTGTTTTTAATATCTTATAGACAGCCTTAATATAACTGTGGAGGGATGTTTCCTAACCACAGGTAGCATGGTTGGCTCTGTCACGTGCCATTCTTAGCGCACTCTGGGAAGCGGGGCGTGACAAGGTTTTTTGGTATCAGAGATATAGGATTTAGGTTAATCGGGTTTGATTCTTTTGTAGTTGGGTATTGGACCCAATACACGAATCAGAAAACCCGTAATTAGGAATATGTCCTTCCATATTATTGTCGTGATCCTTGAATCTTATCTTTCTCTTGACCCTTGTCTTGACGATATGCAAATGACCTTGCATCTCGACTTGAAATCCTTTTGGTTCCCAATTGTTTCTCCTGTCTTATTCTATTGATTCTGATACTAGGATTTGGGCGACTTGAACGGAGTTTTGTGATTGTAACTATGAACTGCAGTATGGTTACAATGTGGTACTCTATTTAAGTAATTTGGAGTCCTAGTCTTGATTCATTTTCTTATTTTATGATCGTTATATTACCTTACTTCTCTCGGTTTCATTGCTTACCAGTTTATGTTTTATCGCAAGTTTGAATCTTGTTTATCTTGCTGATCCTTTTTGGTGTATTGGTTTCAGAATCATGGAGGATAGAGAATTGCGATCGTACCAGAGGCGTGTTGATGACACCGTATTGCTTGGAGTAATTCGTGGGATGCTGGAGAGAACCAGAAGCGGCAAACCGAGCTGAATCAGCGGCAAGCCGAAGCTTTTCAGGAAGGTTTGCAGGCAGTCCAGCAGTCCGTAAACACTGTTGCATCCAAACCAGTACAGCGTGTGGGTACCGTGGCAGATTTCAGGAAACTTGGTCCATCCACATTCACTGGTTTGGAGGAGCCGTTGCCAGCGGAGCAGTGGCTAGTCGATACGTAGAATCTGCTCATTGTAGCACAGATTCCGGAGGACCAGAGAGTGGATGTTGTACGCATCCAATTGGTGGACTATGCCCGCGAGTGGTGGCTCATGGAAGAAACCCGTTTGCCCAAGCCGATCAGTTGGGCAACTTTCTCGCAGAGTTTCTTAGAGAAGTTCTTTCCGCAGACTGCACGGGAGGAAATGGAAGAAAGATTTATCAGTCTGAAGCAGAATGGCGGATCCGTGGATGCGCATGCGGCTGAGTGGACACGGCTCAGTCGATTCGCTGGTCCTTTGGTTGCCAACGAGGCTGATAGAGCATGAAGGTTTGTGCGCAGTTTGGATGTGGAAATCCAGAGGCACATTATATCTTTGGGATTGACCACTTTCTCGCAAGTTTTCAAGGCAGCCAGAGAGCAGTAGAGCTTATTGATGAAGACTAAGGGTATACAGCAGCAGCAGTCGTGGTACAGAAGCGGGCGTTTACGCCAAGCCGAGCTCCTTTACGCAGAGGTATCCCGGTGGAAAGACGTGGCATTGTACCGATGAAGAAGCCAATCGTGCCCGAGATAAAGGGAAGGACGATTTGTGGGTACTGCGATCTGCCCAGACAAGTGCAGAAGGAGTGTCGAAGGATGCTTGGACTTTGTTTGGTTTGCGGGTCAGCTGGCCATACTATCAGTGTTTGTCCGTCGAAACTTCGTTTGAAGGATGATGCTCAGAAGCCACCGCAGAGGCAGATTCAGGGGCAGAAGCAGATAACTCAGGGACCTAACCAAGCTCAAGCCTTTACTCTGACGACCGAAGAGGCCAGGGCTTCAGATGAAGTCGTTTCAGGTATCCTACTTGTTCGTGGTTTTTTCACATTAGTATTATTCGATTCGGGTGCATCCCATTACTTTATGTCGTCCAAGTTTATTGCTACATATTCGATTTCTTGCACGATCATGTCTTGTTGTTGGGACATACACACTGGGAACGAGAAGACGAGATTCGACAGAAGTCTCCACACCTCTTCTCATAAATTCATATTTGTTTATCTTTTCTTGTTCCGGGAATTTCGAGGACAAAATTCTTTTTGTAGTTGGATATAATTTAACACCCTAGTTCATTTATACCAGTTCTTTTGGGTATTTCTTTATTTATGGCTATTTCTTGATTTATTGTTGTTTGGGTTCGAATAGTATAATTGGTGTCTGTATTTGCATCCGGCCTGACCCGTTTGCTGAAAACCCGTCTTGATTCCTGTTTATAATTTATCCCGACTAGTTATGAGAATCCGTGCACTCTCGTGTTCTATATCCGGTATACTTGCATTATCTGGCATCTGCATTTTTTTAATAATACAAATATAGTCAAATAATATATTTTAAAAATATCTAACATGGCCTGCATCATATCCCGAACCCTGTGGTAGCATCCGCACATCGTGTTCTCGTCCCGTTCAGTGAAACAGACTCGTTTGGATAGCTACGTGCACGCTACGTGTATCCGTTCTTGGGGTATGCATTTTTGTAATCCGGACATCCTATTTTGGTTTTGGTTGACACGTATATTATCCGTATTTTTAAACCACAATTTTAGACCCGATCCGGGCACGTTTGGAGTAATTTTGTATTAACCAAAATCTCAAGTTTAACTAATATTATATTCTATATATATAAAATGTTTATATAAAATTTTATAACAAACAAATATATTTCCTAACTTAAAATCCTATTCTATTCTAACAATTCAGCCCTCTCTCTCAGTCCCTCTCCTCTGCACATATATACTATAATATTTTTATTTTTATTATAACCTTATTTTAAACCCACATTCTCTCTCTCTCCCCTCACTTATCCTTCTCAAGTTTCTCCCGCCACACTCATCGCGAGAACCTCCGCCTTCGCCTGCGCCTTCGACCGCACCTCGCCGACCTCGTCTCACCCTCGACCTCATCCACTTCTCAACCCCTCTGACCTCACCTCCACCACCTCCTCTCCCCTGCAAACTCCCCGTCGCAACAACCCATCCCCGATCCCAACAACCCACATCGACCTCGCCTTCCTCACTCGCGCTCGCCCCACCACCGCCGACCCTCACCTTCATCACCTCATCATCTCCTTGACCCGCTCACCTCACCTCACCTCCCCACGACAAGCCTCGATCCCTGCACCCGAAACCTCCACGAACCCCTAGCCTCGCTTCATCCCCACGTCGCCCCTCGCTGCCGATCTCCCTCGTCGGCCTCGTCACCAACTCCACTTCTCTCTCCTCGTCACCAGCACCGCCTCCATCTCCTCACCAACACCTCAGGCCAACCCCCGACGATTCCCTTCACACCCTGACCTCAAGAAACCCACCGATGCCATCACCGTGAACTTCGCCGGGAAAACCCATGACTCGCCGTAGTCATCCCTTTGCCACCTCCTCTGATCCCAGAGCACGAAACCCCTGAGCAGCACCTATCTTCTTCTTCTACTTCTTCTTCTGTCATGTCCCGAAAGTACGGAACATGACCGGCACTTAAACTATGAACGTCTCGAGGCGTACGTAATCTAAGTAAACCGAAAACCCAGAAATCCAAACCAAGAAAAGTAGTAGAGTGAAGGAAAAACTAACTTAAAACAGGTAGTTTTAATAGCATAAGCCGAATTATACGTTTTTAAAAACATCAAGTATTTTCTGAAAATTTCGACAGAGTCTCCTTTGTAAATACTGGCCCACCAAAACGGGATATGACATGAATAGTATACGAAATCAATAAAAAGGCATCCCCAAGCGGGAGCTAGCTCTTCGTCAATCGACGGCCACAACCACACAAGCAATATAATATACAACGCCAAGGGCGAGGATCAAAACTCGGAAGGAAACTCAAAACAACAAGAAATCCACAGAAATATAACGCGTGACTCTAAGGTCGAAAGAATAACATCACTGGTCTCTATCTCAAAAATAAATACATGTTTGGTTGATGGAACTTCTAGATACAACAGAATAATAATATACAAGGTATATAATGAGGGGTACGATACAAATAAACCCACCTACTAGCAAATCACCCGGAAATGGAAGTAGTGCCAGCAAAGCCGTAATGAAACCTGTACGGCAAAACCTGCGAGAAACTGTGGCACAACGGGGGTGAGTTGCCAACTCATGAGTAGAAAAATATCTACGAACAGAAACCGCATGAACAACGCAAACCTAGGTCAATGATCATAATATATCCTCAAATATATATATAACATGCAGCCTATAACAATGGCTAGGGTAAATATCTAACCCGAGTGTAATCCCATGTGCCCGTGTCAGTGCCTCAGGTAACAATATATCATATGGATGATGTATGAATGCATGAAACAGAATGCATGTACTGAAGAAAACTGCTTTCATAAATTAGTGAGATTTCTGTATCTTTTAAAAACGAGGTATCATAAATGAAATCAGCATAAACAGTGCCTAGCATCGACACAAATCAAATATCCAAATATCTCGATATCTCTATGTCGCAATCTCTGTACCTCAATATCTCAAATATCTCTGTATGTTTCAATCTCACTATCTAGGGCGCCGTCAGTCCAGACCGGCCCCTACCATCAATCTCAAGACTACGACGGTATCCATCGAATATCCGACGCGTCGGGTAAAATCACCGGTCGGTAGTGCTCCCCTGCCAGGCTCAACGCCATCATCTGCGATCCTCTTGCCCCGGGGTACCGTACCGGGTCCACCATGTACCCGAAACGGTTCCTCCACAACTCAAACTCGGGTCTCGAAATCCATCAGCAAACTCATGGTGGACGACTCATGCATCATGGGAAAACCACACTTTTTATTTAAAAGAGAGAAAAGAAGTTTATATAAGTTTTGCGGTTTTCCCCCAAATCCAGAAAATCTCATGGAAATCCGAATCCAAATCCTCAATAGCATGTAAACAATGAATATAGGCATAAAATCCATGAATGCGGCATAACAATGAATAATAACATGCATGAAGTAACAAGTAATAGCTACACTGTCTAATCTAGCATATAAGGAAAGTACACTAATATCATGTCTAAATTAGTAGCTAACAACCTATGTCAATGCAATAGTATTTCTAAAGTGTACGTGGTATGGCAATTACCGATGAAGATGTGTGTGAGCCGGCAAGTAAGTGTACGTGGTACATACGCATCATCGGTAATAGTGCTGGTGTCCTAATAGCATGATATCAACAAAAGAATATGAATCATAATATAAACATACGATGCGGAGCGAACAGCAATAATGAACAGGAGCTAAATACTAAACACAATGCTAACTAATCTGCATTACCCTAATATAAGTCCT
The DNA here is from genome assembly GCA_030015575.1 of Agapanthus africanus. Classification (NCBI taxonomy): domain Eukaryota; kingdom Viridiplantae; phylum Streptophyta; class Magnoliopsida; order Asparagales; family Amaryllidaceae; genus Agapanthus; species Agapanthus africanus. Next base: position 538,890,266 of record JASDDO010000024.1, read on the forward strand.
ACAATAGTGCCTATTGAAATAACACGAATCGCAGTGTTTTGAAAATAAGGGCTACGGTGTTTTTAAGAAAAGATACGTCTTTTGAAATATCCGTAGAATCCCTTGACCCGTCTTTTAAAATACCCACGATCCGTTAGTTTTGAAATAGGTAGGAGTCTAATCTAGTCTAACAACTACACTAACTATACGGCTGAACTAAGAATATGAACTACAGGTAAGGAAACCGCCTAACATCTGAGTCGATACATATACATACCTGTATATATATATATATTAGTCGGTGATCCCGCCTCAATAATATCATATCAGATACCATATCTGTAATCAGACATCCAAAGTCAAGAGTGCGGATCAATCATCAATATATAGCTCGTACATAAATCCGTCGTACGGCATCCCCAAATCTGGGTACGGGTCAATATCATACTCATCACACTGTTCATCGGGTATCCTCTTTATCAAGATCATCATCTGGGGTACTGACCTACGTCTAGTACAATACTAATATCATCAATATATCATGATCTGACTACTGATCGACAATCTCGTACAAACCGATATCATCAGCACATATCATCAATAAGAAGGATACATTGCTCAATGCGACCCATTATAATTATCTTAACATATCCTATCTCATATTACAATCACATGTCAACTATTCAATGTACATCACTATTCACATGGTATCGTCGTCCAAAAATACGCTATAACATCAGGACGTATCTCAAGTACGAATCCCGCCATATCACCGATCTCATGGCCTCAACTCAAATCTCATCGACTCATCTCAATCCCAAGTATCATCCTCAATCCGTATGTGAACACATAGTCCTATACCCATGTGAACACATAACTATATAACCCCATATAAGCACTGTTAGTTGTATGTATGCCCTAGAGGCCAGTATTGTACAGATGATGTATATTATATTGGATGCTTGGACATATATAGAGATGACTTTCTTGCTCGACATGATAGTATGCTATCTGGTTGCTATTTATCTTAACATGTACACTAGTCTCTTTATACTGTCTTATAGTTACATGTTGGTAAAGCCCTTAGGATTTGTACTTGACTACCTGGGCTATGATGCAGATCATACTAGTGGGAACATGGTAGTCCATAAGTACATCCTTCAAGGTCCCTAGTCGTGGGTATCTCGAGACGGGGCATCGATTTACCAGAGTAGACTAGCGCATACGCTTCTCGACCCATGTGATGGGCGATGGATGATCCCATATCCATTGGTGTTTGACATCAGAGATGGTATACGGGTGCTCAGTGGAAACTGGGTACACTGGACGGACTCGCCGAGAACTCCCAGATGGTATTATACCTCACGTCAGATGGCAGTTCTCAGGTGACACTTGTACAGATTAGTCTGTAGACCCGAGATCGTCATAGAGTCTTGTGTGATTCCCACTGTGCTTTGATCTCCACCTTACCACGTCCATGAGGGCGTGCAAAACGGTAGTCTTTGGGTACAGTCCCGAATCACATGGAGGCAATGAGCGATAGGAGGGGTTTCGTCTCTCCCGGTATTGGGAGTTGATGTTGCGCAGTGCTCGATTGGCCGTAACAGGGAAGTCCCTGGCCAGGGCTGATCAGAGATTTGCTGGTAAGTGTTACCAGTAGTTTCTCGACCCGTTACGAGCCTCATATCAGCACGACTTATCAGGTTATTGGGGTCTGACGTATACCACCCCTAGACTTGATATGCGACGTATCTGACGAAGAGACTTGACTGTATGGTAAGTGTTACTGGTCGGATTCGCAGGAGTGTGAGCGGGATAGCTCGTCGATCTTCTGATCGCTCAATACCCGGGTGGCCGTTACGTTTAGCAGACCGCTTGCGGCTTGTGGGTGTTTGATATGATCATCATCTGCTACCGGCGTATTGACGAGTCTTTAGAGTCCTACACAGAGGTTTCCTGGCTCAAGCGAAACGAAATAGGAGCGCATATGAGATATGTGCAGGACCGAGAATAATGCGTGTATGTGATACGGCATTTCATTCTCGCGATATATGTTTCGATTGGTTATATTCGATATGACCTAGTTATCGAATCATTGATTCGATAAATCGATGCATTGTATACTAGTCGGTCATGTGCGACATGACCGGATCATTGAATCAAGTGTTGGTTTAATGATTTAATGTATAATTATATATTTGATATATTACTTTGCATTAACTAGTATTGGTTCACTTTAAACGGATTTTTCTCACTTGGATTGCACATTGTATATGTGATATACTTTTGTGCACTTTTTGTATCATGTTTGATGATACTTGATCATTGTTAAGTGTATAGAATTAATCCATGGTTAATATGATAATTAGGGTTTTGCATTTCCATTTATTTATTTATTTATTTATTTGAAATATGTTATGATAAGAATGGTGGCTAAGTTTGTTTTATATTGAAGCTTCATGAAGCTTTGACTTTGCTAACCATTCTTATCTTCATGCTTAACCCTAACCCATCAAAGTGACCATGGTTAATTCTCTACACTTAACCCTAGTTCAAGTTATGATAAGTATTTGATTTATATTTATTTTTAATACAAGACTTATCATAATTCTTCTTGAGCTCATCTTCTTCTTCTTCTTCAAGCTTGCTACAAAAATGGCAAGTTGAGATCTAGTGAGTTAAATCCAAATCTAAAGTGAACCCACCTCCTATTTCTTCACCCTCTACCTCTTGCCAAGTTGTTTTGGGTGTTTACTTCACAAGTTTCACAAGTTTGTGAAGTCGGAGCTTGAGTTTGTGCAACCTCGACGTAGATCGTCTTTGACACAAAGCCGACGAGCTATTCCACTTGCTTTCCCGATGAAGCCGATGATCGAGTCGAGGATTCATGATGGACAGCGAGGACATGACGTTGCGGAGCCGTGGAGGTGGAAATCCGGATCTACAAAGGTTGTATATCCGTATCTTAGTAGTTAACTGTTAACTAGTTATCTATTTCGCCTAAACATCTAGTTAAAGATCCGTAGTCTAGGTTTTCTCGGCACCAAAAATTTTAATTTGGCATGTTCGATGCCTTGAGAGAACCCACTAGGGTGCCTAGGAACCTTTCACTGGTATCAGAGCCTAGCTAGAGCTTTAGGCGAAGTCCCGACGACGTTTGAAACCCGATCGAACCAAAATCCAAAACCTAAAAATGCTCTCTGGACTTTTTCTAAAAATTCGGATTTTTGTCAATTAAAAATATGTAGAAAATCAAGCAGGGTGTTATATGAATTACTGTGAAATACGAGGACTTGATTCAAATTTTCCACCGCGGAAGGGCGGCACATGCTAGGCATGTGCGGCGCTTCCGCGGCCGTACTGTTCCTTTGTGTAATTTTTTCTTCACAGTAACTCATATAATTCAATGTTGTGTTTTCTGGGATATTTTTATTGTGACTTTACAGAAGAGTATTTTGGGGTACTATTGGGAATCAGTATTTCGATCGGATTATCAAATTTCGTCTTTAGTGTTTTTCCAGATAACTGTAGAATATGTTAAAGAGTTCGACCGTATACAAATACCCAGGTTTTCCCCTGACGGAAAATTCCAAGTGTTGGATTTTCTGTGGTTAAAAGACGTTCCAAGTAGTGCAAGTAACGCGATGGTCCCTCTAGAAGACACAAACCTTAACTCGATTATGTGACCGTCTTGAACTGCCCTTTGAACCTTCGGGTTTGGGGCAGTACGGCGTGCCACATGTGAGGCGTTGGCTTGACCCTTCTACGGCTGGACCGTCGGTACTGAGGTATGAAGTGAATGTCTTTGAGCCTATTTCATGTGTTGATCGGTGTCGGGAAAACTTGGGTGTTCGAATGTTCGATCGGAAAGTTTGATATATTCTATTTATCCGGAATTGGATACAATAATTGGAATTCACAAGTAGTTATGTGATAACTAAATGAATGTTATAAATCTAGCGGTTTAGCTTCACAAGATATCGAAAAGAGTTTTCGATGATGGGACTAAAATGCGGGGTTTATAACTGTTAGGCATGTGATGTCTAAAGAAGTTGCGGATTCCAATTGTTGTAGTTTTACACTTTCTTTTCTGTGACCGTAAGTGTAGTATGTTCATATCGCCGGTTTCGTTGCTATACATCAACGACAATTGGGGTATGCATACTTACTTACGTTGTTGACATGTGATGTTTTGTGTTGTTGGATATGTTATATTGGATCGTCGTGTTCGAATAGCCGGGGGTTTTTATGTGAGATGAGTGTTTTTCATTTTCATTCATGTAAAAACTTGTATGTAATATTCTTTTATTCGGGGCACTTCCAGGATGCGGGAGTTGTCACCCTTTGTATAATATTTACTTTTCTGCACTAGGATAGACCCAAGGAGGGGAGCACAAGTAACCGGGTTCTGGGGTCCAGTGGGAGACCAACTCGAGGTGTCGAGTCCGGGTCTCCTAACCCTAGAATTGGCAGGGTTGCTTGCCGCTCTCGTAGGGGTCTAGGGGTGTGGGATTGGCTATTCATCACGACCGTGGAATCCGTGTTTTATACTGGCTCGTATTGAAAACACGGACGTCCTAGTATATCCAATATTTCATATGTTTATTCTGCTGCGATATCTGTGATGTGATTCTGTGATGGATATAGTATATAGTATATATGATATATTATATAGACGTTACTTATGTTTTACACCCGCGCTAGCCCTGCCCTGCTCTGTCGTTAGTTACCTAACCTAACGGTGCATGAGGGGACATCGAGGCGAATGCGGATGGCATAAGTGTACGTCATATCTATCTGTGATGTTTAGGTATTTAAATGATGGGACTTCATTAATGTGATTAATGAAAGATAAGAAACCTAAGATGTTGTAGAATCGAATTTTAAAATAAAACAGGTAGCTACAGTTCTTGCTTTGCATAGCGGTATATATGATATACCCCGCACCTCATTCGACGAGGAAAGGACCGAGATCCCTTCACCGGGAGTGACTCCTTTAGCAATAACTGGCAGATGCTACACACTCGGTTTGCTTTTGACTGCTTTTGCGTTTTTTTTGCTTTGCACAGCGATATATATGATATATCCCGCACCTCATTCGACGAGGAAAGGACCGAGATCCCTTCACCGGGAGTGACTCCTTTAGCAAAACTAGAAAAGCCTCAAAATCACTCCATTTCAAAACATCATTTGATTCTACAACGATATCAAGTTCATTACGCTCATGGTTTTTATGAAAAACCTGCGTAGCCCTCCGTCATTTCAGATAAAGACTGTTTAGTATTCGTGCTGCGTTTGTTGGCCTTTGTCAAGGCGTAGTGTGCGGTAGCTGAATAGTGCTTATCTGTTTATGCATATGATGCAGATTGTTTCAGGGTAGTCGTACGACCTTGTTGGCCTTTGTCAAGGGTCGTGCGGGTGGGTTTGATTCAATCAAGAAATGACGGGTTGAACTTGACTAGCATCCTGTGATTTGTTGGCCTTTGTCAAGGTCATGAGATACTAGGGGCAAAATATTATCGGGAATTTCAAGTGTTGAAATTTGCAATGAGATTGCATACCTTCTATGAGATAGTTGGATCCCGATACCCGCTGCGAGTAAGAGTTACTCCTGGGAGAGTTTTACACATTACAATTAGCCGATCAAGTAGGTGTCTAGAAAGGTGTTAACGAGGTTACGCCTCTGGGAAAACGAGGTTTACATTAATTAGGTTCGTGCGAAAGCACGGGGGACCTCCCTCAAAGTACCGACACTGGCCTGGCTGAAAGATTGGCGAACTTGTAGTGTGTAATTAATCCCGGCTAGTCTTTCCTTTTAAGGTTTGGAGGAAGATTTGATAAAAAGCAGTGGGAGCCATCCTGATTAGATAAGATAATAACCAATCTGATCTTGCACGAGCTTACGCTAAAGTGTTTTCTTCTCTCTCTCTCCAGGTAGCGACCATTTCATGCCTTAATAAAGATAATAAAATGGATGTATTGACCGAACCCGCATGTTATACTGTGCTGGGGAACGTTGGTTCCGTTCTTTCCTATAAGAGTTATAGGACTGAACAGGATATAGGGGAATACCAGGATTCCCATGCCACCCGAATGAAGAAAGTACATATTGATGCATTTTCTTCGGGTATGTTCGTTACTGAGAACTGTTTCTCCATTTGCTCTACGTCCTGGGTATTGGATACCGGGTCAGGATCCCATATATGTAATCAGTTACATGGGCTTAGGAAAGGTAGAGAACTTGGAGAAGGTGATAAAGACATTAGAGTTGGAAATGGTGCAATTGTTGCAGCCAAGACTGTCGGGGAATATCACCTTGTATTACCAACTGGTAATACATTGGTTCTGAACGAATGCTATTACATGCCGAACCTGATATGCAACATTATATCGGTTTCTTTATTAAGTAAAGAGGGATATAATTTTGTATTACAGAACAATGTTATGAACATTTTCCATAACCAAAAGTTGGTTGGATCAGGCACGTTGTGCAATGGCATTTATGTTCTAAACCAATCAACAGTCCTGAGCATAACAAACACACACAAGAGGAAGAGTTCTGAACTCAACGAATCCTTCTTGTGGCATTGTAGACTGGGTCACATCAATGCGACACGACTAGCTAAGTTGCATAAGGATGGATATTTAAATCCGTTTGAATTTTCATCCTATGACACTTGCCAGTCATGTCTCAAAGGCAAGATGACCAAGACTCCGTTTACGGGACACGGAGAAAGAGTTACCGAACTCTTAGGACTGATACATAGTGATGTATGCGGTCCCATGTCTACACATGCCAGGGATGGTTCTTCATACTTCATTACATTCACTGACGATCTCTTTAGGTTCGGGTATGTGTTCCTGATGAAACACAAATCAGAAGCTTTTGAGAAATTTAGGGAATATAAACAAGAAGTCGAGAACCAAACCGGAAAAAGTATTAAAATCCTACGATCTGATCGAGGAGGAGAATACTTAAGCAATGAATTCCTGGACTTCCTAAAAGAGAATGGGATTCTCTCTCAGCTAACTCCTCCATATACACCACAGCACAATGGTGTATCGGAGCGGAGGAACCGCACCCTATTAGATATGGTGCGCTCTATGATGAGTACAGCTGAGTTACCTATTTCCTTCTGGGGTCATGCGCTGGAGACAGCGGCATACCTATTGAATCAAGTTCCATCTAAATCTGTACCTACCACACCATATGAGATATGGAGTGGGAAGAGACCATGTCTTAAACGAGTTAAGATATGGGGTTGCCCGGCCTATGTCAAAAGGCAAAATCCGGACAAACTCGAGGCACGGTCAGTTCTATGCAAGTTTGTGGGATATCCCAAACATTCACATGGATATCTTTTCTACCATACAGAGGAACAAAAAGTGTTTTTTTCTCGCCATGCCACCTTTTTGGAAAAGGAATTTCTTGCAAAAGAAATTAGTGGCGCTGAGGTAGAACTGGAAGAAGTTCCAGAAACACAAACTCAAACTGAAGATTTAGTGGAACCAGAGGATTCAGTGGCTCCCGACGAACCCCAGCCTCTCCGCCGATCTAGTAGGGTTTCTCGTCCACCTGAGAGATACTATGGTTTTCTCATTGATGGTGGTAGTGAGGATTGCATCATGGAGGATGATGACCCAACTAGCTTCGAGCAGGCCATCACGAGTGGGGACTCAGTGAAATGGCTGGATGCTATGAGGTCCGAGATGGATTCCATGTACACCAACAAAGTATGGACTTTGGAAGTTGCTCCTGAAGGGGTAAAACCCATTGGGAGCAAGTGGATCTTCAAGAAGAAACTTGGTGTAGATGGGAAAGTGGAGACTTTCAAAGCTAGACTTGTAGCAAAGGGTTTTCGTCAAAGACCAGGTGTGGACTATGACGAAACCTTTTCTCCAGTGGCTATGCTTAAATCCATCCGAATCATGCTTGCCATTGCTGCCTTTCATGACTACGAAATCTGGCAAATGGATGTTAAGACCGCCTTTCTAAATGGTGATTTAGAAGAGTGCGTGTACATGACTCAGCCAGAGGGCTTCGTAGACAGTGGGAGCAGCGGGAAGGTGTGCAAGCTGCTTAAATCCATTTATGGATTAAAGCAAGCATCACGGAGTTGGAACATCTGCTTTGACGTCGTTATCAAAGAGTTTGATTTCGTCAAAAATCCAGATGAACCTTGTATTTACAAGAAGGTGGCAGAGAGTAAAGTTGTCTTCCTCGTATTGTACGTGGACGACATACTCTTGATAGGAAATGATATTCCTATGCTGCAATCGGTCAAGCTCTTCTTATCACAAAGATTCTCAATGAAAGATCTTGGTGATGTCTCCTGCATATTGGGGATCAGGATCTATAGAGATAGATCCAAACGGATTTTGGGATTGTCCCAATCCAGGTACATTGACACCGTACTAAAGAGGTTTAGTATGGAAGAGTCCAAGCGTGGGAACTTACCCACGATCTCTGGAGTCACTCTCTCCAAAGAGATGTCTCCCAAGACTGATTTGGAGAGAGCTCGCATGCAAGGGATACCCTATGCTTCGGCAGTAGGCTCTATCATGTATGCGATGCTATGTACCAGACCCGATGTAGCATACTCACTAAGTGTAGTGAGCAGGTATCAAGCTGATCCTGGAGAGAGTCACTGGACAGCTGTAAAGAGCATTCTCAAGTACTTGCGAAGGACTAGAGATATGTTCTTGGTGTATGGTAACGGAGAACTCCAAGTGGAGTCCTTTACCGATTCGAGCTTCCAGAGTGATAAGGACGACTCTAAGTCGCAGTCGGGTTTTGTCTTTACCCTTTACGGAGGGGCGGTTAGCTGGAAGAGTTCCAAGCAGGAAACCGTGGCAGACTCGACGATGGAGGCTGAATACATCGCTGCCAACGATGCTGCTAAAGAAGCTGTCTGGGTCAAGAAGTTCATTACTGAACTTGGAGTGGTTCCATCCATTGAGCATCCAATACCTTTGTATTGCGATAACAATGGAGCGGTGGCTTTGGCCAAGGAACCCAGGTCCCATCAGCGGTCCAGGCATATTCTGAGGCGGTATCACCTGATCCGGGAGATAGTTGATCGCCGGGAGATCGAGGTCAGGAGAGTTGACACGAAGAACAACACGGCGGATCCACTCACGAAGGCCATTCCCCAGATACAGTTTGAGAGACTCTTCGGGATGCTCGGTATGAGATACTACAGCAGCTGGCCCTAGTGCAAGTGGGAGATTGTTAGTTGTATGTATGCCCTAGAGGCCAGTATTGTACAGATGATGTATATTATATTGGATGCTTGGACATATATAGAGATGACTTTCTTGCTCGACATGATAGTATGCTATCTGGTTGCTATTTATCTTAACATGTACACTAGTCTCTTTATACTGTCTTATAGTTACATGTTGGTAAAGCCCTTAGGATTTGTACTTGACTACCTGGGCTATGATGCAGATCATACTAGTGGGAACATGGTAGTCCATAAGTACATCCTTCAAGGTCCCTAGTCGTGGGTATCTCGAGACGGGGCATCGATTTACCAGAGTAGACTAGCGCATACGCTTCTCGACCCATGTGATGGGCGATGGATGATCCCATATCCATTGGTGTTTGACATCAGAGATGGTATACGGGTGCTCAGTGGAAACTGGGTACACTGGACGGACTCGCCGAGAACTCCCAGATGGTATTATACCTCACGTCAGATGGCAGTTCTCAGGTGACACTTGTACAGATTAGTCTGTAGACCCGAGATCGTCATAGAGTCTTGTGTGATTCCCACTGTGCTTTGATCTCCACCTTACCACGTCCATGAGGGCGTGCAAAACGGTAGTCTTTGGGTACAGTCCCGAATCACATGGAGGCAATGAGCGATAGGAGGGGTTTCGTCTCTCCCGGTATTGGGAGTTGATGTTGCGCAGTGCTCGATTGGCCGTAACAGGGAAGTCCCTGGCCAGGGCTGATCAGAGATTTGCTGGTAAGTGTTACCAGTAGTTTCTCGACCCGTTACGAGCCTCATATCAGCACGACTTATCAGGTTATTGGGGTCTGACGTATACCACCCCTAGACTTGATATGCGACGTATCTGACGAAGAGACTTGACTGTATGGTAAGTGTTACTGGTCGGATTCGCAGGAGTGTGAGCGGGATAGCTCGTCGATCTTCTGATCGCTCAATACCCGGGTGGCCGTTACGTTTAGCAGACCGCTTGCGGCTTGTGGGTGTTTGATATGATCATCATCTGCTACCGGCGTATTGACGAGTCTTTAGAGTCCTACACAGAGGTTTCCTGGCTCAAGCGAAACGAAATAGGAGCGCATATGAGATATGTGCAGGACCGAGAATAATGCGTGTATGTGATACGGCATTTCATTCTCGCGATATATGTTTCGATTGGTTATATTCGATATGACCTAGTTATCGAATCATTGATTCGATAAATCGATGCATTGTATACTAGTCGGTCATGTGCGACATGACCGGATCATTGAATCAAGTGTTGGTTTAATGATTTAATGTATAATTATATATTTGATATATTACTTTGCATTAACTAGTATTGGTTCACTTTAAACGGATTTTTCTCACTTGGATTGCACATTGTATATGTGATATACTTTTGTGCACTTTTTGTATCATGTTTGATGATACTTGATCATTGTTAAGTGTATAGAATTAATCCATGGTTAATATGATAATTAGGGTTTTGCATTTCCATTTATTTATTTATTTATTTATTTGAAATATGTTATGATAAGAATGGTGGCTAAGTTTGTTTTATATTGAAGCTTCATGAAGCTTTGACTTTGCTAACCATTCTTATCTTCATGCTTAACCCTAACCCATCAAAGTGACCATGGTTAATTCTCTACACTTAACCCTAGTTCAAGTTATGATAAGTATTTGATTTATATTTATTTTTAATACAAGACTTATCATAATTCTTCTTGAGCTCATCTTCTTCTTCTTCTTCAAGCTTGCTACAAAAATGGCAAGTTGAGATCTAGTGAGTTAAATCCAAATCTAAAGTGAACCCACCTCCTATTTCTTCACCCTCTACCTCTTGCCAAGTTGTTTTGGGTGTTTACTTCACAAGTTTCACAAGTTTGTGAAGTCGGAGCTTGAGTTTGTGCAACCTCGACGTAGATCGTCTTTGACACAAAGCCGACGAGCTATTCCACTTGCTTTCCCGATGAAGCCGATGATCGAGTCGAGGATTCATGATGGACAGCGAGGACATGACGTTGCGGAGCCGTGGAGGTGGAAATCCGGATCTACAAAGGTTGTATATCCGTATCTTAGTAGTTAACTGTTAACTAGTTATCTATTTCGCCTAAACATCTAGTTAAAGATCCGTAGTCTAGGTTTTCTCGGCACCAAAAATTTTAATTTGGCATGTTCGATGCCTTGAGAGAACCCACTAGGGTGCCTAGGAACCTTTCAAGCACATATGAAAGAAGAATGTATGCAAGTATGGGTGTGTGTGTAAATGTGATGCAACCTCTACTGTAGGGTCTCGCAACACTAAACCTATCCAACAACACCTAAAATCTATCATTATCATCAATATACTCAACAATATATAATAAATATGTATGTGTGTATACGTATTCGTATACATCACCACGAACTGCGGGGGTGCTATACGCCATCCACCCGACTTCTCCCCGTAGATATAAATCTACTCACCTGGTCCTCGCTCGCCGGTGCCGACGTCGCCATGCGCTTGCTTGTCGTCTCGAAGTCCACATGGGGTACCTACATATCATAACGCACCGTATCGCATTAAAATCCGACTCATGACCAAAACGACACACGAATCCTACATAGGTCAAAACCTATGGTTGCTTTCACAAATCAACCCAAAAACCCTCGATGTCGGCGTACAAATGCCAAGCCATCGAGAAAAAACCAAACACACCCATTTACACATTCAAAAATACCAATTATAATATGAAATAGGTTGCAATTCACAAAAACCTCAAACTCACTTTAAAAGCTATTTTTTCGAAAATCTAGCAAGCAAAATTAACCGTTTTAGTACAAAACTCGATGTTTAAACAAATCTAGCGGCCACAATATCCACTAAATATCATAACTAAATCATATAAACCATTTCTATAATTTATTCTCATAAATTTGCATAAATTCCAAAATCCTAGTTTGCAAAAATATCAATTTTTAACACCTTTTATAGCAAAATTCACAATTCATCAATTAAGCTTGGTTTTGCATGATCTAAATTGCTAAACAATAAATTAAAATGTTAATAAAGTCATCAAAACCTTAATTAGATTTTAAATCACCCATTTGGAACTAAAAGCTAAAACCTAGTTTGCTTAAATAAAACTAAATTGGATATTTTAATGTTACAATTAGCACTAAGCAACAAGATTACATTTTGCTTGCCCTAAGATACAAAAATACATCACATAACCATGCACAATTGATCACCATTCAACTCCAAAACAAAACCCTCACTTCAATTTCACAAACCCTAATCTTGAATTTGGACTTGAAATTTAAAACCTAAACTAAACCCTTCATTAACATAATTTGAAGTAATAACAAACAACTCAAAAAAAAGAACGAGATTTATACCTCACAACCATCTTGAGATCAACATGAATCTTGTCTCCAAAATGCAAACTTTTCACCAAGATCCATGCTTGATAGGTTTAGGAGAAATGGGTAGGTCTCGGATTTGAGTTTTAGCTTGATTTTTGATGGAATTTTAAGCATTTTGTAGAATTTTTTTTGAGGTGAAATGAGAAGAATAAGAGGGGGGAGAGGGTTGCTGCAGTAGGAGGGTGTGGTCGGCTGGAAATGGGGAAGGGGAGAGAGAGAGAGTGTGGTGTGGGTATAAGGAATGGTTAAAGTCAACAAAGTCAAGCTTCTTTCTTTATTAAACCCCTTTTTCTTTACTCTTCTCTTGATTTTTCTTTTAACAATTCAAGTGGGGAAAATGAGGGGACACTTGGGCTACTGATTTGGAGAGGGGAGAGAGGGTGTGGGTGAGTGTGGGTAAGGGAAAAATGATAAATGTTATACCCTAATATCTATTTACACTAATATCACTATTTAAGCCTTTTTTCGTCGATATTTCTAACACCGTTTGACAGTTTCGTTTCATCTCAAAAACAACATGTTAAAATTTTGTTTAATGTGTTATGATGCACAAAACTTGTTTCAACCCATTCCAATTTGTAATTTTCCCTAATTAAATGTATTGGTGATAGCTTAAAATAATATTAAAATAATTAATTTCGGAAAAAATTTCAGAAATTTAGAAAATTTACCAGTGGCTCAAGAAATACCAAATACTAGCAATTACATAGCTAGAATATGTATATTTAATTTTATAATAAAAATATTTGTATTTTGACTTTTTACAGAAAACCCCCTTATTTTACCGATTTTCCGAAATTGCACCGAAATGATTTTCAAAACGTTACAATATTCCCCCTTTAAAGAAATTCGGTCCCCGAATTTAAATTAAACTTTCCCCAAATACCAAAACATCTAAGCAAAACCATCAAGTCGTCGGGGCTCCAAAATCATAAATACATAAAACAAATCGTAGCGCAGCGCATGCGCATGAAAAATGAGCATATAACTCAAAACCAAAACTCCATCCAGCATCCCGCAATCATCGGAGTCATGGTGAAGACACAATTTCTAAATCCAAAATGAAAATCAATATGATATACATCATTAAAACATCTGGAAGTAATGCATGCCAAATCTTCTTCAAATCGATGTGCAATACTCGCAGCACTGCACAGTGGCGGACGTTTATTGTAAGAAAATAACTACATATATATATCCTTTGTTTAATATGCACGTCCCGCCGTTTTGAAAGCAATTTCAGAAGGGTTCCTTTATAAAATGTTTCGTGTCATCTCGGACACGTAGGTAAATACTGAGACTATAGCTCTTCTTTGGAAATCCCTTCGATAACTATCAATGCATGCAAAAATATACTCAGGTACTGTCCTGTGACTAGTCCTGCTCAGTACTAAACCAAGTAGCAAATATCATACAATATACTGCTCCAACATAAATCAGTCCCAAATATATATATGAATGCCATGTGTGTCTGGTGGGCACGGAAATCGAAATCCATAAATGTCTCATACATGTGCACAGAAACAATATCTAAGTGCATCGGGTGTGCACGAAACATCTATCAAGGGCAACAGGTGTGCCTGACAGCAAAAACGGGTACATCTGACATGCACGAAGAATCTCGATTTAGTGCATCTGGTGTGCACCAAAATCGTATCTCAAACATGCGCTCAACATGCGCGAAAATCTAAATCAGGTGCATCCATCATGCACGAAATCATGAAATCCATAAAATCATAAACATAAGAAACCAAGGCACGAAAACGATATCAAGTGCAATAACTGTGCCAAAATCGTAAATACTCAGTAGGTGCAACCATGGTCCATGAAAATAAATATCATGAAACTCAATTATCAAAATCAATCATGCGAATAGATCGCCCAAAATACCGAAATCAAGTATGGCGGAATAATCCCGCTCAAGCACATCCTCTAAGAATCTCTGGCCAACTATCGTGGTCACTCATAGCATGTCTCGTCGACGATCCTGAACTCTGGCCTGCCGGTGTGCGTAACATGACCACTCCTGGGTCCAAGTCTTCTCGTAATTTATCCCAGAAAGGTCCTGTCGAGATCTCTCCCAAATCTCGCCTCTGCCGAACTGTCTGGAAGTCATCGTCCCTTGCTAGATCTGTGCTCGTTCCGGAACGGCTGCATACTCATCGCGACTCCTTCTGGAAGGTATATCCAAGCACAATGCCTCGGCATGCGTATCGCATCTCTGATATCGGCGGAGTGGAACGTCATCTTATCCAGATCTGGTACGAACCTCTTACTCCACTTTTCTCTAATGTCGACTGTTTCGGACTCGTCTCGTCGTGGCTGCATGGACTGAGCTCCAACGGCTATCCTCGTATCTGGAGTCTCCCAAGAAATGCATCTCACCACCTAGCATCAGAATGAAGTCGAACCATCCGATCGATTCGTCAAAACCTCATAATCCCCCAAGAGCTCAACATCTTGGGTACAGTTTAATTGTATCGAGTACATACCACAGCATCGGTGGTCCAGCTATAGAAGGGCAAACCCAAGCCTCACTAATGGCGCCGCGGAACTGCCGCAAACCCTGAGGTTCAAAGGCTTTCACACGGTCATTAAGTCGAGTTAGGGTTTCATTCTTCTAGAGGGTCCATAGAATTGCCTGCATGTCTTTCCGAATACTTTAAACTTGGAATAATAGGTTTCTGACATTCGATCGTCTCTGTCGACTCTCAACGTCTCCACGCGAAGTCATCTCTAGCTGGAATCAATTTATATGATGACCTCGCATCGGGGTAGCGAACGAACCACATGTCCTAGTCATTCACCCCCGGGTGACTAGCGACCTTCTATCATCTCTCAGTACAACTCGTACTGCAATAGCTCCAACATCTGGGTCGATATCTCGTCGTTCGTAGCAATAATTGGCTCACTCGTCTGCACGCTGAACAGTGCCTCAATCATCATGAATAAGCAATGCGCCAACGGTCATCAAAATCTGGCTGGTCTCTATCATTGGCTCAATCCTCTGGTGCCGATCAGCATATCCGAGTAACCTCATACAGCGATCCATCCAACGCTCGTGGCGTGAAAATACAATAAAAAGACACATCTCTGCAATCATGTGTCGCCGGAATTACGCCCTGGTCAGTCCTCATTCGTGACGAGCTCGTGCTGACCGCAACTCTAGCCGTAGCTCTCCCTGCCCGTAATCGTGGCAGCAAAACCATAACTGGTACTGATGAGGCTAGATCAGGAATGAATATAACACATAGCAAAGAAATATACGTCCTAAGGCTTCTTAAGTGGAGTAGCGTATCGTAAATATGCCGCGGAACATACCCACGGTACATCACTCTACTTTAGTTACCTATTCCATCAACCAAGGGTCATCCTACGCTCCGAAGGTAAAACCTAACGCTCTGATACCAACTTTGTCATGTCCCGAAAGTACGGAACATGACCGGCACTTAAACTACGAACGTCTCGAGGCGTATGTAATCTAAGTAAACCGAAAACCCAGAAATCCAAACCAAGAAAAGTAGTAGAGTGAAGGAAAAACCAACTTAAAACAAGTAGTTTTAATAGCATAAGCCGAATTATGCGTTTTTAAAAACATCAAGTATTTTCTGAAAATTTCGGCAGAGTCTCCCTTGTAAATACTGGCCCCCCAAAACGGGATACAACATGAATAGTATACGAAATCAATAAAAAGGCATCCCCAAGCGGGAGCTAGCTCTTCGTCAATCGACGGCCAGAACCACACAAGCAATATAATATACAACGCCAAGGGCGAGGATCAAAACTCGGAAGGAAACTCAAAACAACAAGAAATCCACAGAAATATAACGCGCGACTCTAAGGTCGAAAGAATAACATCACTGGTCTCTGTTCCCCTCCGAATGACGGCGCGACTGGACGTCTTGCCTGTGATTCGGGGGCAGATGCTAATTGGTGCTATCCGTCCACCTCTCCGAAGATGCCAAGTTGATTTATGGCACCGTGTATCGAAGGTTTAAACGGATGCGTCCGATGTAGCAGACTTCGTCAGATTCCCCCTCGCTTAAGGGTTTTTGATTGTGGGGACGCTCTTCCCTGCAGGCGCAAGGCCCTGCAGTTAATTACGCTACCGCATCGCGGTAACCACTTTCTCCTTCTCCAAATGGTCACTTTGTATCGCATGTGTTTATTTTGTGTTTAGTTGCCCGTGGATTGTATACAGAGACTGAGTTATGTCGTCGCCCGTAGGGCGTGGACTAGTCCAAATCCGTATTATCTGAGATTTGGGTTTGGGGGTTTTGGGTTTAAGGATACGTTAGCCTCATTCGAGACTAAGATCGACTTAAACGTTTGTTAAGGATACGTTAGTCTAGTTTTCAGACTAAGATCAACTTAACGGGATCGTTTAGATCCAACAATAGAGCAATTAAGGGAGCCCTGTTGTTTGGTTTAGTGACATTGCGGTCAATAAGTAGTTTAAGGACATTGCGGTCCAGTGTTAGTTTTAAGACGTTGCGGTCAAGGTTAAGGACGTCGTAGTCCGTGGATTTAAGGACTCCACAGTCCGATGTTAGTTTTAAGACATCACGGTCAAGGTTAAGGACCTCATAGTCTATGAGTTTAAGGACCCCACAGTCCGTCGTTAGTTTTAAGACATCCCGGTCAAGGTTAAGGACCTCATAGTCTATGAGTTTAAAGACCCCACAGTCCGTATTAATATGTGGTCATCGGGACCCGTCACCTCTTTGAAGACGTTGAGGAATTACAACGCCAAGTATCAAAGGAGTGAAGAGATGTACCCTTAAACCGAGGTAGATTAAATAATCTTTGGCCCAATTTGGAACCAAGACCAATTGATTATATTATGAGCCCATTGGCTCAGTTGAATTTGAATTGAGGACTTATAGCCAGCTTGGGCTAAGTCCAATCATGTTTAGGATATTGGCCCTCTGTTGGTCCATTAGAGGAGAGGCTTTGCCTCTAGACACTTAGCCAATGGGGCTAAAGTTAGTGTTAAACACTAAAGATCAATCAGTGTTGAACACTGAGAATGAGATTGACAAGTTAGTGTTTAACACTAAAAGATAGTTAGTGTTAAACACCAGCAACAGGGCTTTCAAATTAGTGTTTATACACTAAAACAAATAAGTGTTAAACACTGGCAATGGAGATTTCAAATTAGTGTTTAACACTAAGGCAGATCAATGTTAAATACTGGAAACAGGGTTTTCCAGGTTGGTGTTCAACACTAAGAAAGTCAGTGTTAAACACCGTAAATAGATGTTTTCCAAATTAGTGTTTAAACACTAAGAAAATCAGTGTTGAACACTGGATATAGAAGTTTCAATTTTAGTGTTAAACACTAAGGCAAGAGGGGTCACATGGTAGCACGTGAGAGTGCCCTCAATTCATTTTATTCAGCCAAAAGTATTGAATACTTTAGAGCATCACGTTCTGTCATGTGATGGGAATTATGGTGTTTGTCCGTTAAAGCTTCAGCCAAGGGGTTACGTGATAGCACGTGATAGCGCCATGTTTCCCTTTATTTTGTTCTACAGATAAGTGTTTAACACTTTTAATTCTGAAAGCCATCACGTGTGGGCACGTGATGGGGGCCTGCGCTTTGATCTGTTAGAATGTTCATTAGGGGTCACGTATCGACACGTGAGGGCGCCCTAAAGCTCTTTTCTGTTTCTTTTCAGGGGTCACGTGGTAGCACGTGACCCTATTCCTTTTCCTGTTTGATGATGTGTTTATCTTTTTAAGAATTGAATTCTTCATAGGGTTAAACCCTAGCAATAACTTTAGAGGAATTAAATTCCTACTTTCGTTTGAAGAATTATATTCGTAAATAGGGTTAAACCCTCATTTCTTCTTTCTTGAGGGAATTAAATTCCTGTTATTTTAACAGAACTAAGTTCTTAACTAGGGTTAAACCCTGATTCTGTTCATTCTGAAGGAATTAAATTCCCATAACATAGGGTCAAACCCTAATTTTATTTTAAAGGAATTATATTCCTATAGTTCTGTGAGAATTAAATTCTCAAGCTTCCATTCCCTCTCTATGCTTTGGATCTGCATGGCAGGATCTCAACCCATTGAGAATTAAATTCTCAACTCAAGGGAAGATGTGCACTTTACAGATCCTCCACCAAAGAGAGAACTATGTTCTTCTGTTTTATATCAGAGTTAAACTCTGTTGAGAATTGAATTCTCTTTTCCTTTCAAAAAGCCTTCCCTTTCTTACCTAGGGTTTTCTTTTACAGAAGATCCAAATTCCTCCAAAGTATCAAGGCTCTCCTCTTTTTTTTATGTATCGATTCCTTTCTGCATGTATGTCCCTCTGTGTGTCTCTTGGCTCCTATTTATAGGAGAAGCAGCCGAATCAATTAGTTTTGGTGAATCTTTCATTGAGAGATTTAATTTGTATTCACCATTCGTTTTGGACCTTTGGATTATTATGTGAATTTTAATCACCATTGGATTTTAAATCCCGAGATTCTCCTTTGTTATTTCGGTTAGATTTTAAGGGGAAATCTTTCCAAGTTCAGGCTTTTTCCATAGATAGGTGATATTTAAGAATCTTTAAATCTATAATTCAATCGGTTCCTTTGGAAAGATTTGAGAGGCCTTTTCTCAGAATTTAATTCTGTTAACAGATAGGCTTTGAAAGCCGGTCACGTGTGGCCACGTGACCCTTGGTCACGTGTGGGCACGTGACCTCCTTGGAACGAGACCTCTTCTTCCTTTTTGCACTCTGCCTTCTGGCTGCCGCTTAGCCGTCACGTGCCACCACGTGACCCCTAGTCACGTGTGAGCACGTGACCCTCGCCTGGAGCCTTTTTCTTGATTTGATCAGGGAATTGAGTCTGCTGCTTTTGAGTGTCACGTGCCAACACGTGACCCTGGTCACGTGGGAGCACGTGACCTCTTCTGAAGCCTTTTTCCTTGATTTGATCAGGGAACCGATGTGCCTTTGAAGCCGCTTTTAAATGTCACGTGCCAACACGTGACCCTGGTCACGTGGGAGCACGTGACCCTTTCTGAACCCCTTTTCTTTGATGTAGTCGGGAAGCTGAATCTGCCTTGCCGATGCTTTTAGGTGTCACGTGCCAACACGTGACTGCTGGTCACGTGCTAGCACATGATGCCTCCTTCGTAACTTTTCCTGATTCTAAATCAGGAAACAAATGCCCCCACAGCGTTGTTCTCACGTGTTTGCACATGAGTGCAACGCTGTCACTTTTTGTGACCGTTGGATTCCTCTAGGGATTTGGGGAAATGAAGCGTCTCCATCACATCTTATAAATACCCATGTCTCTTCAGAAGAGCCTTCACTTTGCTCATCTTCTTCCTTTGAGAACTTTTTCCCTTGAGAATTTAATTCTCGTTTCCAGAGCTTAGTTCTCTGTCTCAAACATTTTCCAGAGTTTAACTCTGTTGAAGGATCCTTTTTCCTCAGGTAATGATGTTGAACGGTTGAAGCACCTTTATTTTAAAAGAACTCTCTGGATTTTAAATCCACATTAGGGGTTTTACCTCTTTTAATATGAACCCATTTTTTTGAATTTATCAGCGAAAATAGAGAACCATTTAATTTTCGAACAATGGATCTCTTAGGGTTCACTTGATGCTTTTAGGGAGATGATGAGATCTGTTACCTCTTTTTTAAGGAATTTAATTCCGTTTAAAGAAAATGTTTTTGGGAATTTAATTCCCTTCTCTTAATAAGGAGTTTAATTCCTATGAAGAACTCAGTTTGCGGACAATTCATCTTGGCCTACTTGCAGGGCAGCGATGGCTTAGGATTCAGGATTAAGATCTGCTTCCTAATACTTTCGCATTTTATGAGCCACGAGGGTCTCATAAAGAGTTTTTCTCCCCATGGGTCGAGAGGATCCCATAAGTGTAAGTTCTTCTTAAGAATCATAAAGATTCTTAAGCGGGTTTTCCCTTGAGAGTCGTAAGGATCTCACAAGAGAGTTTTCTTCCTTACAGGTCGTGAGGGCCTACAAGTGCTGGATGTGGTCGCCCTTGTCCGTGTTTCACGGAGTCAGGGGTTTCTCAAGGCATCGTAGTTTAAAGACGCCGCGGTCAAGGTTAAGGACCTCATAGTCCGTGGATTTAAGGACTCTACAGTCCGATGTTAGTTTTAAGACATCACGGTCAAGATTAAAGACCTCATAGTCCGTGGATTTAGGGACTCCACAGTCCGTTGTTAGTTTTAAGACATCACGGTCAAGGTTAAGGACCTCATAGTCCGTGGATTTAGGGACTCCATAGTCCGATGTTTGATTGCAGGGACCCGTCACCTCTTTGAAGACGTTGAGGAATTACAACGTCAGGCATCAAAGGAGTGAAGAGATGTACCCTTAAACCAAAGTAGAATCAGTACAGAATCAGGGTGGTTGATTGTTAGTTTTAAGACATTACAGTCGAGGTTAAGGACATCATAGTCCGTGGATTTTAAGGACTCCACAGTCCGGTATTTGCTCTGGATGCTTCGCACGGTTCACTGCCGTGCTTGGCGAGGACCAGGCTGCACTCTGGGCGTTTTCCGCGGGGTCAAAGAGTGACATTATCCACGTTCCACGTGACCAGGAATTTTTCACTAGATGCTTCACACGGGTTCACTGCTGTGCTCGGCGAGGACTAGGCTCCGCTCTGGATGCTTCACACGGGTTCACTACCGTGCTCTGCGAGGACCAGGATTCGCTCTGGACATTTTCCACGGGGTCAAAGAGTGACGTTATCCGCGTTCCACGTAACCAGGAATTTTCCACTAGATGCTTCACACGGGTTCACTGCCGTGTTCGGTGAGGACTAGGCTCCGCTCTAGATGCTTCACACGGGTTCACTGCCGTGCTCTGCGAGGACCAGGATCCGCTCTGGAAGTTTTCCACGGGGTCAAAGAGTGACGTTATCCGCGTTCCACGTAACCAGGAATTTTGCGCTAGATGCTTCACACGGGTTCACTGCCGTGCTCGGCGAGAACTAGGCTCCGCTCTGGATGCTTCATACGGGTTCACTGCCGTGCTCTGCGAGGACCAGGATCCGCTCTGGACGTTTTCCACGGGGTCAAAGAGTGACGTTATCCGCGTTCCACGTAACCAGGAATTTTGCACTAGATGCTTCACACGGGTTCACTGCCGTGCTCGGCGAGGACTAGGCTCCGCTCTGGATGCTTCACACGGGTTCACTACCGTGCTCTGCGAGGACCAGGATCCGCTCAGGACGTTTTCCACGGGGTCAAAGAGTGACGTTATCCGCGTTCCACGTAACCAGGAATTTTGCACTAGATGCTTCACACGGGTTCACTGCCGTGTTCGGCGAGGACTAGGCTCCGCTCTGGATGCTTCACACGGGTTCACTGCCGTGCTCCGCGAGGACCAGGATCCACTCTGGACGTTTTCCACGGGGTCAAAGAGTGACGTTATCCGCGTTCCACGTAACCAGGAATTTTTCTGATTGTATCCGCATTTCACGGGATGGAGGTTTGACTATTGGCGATATATATACCACCGAGCCATGGAACTGGGAGTTGCCGCTGTTCCGCTTAGCTTAGCGTTGTGTCCGTTGTTACGAGACGAGTGTTGAAACGATCTCCAGGTCTCCTTTGGCCCGTCGAGACTTGGCTTCCTCTTCTGATGAAACTTCGGGGAGAAGTATGATCCCTTTTTTGTTTACGCCCTTGGATTGTGTACAGGGTGTGATGGAACATCACCTGTAGGGCATAAATTGAAACCCCTTTTTTTTATATTTTATTTCTTTTTCCGCGATGCTCTATCATTTCAGCTTTTATATCGCGGAGGTCGTGATTGCCCTATCATTTCGGCGATTTTTCGCGGTGCCCAATCATTTCGGGTATTTTTTTCATTTTCACTCGCTGTTTTTTATTGCGAGTTGCCCCATCATTTCGGCTATTTTTCATGCATACATTTTTACTTGCTTCTTTTTATTGCAAGTTGCCCCATCATTTCGGCTATTTCGTATGCATGTGTGGCTTGCTAGCTTTTTCGCCGCAAGCTTGGATTTTAGACACCGATTTCGGCATCAGCACCGCTGCAACTGGGATGTTGCCAGGAGCGAATCATCATTTGCCTCTGTCGATGTCGAACAAAGGTGGCTTAGTAAACAGGGTTAAGGGTCCTGTCGACCAAGGCTTTTGACTTCATGAGCCGTAAGGGTCTCACAAAGGTATTTCTCTCTACAAGTCGTGAGGATCTTGCAGGTGTATTTTCTCCTTAGGGATCGTGAGGATTCCTAAGTGTATGTTCCTCTGTAAGTCGTAAGGATCCTACAAGAGGGTTTTCTCCTTATAAGTCGAGAGGAATTATAAGGGTTGTTCACCATATGGACATGTCCCTAGTCACGGGCGTGACTTTGCTGGGGAAATGTTTATTCGCGCCCGTGGATTGTATACAAGGGTCAGTATTGAACCTCTTGTAGGGCAGTATCGAAGGTTATGGGGGATCTGCTTAAGAACAGGTTTAGGTTTCTGTAACTTAAGACTTTCAAATCTCATAAGCCGTGAGGGTCCCATAAGAGAATTCTTCTTACGAGTCGTGAGGATCTCGCAAGTGTATTTTCTCCTTAGGAATCGTGAGTATTCCTAAGTGTGTTGCTCCTTTGTGAGTCGTAAGGATCTCACGCGGGTGGTTTCTCCTTACAAGGTCGAGAGGACCCTATAAGTGTCTTTTAACGAGGTTGCGCCCTTTCGGGTTTTCACAAACACTCGCCGGTAGTCCTGCTGTTTTTACTCACGGAGCCCTTTCGGGTTTTCATCCGTGCCCATTTTGCTTATGGACATACCGTTTTTTTTTATTCTATTCATTTTCTTTTTCTCCTTTTTTTTTACGAGGCCGCGCCCTTTCGGGTTTTCACGAACACTCGCCGGTAACCCTGCTGTTTTTACTCACGGAGCCCTTTCGGGTTTTCATCCGTGCCCTTTTTGCTTATGGACATACCGTTTTTATTTATTATATTTTTTTATCTCGTCAGCCTAAGGATGCTGCGGTATTAGTTTAAGGACGTTTCGGTCCGCTATTAGTTTAAGGACATTTCGGTCCGTCGTTAGTTTAAGGACGTTTCGGTCCGTCGTTAGTTTAAGGACGTTTCGGTCCGTCGTTAAGAGGCTGGCTACCGTTTATAAAACTTGAGCTTAGTAAGATAGCGAGCGGGCATGGTCGTCGTCACCTATCATTGACCTAGGTTGTGGCTCCTTAAGCGTAGTATTTCTTTAGGAAGCGACCGTTTATCGGCCTGAAAGGCCTTTCACCGTGCACGTCCATGAGTAGATAGGCCCCACCCTTGTAGACCTTATCTATGATGTACGGGCCTTCATAGTTTGGCTCGAATTTTCCCCGCTTGGCGCGATTGGGGATCATAGGTCTTTTGACCACTAGTACGAGTTCGCCTTAGCGGAACGTCCTCGGCCTGGTCAATCTTTCGTACAAGCGCGTCATCTTTGCTTTGTAGGCCTCTAGATTTTGTTGCGCTATGAGCCGGGTTTCATCGAGGGCATCAAGCTCCTCAAGCCGAAGGTGAGCATTTTCTTCGTCCGTCAGCTCGTAGTGGACTGCCACTCATAGAGAGGGTAACTCTACCTCGAGGGGGAGCACTGCTTCCATCCCAAATACCAACGCGTACGGCGTTGTGTTCGTGGCCGTCTTGAACGTAGTTCGATAGGCCCAGAGAGCTTCTTGCAGTCTTTCGTGCCAGTCTTTCTTATTTCGTGACACCGTTTTCTTCATGATCTTCGTCAAGGTCTTGTTGAAGGCCTCGGCCAGACCGTTGGCTCGTGGATTGTAAACTGAAGAATATCTCCAGTCTATATTGTGCTGCTGCGCGAAGCGGCTAATCTTATGGCTTCTGTAGGCCGGCCCGTTATCGGAGATAATCCGCCGTGGAGTTCCAAACCGATAGATGACATGCGTCTTGAAGAAGTAGAGGATATTCTCTGTCTTCACTTCCCTCAGCGGTACTGCTTCTGCCCATTTGGAGAAGTAATCAGTTGTCGCCAGGATGAAACGATGTCCCCGGGACGATGCTGGTTCGATGGGGCCGACTATGTCAGTCCCCCACATTTCGAATGGCCAGCTAGCCACCGTTGGATGTAGTGGATTCGGATGCTGGTGGATGAAATCCCCGTGGATTTGGCACGAGTGACATTGCTTCGCATACTCGAGGCAGTCTTGGATCATCATAGTCCAGTAGTAACCCATCCATTTAATTTTTAACTTCATCTTCGGGCCTGCTTGATGAGAACCACAGATTCCGTCATGAACCTCTTGAACGACTATTTCTGCTTCGTCCGGTCCTAAGCATCTCAGCCACAGAGAATCAAACGACTTCTTATATAGAGTATCATTGACGAAAGAGAAAGATAGAGCTCGTTTCATGAGCTGATGTCTTGAGGATGCTTCTTCGGGGATTCGGTGGGACTTAAAGTAGTCTATGAAGACCTCCCTCCAGTCCTCAGCCTTCTCACGGTCTTTTATTTGTAGGGTTGTTTACTCAGTCGCGCCCTTTTCCTCGTATGACTCGGGAGATATTTCTGCGGGGGCAAGCACTCGACGGCTTTGTACCATGATTTTGACGTCATCGAGGTTCTCGTCAGCCAGTTCTTTAGCGAGCTTGGCTAGCGCGTCTGCTTTGCTATTTTCCGCCCGTGGTATGCTTTCCAAAGTGTAGGAGGGAATTTGGGTCAATAGTTGTTGCACCTTTTCGCCGTACTTCACCAACTCCGGTTTGCACGTTTGGTAGTCACCATTTACTTGACTAACGACCAGTTGAGAATCCCCGTATATAAGGAGGTCTTCAATTCTCATGTCGATGGCGATCTCGAGGCCCGCTATTAAAGCTTCGTATTCGGCTTCATTGTTCTTCCTCGATTCCGTTAAGGAGAAAGCAAAGCGCATTATCCCACCTTGTGGGGTTACAAAGATAAGGCCTACTCCCGACTTGACTATAGGGGTACTTTGTTTGCGCTTCTTTACGGAGGACGCTCCATTGAAATAGAGTTCCCATCAGGTACCACCACTGTCGATCGCGTCAAACGCATGTTCGTCTGGCAAATCGCAATTCAGAGGAGAATCAGCCGGTATCGGATGTTCAGCGAGAAAATCAGCGATGGCCTGGCCTTTCACTGCCTTGAGAGGTCGATACGTTATCGAGAACTCCATCAGGAGTAGAGCCCATTTAGCGAGTTGACCCGTCAATATAGCCTTTGACATCAAATATTTAAGAGGGTCCACCTTCGAGATGAGACGGACTTCGTGCGCCAACGCATAGTGCCTGAGCTTTGTTATCGCGAAGATCAACGCCAAGCAGTGTTTTTCAATGGGAGAGTAGTTGCTTTCTGCCCCCAGCAGAACTCGACTTAAGTAGTAAAGTGCTCTCTCTTTTCCTTGATCGTTCTCTTGTGCCCATAATGCGCCTAAGGAACCTTCGAGGGCGGTCGTATAAAGAATGAGGGGTTTTCCCTTGACCGGCGCAGCCAACACCGGAGGGTTTTGCAGGTACTGCTTGATCTCGTCTAGTGCACCTTGGCATTTGTGATCCCAATTGAATGGAGTTCCCTTCTTCATTAGGTAGCTGTAAGGGCGGCACTTGCCTGAAAGATTGGCAATAAATCGCCGGATGTATGCGAGCTTCCCTTGGAGAGACCGCAACTGTTTGAGGGTTCTTGGCGGAGACATTTCCATGATTGCCTTGATCTTAGATGGATCTACTTCGATACCTCGGTGTCGGATGATGAATCCCAGGAATTTACCCGAGGAGACTCCGAACGCGCATTTGAGGGGATTCATCTTCAAATTATATTGCCGAAGGCGTTGAAATACAGTCTCAAGATGCTTTAAATGCTCTTCGTATGACATGCTCTTCACTACGAGGTCATCGATATAGCACTCGACGATGTCATGTATGAGATCGTCGAAGATCTTTGTCATGGCCCTTTGATAGGTAGCGCCGGCGTTCTTTAGACCAAAGGGCATAACCCTGTAGCAGAATATACCCAAAGGGGTCCAGAAAGCGGTGTGCTTCTGATCTTCGGGATGCATCTTTATCTGATTGTACCCTGATGAACCGTCCATAAAGGAGAAAACCTCGTGAGTGGACGTGTTATCTATCATTAGCTCGGTTACCGGTACTGGGAAATCGTCCTTCGGCCAAGCTTTATTGAGATCCCTGAATCCACGCATATGCGTACCGTCCCATTTTTCTTCATTACCAGGACGATGTTGGCGATCCAGTCGGGATATTGGACTTCTTGGATAAATCCAGAATCGATCAGCTTCTTGACTTCGGCGTTGATGCTCATCTCAAGCTCGAGTCGCATCCTTCTCGGCGCCTGCTTGACTGGCTTGATATTCGGGGATATCGCTAATTTATGTACAACAATCTCCGGATCTAATCCTGGCATCTCAGAATAGTTCCACGCGAAGCAGTCTTTATGCTGTAGGAGCACGTTCTTTAAAGCAGCCACCCTTTCTTCAGATAGCAGCTCGCTGACAAATGTCGGTCGCGGATCATCTGCCGATCCCAACTCAATCTTCTTGAGGTTATCTGCAGTAGTATGTATGCCATCTTCTAGTTCTTTCGGAGCTGGCGGAAATTCTGAGATCACCTCATCATTGCTGTTCTCAAAGCACCAGGGAAGGTCATCCATGTCCTTGGGCTCTTCTTTTAATATCGTAATCATGTAACAGGTGCGAATCCGCTTCCAGGACTGAGGTGGATCCGGTTATGCTCTTGCGGCTTTGGGTTCGTGCTTTTGTGGCGGCGTTACCCTCCAGCCGTTGGATAAAGTGAATCTGCCCTGTTGGTACTCGTCCTCGACCCAGTTCTTGAAGGTGAAGCAGTCTTCGGTAGGATGTCCTATGGCTCGGTGATAAGAGCAATAGCTCAGATGAGAAGCCTTGTTAGCTTGCTCAGGGTGTCTAGACTCTGTAAGTGCGATCATTTGATGTTTTATAGCGAGCTCGAGTAACCTCTCCGTCTTGTCTCGAGGGAAGGAATACGCTCGACTCATCTTCTTCATGAGGGACAAATCCGGACCACGCAACGCCCGATCACACGACTCTCTAATCCTGCATCGTTGTTGTCGGCTCCTCTTTCCGCTTCTTGATTTATTTCTGCCTCTGCGTCGGGCCTTTCGTACAACGGGTTGACAGGGATGAGCATCTTCGTCTTTTGCAGCCTGTTGAAACAGACGTTGCGTCCTGGCTTTCTCGTAGATGGCCATCTCGCGGTTGTGGTCTTCCCAAGCTTTTTGACCCGCTTTCCTGATAAGCTTGTCCATTCGTTCTTCAAATGACGGACTCGGCCCTTCAATCGCGGGATCTAGTTTTGATGAGGGGTTGGCATTTCCTGACAGGGCGTCCTCTTCTTCATCAAAGGTATATATGGCGTAGCTACTGTGGGCCCATTCCCGTTTTCCGGCTCTCACGTATCCAAGCCCAAGTGTTTCCATTTTCCCGTTGGGCAATTTGCGTTGAGTCCCAGGGACATCCCAAATCCTGTTGTAAAACCGAGCTTGTCGAACAGTCTGTTTTAAGGGTACTCCTTGGCGCTTCAATATCCTCTTTAGTCCATTTGTATAGTATCTGGGTAAACGGATGGGTTGGAGCCTGTCGAGTGTAGCATCCGCGCCATGCCAGATCTCCTTCTCTACTTTCGTCTCTGAGGATCGGTAGAATAGGATTGCCTTCTCACCCCTTTGCCAGGGAGGGACGTAAAACGTTTGCAAGTCCTGCACATTGTAAGCTTGAAGTGTGTCGAGATCCTTGTAGTGTTCTCGCGGCACCATGGTGATTTGCAAACTCTGATCATCGCTAGGGGGTGCTTGTATTGACGGCCGATTGGAGAACACGGCATTAACCTCATCTTCCGAGTCACTTCCGAAGACCAACATGGGGGCGGGCGTCCCCGGGTTGTTGCGTTGAGATGGCCCAGCATAAACTATCTCTTCTTCTTCGGTATCGCTCCCGAAAACAGGGATGGTGGCGGCGGCTTTGTTCTCCGGCTTGCGGCACCTTTCTGTATCCTCGAAATCTGGCAAAAAGTACTTCGCATCTTCGTATTTGCGGACTTCGTTCACGGAAAATGGGTTTAGCTCACCTGTTACGGTATACTCGAAACCATCCTTAAAGTACTTCATACACTGATGTTGTGTAGAAGGGATGATGTTGTACTCGTGTAACCAAGGGCGACCGAGCAAGGCGTTGTAGCAGGTCTTGGCGTCAATGACATGGAATTTGATGTCTGTGACGAGTAGTCCGAAGCGTAATGTTAGTATCACGGATCCGAGAGTCTGTGACGATTGTGAATCGAAACCGGAGATGGTAATTTTGTCACGAGCGAGGTGTTGCACACTCATGCAGATTTCCTTTAACACCCGAACGTTAAGGAGATTGACGGAGGATCCATTATCCACTAGGATCTTGCCTATCTTGATATCATGGCAGTATCCAGAGACATATAGGGGACGGTTGTGGTCGCACGCCCCAAGAAGGAGGTCTTCGTCCCCGAAAGTGATGTCGGCCGTATGCACTTCCTCCAGTTCATCCTTCATCCTTTCCGTGGCGAGGAAGGCTTGGAATTGCTCAGGTTCTTGTAACGTCTTAATTAGTGAATCTCACGCTTCTTTTGATAATAGGAGGGCATCAAGAATGCTAAGTTGAGAAGGTAGCTTCCTTAGGTGTGCCAGGATATTATAGTCCACCTTACCCTTCCTGGGAGGGTCTTTGGTAGTCAACTCTTTCATGACTTGGTCATCTAAAGTGATATCCTCAGTGACCTTTTCCTTTCCCTTATCTTTTCTATTTGCGGGCCCGAGATTCTTTTCCAGGAGCGTGCGATTGCGCAGCTGAATGTTTTCGCAGGCCTCCGGTTCCTCCTATTTCCCTAAAACGGATTCTTTAAAGAGAGGGCCCAGAGCCATTTCTTCATCAGAGTCGCTCCCAAAGGTGAGAACTTGTGACCCTCCGGCGTTAACCATGTAACAGTTGCCAGTGGTTCTGTTATGCCCGTCGGCAGTACTTCTTCGTTCCCAACGGGTCTTGCGTTTCATGCGCTTAAAATGTTGTCGATGAGCAACATATCCCTGCCACCATATCCTAAAGGCGTCGCACTCCTCCGTGGGGTGTGAAATTTTCCGATGATATGCGCAATAATCAGGGTGCCTCTCCTCCCCATTGAGCGTGTTTTCTTCCGAGGGTGGTAGCTTCATTCCCATTGACATGGCTTTGGCAAACCTATTCCTCGTCTTGAATATCTTCTTGTCTGCCTCGGGTGCCTTTCGATCTGGCGGGAGTACTTCAACTCTTTCGTTCAGTCGCCTGTATTTGGCTCCTTCCGATGCGGCCATCTCACGCTCCTGATCTGCTTTACTCTTTAGACGAATCTCGTCTAGAAAGGCGTCGATCATTTCATCTGTTGGCCACACAAGCTCTGGTTTAGGCTCTGTCCCCAGTTTCTTAGTGCCAGGAGTTTTTTCATCGTCGGTAAACGAGTGGGAGATTACGTTACAACTCGCCACATATCCCTCGGATTCATCCGATGAGCTTTCTCCATCATCTTCCACCTGAAAGATGTGGTTGAGGAACTCTTGCAGCGTGACAGGAGTTCGCGCCTTTTGATTGTACTCTTCCAGCGCGTCGATTTGCTTCTGCAAGTTCGTGCGTTTGTCTCCAGGCTTCACAGGCTTCTTAGATTTCTTCTTCTTTTTCTTCGAAGATTTTGACGGTAGGGCA
This sequence comes from Agapanthus africanus, assembly GCA_030015575.1. Classification (NCBI taxonomy): domain Eukaryota; kingdom Viridiplantae; phylum Streptophyta; class Magnoliopsida; order Asparagales; family Amaryllidaceae; genus Agapanthus; species Agapanthus africanus. The sequence goes on from JASDDO010000024.1 coordinate 538,920,606, forward strand.
TGAGTACTTGGGCTATCACCACCGCTCTTTGTAGTTGGGCGCGGCCTCAGCATTCCTTCAATGATCTGGGGTCCCAGCGGGTCCTTCCATTCGACCGCCGGGCACGCATGAAGGTCCTTCAGCATTCGTTTGGTTTTAGTTGACAGCACGACCTTCCATGGAGCTTCCTCAATAAAGGAACAGGTTGCCCCCGGTGTATCTGCTTTCTTGGGAGTATGCGGCTGTGGCGGGTTCACCTTCCACTTTTCGGACAGCGCAAACTTCCCCTGGAGGTATTGATCTTCAATCCATCCTTTGAAGACGAAGCAATCCTCAATCAGATGACTTACCGTTTGATGGTAAGGGCAATAGTTAGGGTTATTCACCTCAGTGGGTTGTGGCGGTCGCCTTGGATTTGGCAAGTTTATAAGTCTGTTGCGTACTGCCAACTCGAATAACCGTTTCGTCTTGTCCCGTGGGAACGAGTAGGGACGCTTCATTTTCTCATTATAATACCGGCGTCTTTCTTCCAGTTGATCCGTCAGCTTTGGGGCATTGGGTTGCTGCTGGGCATTCGCGACGAAGGTTGCTTTTCCTTTACCCTTGTCACTCCGAGGCTCGGGCTTCGGGGGAGACGGTCTATGACCCATTTGGTCCATCTGGGCCAGCTTGTCGATTAGAGCCTGGAATGTGGTTGGCTTAAAGAACATCATGAACTGGGAGATAGTTGCATGAGGGTCTAGGGTTCCCATGAACATGCCCACTGCGGGCGCTTCCTCAATGCGCTGCTCGCATTTCGACCACAAATTCCGCCAGCGTATAGCATACTGGACCCAAGTTTCTCCTGGTTTTACCCTAGCGTTAATCAATGCCGTTATTGGAGTGCGTTCGCTGGCGCTCGCGAATCGCTGAGTGAATAGCAACTCCATTTCAGCGAACGTCTTGATAGAATCGTTCGGGAGTTCTGAATACCATTCGAACACTGTTTCTGATAAGCTACCCACGAATTGGCGAAGCAACAGTTTATCATCACCGCCGGTGTTACCGCAAAGGGCCCTGAACTGGGCGACATGTTGGTGGGGATTGCCGGTCCCCTTATACACGTGAAATTTTGGTATTGTATAACCCGACAGATATTTGATTTGGTCGTACCAGCTTGGATACGACCGCCCCGTTTTTACGACTTGACCAGCTGCCTCAGTCGCATGATGAACCCGGATTTGCTGGGCTATATAGTCGACCAAATCAGCCTTAGAGATTGTCTCCTCCTTGGCCGTTGAGAGGGCCAGCGGTGGATTTGACGTTTCTCCCCGGTCATCTTCAAGAACGATTGGGGGATCCTCAGCAGGTGGGTCCTGTTGGATCATCATTCCTATCATATCTTGGAATAGAAGGCCCATACGCTGTATGTTGGCTACTTGTTCAGCAGCCTCTTTGTCCTTCTTCTCCAATATTCGGCGAAGGAACTCAGCGTCGGTTTCTTCCTCCTGGCGTTCGTCCGAGGACATTTCTGGGTTTTCTTTTGGCCCGGTAAGTGCGGCCATAGCATTCATCATTTCCTGGAGCTTTTGCTGTTGCTCCTGAGCTTTGGTCACTGACCGTGTAAGCGGTCTATGACCTGTAGACGCACGGCCGTCTTCCTTTCCTGATGCCATGTATACGGTATGGACCATCATGCCCCCAGACTTAGGGCGTCTAGGCTTAGTGCCTTTACCTGTCGTTGCAGGCTGGGGGATCTTCTCTGGCTTCCTCCTTTTATGAGCAGTGGAAGTTGAGGGGGCCGTTGAAGTGGGCACCCAAACAGCCTTTCGTGGTTTAGCCTGGTGACTGGCTTCTTGTTGGATTTTCAGCTTCTTGTGCTGGCAGGAGAAGTTTGGATCGATCATCGAGTCTCGGGCCTGCCGCCAAACCTTATAGATCTTGGAAGACAGCCGTTGAGGGGATCGGGGCTGTTCTGGCTTTATTTCCGCAACTTTTTTTAGTGGAGGAGTAGACCTCTTTAGCACCGCAGTAGGAGAATTCCTTCGCACCTTATTTAGCATCTCGAAGCTGTTCCCAGTTGGAACGGCAGCATTAACTTCCACCGTTGAGGCTGATGGAGTTAGCCCAGAGGGGGAGTTGCCCCCAGCCTTCCTTACTAGGCGCCAGTGGCGACGTCGAGCGTGTCGAGCGGACGACGCTGGTTCAGCGGTGAGGATGGCTTCGTCTTGCCCCCTGTGTAGGTGGGGGGTCGTTGCCGGTGTTAGCCTGTTAAATACCGATGTCATTTGGGTAGCAGGAGCGGGAGCTGAAGCCGTCAATCTTGTAAAGACCGACTTTTTGGCCGAGGAAGCCGTCTTGGCGACTTCAGGAGCAGGACCGGTCACTTTCTTAGAAGCAGCCTTCTCTGGGATTGTAGGCTCCATTTTGGGTCCACAGGAGTCTTGGCCCAATCTAGAGAAGACCGAGGCGCTGGTGTTGGGCGACCCGTTGAGAGGGGCCACGGCAGGGGTAAGACGATCAAAGACCGACTTCTTGGGAGCTTCCTTTGTCAGCACCGGAGCGGTGAAGCTTATCGGCGGGAGCATGGTCCCAAAAAACAATCCCGTGGTGGCTCGAGTGACCTGTTCCACGGGCATTGTGAATAACGAAGGAGCTTGGGGTCCGTAGGCTATACCTCCTGGCGAGGCAGAGCGTTGGTTGCAATTGCAGTCTGAGCAGTTGGAGCATTTCGCAGAAGTAGAAGCCATCGATTCTTTGCTTTCTGCAATAAGCAAGACGCCAAGTCTTAGTATCTTGAAACCCAAGGGCAACCATTAGCGAACCGCGATTGGTTCGCGAATCAAGACACACGAAGTGTGGAGTGGAAAGAGGAAAAGGTCCCACCGGGCGTGCCAGAATCTGTTCCCCTCCGAATGACGGCGCGACTGGACGTCTTGCCTGTGATTCAGGGGCAGATGCCAATTGGTGCTATCCGTCCACCTCTCCGAAGATGCCAAGTTGATTTATGGCACCGTGTATCGAAGGTTTAAACGGATGCGTCCGATGTAGCAGACTTCGTCAGATTCCCCCTCGCTTAAGGGGTTTTTGATTGTGGGGACGCTCTTCCCTGCAGGCGAAGCCCCTGCAGTTAATTACGCTACCGCATCGCGGTAACCACTTTCTCCTTCTCCAGATGGTCACTTCGTGTCGCATGTGTTTATTTTGTGTTTAGTTGCCCATGGATTGTATACGGAGACTGAGTTATGTCGTCGCCCGTAGGGCGTGGACTAGTCCAAATCCGTATTATCTTAGATTTGGGTTTGGGGGTTTTGGGTTTAAGGATACGTTAGCCTCATTCGAGACTAAGATCGACTTCAACGTTTGTTAAGGATACGTTAGTCTAGTTTTCAGACTAAGATCAACTTAACGGGATCGTTTAGATCCAACAATAGAGCAATTAAGGGAGCCCTGTTGTTTAGTTTAGTGACATTGCGGTCAATAAGTAGTTTAAGGACATTGCGGTCCAGTGTTAGTTTTAAGACGTTGCGGTCAAGGTTAAGGACGTCGTAGTCCGTGGATTTAAGGACTCCACAGTCCGATGTTAGTTTTAAGACATCACGGTCAAGGTTAAGGACCTCATAGTCCATGAGTTTAAGGACCCCGCAGTCCGTCGTTAGTTTTAAGACATCCCGGTCAAGGTTAAGGACCTCATAGTCCATGAGTTTAAGGACCCCACAGTCCGTATTAATATGTGGTCATCGGGACCCGTCACCTCTTTGAAGACGTTGAGGAATTACAACGCCAAGTATCAAAGGAGTGAAGAGATGTACCCTTAAACCGAGGTAGATTAAATAATCTTTGGCCCAATTTGGAACCAAGACCAATTGATTATATTATGAGCCCATTGGCTCAGTTGAATTTGAATTGAGGACTTATGGCCAGCTTGGGCTAAGTCCAATCATGTTTAGGATATTGGCCCTCTGTTGGTCCATTAGAGGATAGGCTTTGCCTCTAGACACTTAGCCAATGGGGCTAAAGTTAGTGTTAAACACTAAAGATCAATCAGTGTTGAACACTGAGAATGAGATTGACAAGTTAGTGTTTAACACTAAAAGATAGTTAGTGTTAAACACCAGCAACATGGCTTTCAAATTAGTGTTTTACACTAAAACAAATCAGTGTTAAACACTGGCAATGGAGATTTCAAATTAGTGTTTAACACTAAGGCAGATCAATGTTAAATACTGGAAACAGGGTTTTCCAGGTTGGTGTTCAACACTAAGAAAGTCAGTGTTAAACACTGTAAATAGATGTTTTCCAAATTAGTGTTTAAACACTAAGAAAATCAGTGTTGAACACTGGATATAGAGGTTTCAATTTTAGTGTTAAAAACTAAGGCAAGAGGGGTCACATGGTAGCACGTGAGAGCGCCCTCAATTCATTTTATTCTGCCAAAAGTATTGAATACTTTGGAGCATCACGTTCTGTCATGTGATGGGAATTCTGGTGTTTGTCCGTTAAAGCTTCAGCCAAGGGGTCACGTGGTAGCACGTGATAGCGCCCTGTTTCCCTTTATTTTGTTCTACAGATAAGTGTTTAACACATTTAATTCTGAAAGCCATCACGTGTGGGCACGTGATGGGGGCCTGCGCTTTGATCTGTTAGAATGTTCATTAGGGGTCACGTGTCGACACGTGAGGGCGCCCTAAAGCTCTTTTCTGTTTCTTTTCAGGGGTCACGTGGTAGCATGTGACCCTATTCCTTTTCCTGTTTGAAGATGTGTTTATCTTTTTAAGAATTGAATTCTTCATAGGGTTCAACCCTAGCAATAACTTTAGAGGAATTAAATTCCTACTTTCTTTTGAAGAATTATATTCTTAAATAGGGTTAAAACCTCATTTCTTCTTTCTTGAGGAAATTAAATTCCTGTTATTTTAACAGAACTAAGTTCTTAACTAGGGTTAAACCCTGATTCTGTTCATTCTAATGGAATTAAATTCCCATAACATAGGGTCAAACCCTAATTTTATTTTAAAGGAATTAAATTCCTATAGTTCTGTGAGAATTAAATTCTCAAGCTTCCATTCTCTCTCTATGCTTTGGATCTGCATGGCAGGATCTCAACCCATTGAGAATTAAATTCTCAACTCAAGGGGAGATGTGCACTTTACAGATCCTCCACCAAAGAGAGAACTATGTTCTTCTGTTTTATATCAGAGTTAAACTCTGTTGAGAATTGAATTATTTTTTCCTTTCAAAAAGCCTTCCCTTTCTTACCTAGGGTTTTCTTTTACAGAAGATCCAAATTCCTCCAAAGTATCAAGGCTCTCCTCTCTTTTTTATGTATCGATTCCTTTCTGCATGTATGTCCCTCTGTGTGTCTCTTGGCTCCTATTTATAGGAGAAGCAGCCGAATCAATTAGTTTTGGTGAATCTTTCATTGAGAAATTTAATTTGTATTCACCATTCGTTTTGGACCTTTGGATTATTATGTGAATTTTAATCACAATTGGATTTTAAATCCCGAGATTCTCCTTTGTTATTTCGGTTAGATTTTAAGGGGAAATCTTTCTAAGTTCAGGCTTTTTCCATAGATAGGTGATATTTAAGAATCTTTAAATCTTTAATTCAATCGGTTCCTTTGGAAAGATTTGAGAGGCCTTTTCTCAGAATTTAATTCTGTTAACAGATAGGCTTTGAAAGCCGGTCACGTGTGACCACGTGACCCTTGGTCACGTGTGGGCACATGACCCCCTTGGAACGAGACCTCTTCTTCCTTTTTGCGCTCTGCCTTCTGGCTGCCGCTTAGCCGTCACGTGCCACCACGTGACCCCTGGTCACGTGTGAGCACGTGACTCTCGCCTGAAGCCTTTTTCTTGATTTGATCAGGGAATTGAGTCTGCTGCTTTTGAGTGTCACGTGCCAACACGTGACCCTGGTCACGTGGGAATACGTGACCTCATCTGAAGCCTTTTTCCTTGATTTGATCAGGGAACCGATGTGCCTTTGAAGCCACTTTTAAATGTCACGTGCCAACACGTAACCCTGGTCACGTGGGAGCACGTGACCCTTTCTGAACCCCTTTTCTTTGATGTAGTCGGGAAGCTGAATCTGCCTTGCCGATGCTTTTAGGTGTCACGTGCCAACACGTGACTGCTGGTCACGTGCTAGCACGTGATGCCTCCTTCGTAACTTTTCCTGATTCTAAATCAGGAAACAGTCTCTATCTCAAAAGTAAATACATGTTTGGTTGATGGAACTTCTAGATACAACAGAATAATAATATACAAGGTATATAATGAGGGGTACGATACAAATAAACCCACCTACTAGCAAATCACCCGGAAATGGAAGTAGTGCCAGCAAAGCCGTAATGAAACCTGTACGGCAAAACCTGCAAGAAACTGTGGCACAACGGGGGTGAGTTGCCAATTCGTGAGTAGAAAAACATCTACGAACAGAAACCGCATGAACAACGCAAACCTAGGTCAATGATCATAATATATCGTTAAATATATATATAACATGCAGCCTATAACAATGGCTAGGGTAAATATCTAACCCGGGTGTAATCCCATATGCCCGTATCAGTGCCTCAGGTAGCAATATATCATATGGATGATGTATGAATGCATGAAACAGAATGCATGTACTGAAGAAAACTGCTTTCATAAATTAGTGAGATTTCTGTATCTTTTAAAAACGAGGTATCATAAATGAAATCAGCATAAACAGTGCCTAGCATCGACACAAAACAAATATCAAAATATCTCGATATCTCTGTGTCGCAATCTCTGTACCTAAATATCTCAAATATCTCTGTATGTCTCAATCTCACTATCTAGGGTGCCGTCAGTCCAGACCGGCCCCTACCATCAATCGCAAGACCACGACGGTATCCTCCGGATATCCGACGCGTCGGGTAAAATCACCGGTCGGTAGTGCTCCCCTGTAAGGCTCAATGCCATCATCTGCGATCCTCTTGCCCCGGGGCACCGCACCGGGTCCACCATGTACCCGAAACGGTTCCTCCACTCCTCGAACTCGGGTCTCGAAATCCATCAGCAAACTCATGGTGGACGACTCATACATCATGGGAAAACCGCACTTTTTATTTAAAAGAGAGAAAAGAAGTTTATATAAGTTTTGCGGTTTTCCCCCAAATCCAGAAAATCTCATGGAAATCCGAATCCAAATCCTCAATAGCATGTAAACAGTGAATATAGGCATAAAATCCATGAATGCGACATAACAATGAATAATAACATGCATGAAGTAACAAGTAATAGCTACACTGTCTAATCTAGCATATAAGGCAAGTACACTAATATCATGTCTAAATTAGTAGCTAACAACCTATGTCAATGCAATAGTATTTCTAAAGTGTACGTGGCATGGCAATTACCGATGAAGATGCGTGTGAGCCGACAAGTAAGTGTACGTGGTACATACGCATCATCGGTAATGGTGCTGGTGTACTAATAGCATGATATCAATAATAGAATATGAATCATAATATAAACATGCGATGCGGAGCGAACAACAATAATGAACGGGAGCTAAATACTAAACACAATGCTAACTAATCTGCATTACCCTAATATAAGTCCTACAATAGTGCCTTTTGAAATAACACGAATCGCAGTATTTTGAAAATAAGGGCTACAGTGTTTTTAAGAAAAGATACGTCTTTTGAAATATCCGTAGAATCCCTTGACCCGTCTTTTAAAATACCCATGATCCATTAGTTTTGAAATAGGAAGGAGTCTAATCTAGTCTAACAACTACACTAACTATACGGCTGAACTAAGAAGCTGAACTACAGGTAAGGAAACCGCCTAACATCTGAGTCGATACATATACATACCTGTATATATATATTAGTCGGTGATCCCGCCTCAATAATATCATATCCGATACCATATCTGTAATCAGACATCCAAAGTCAAGAGTGCGGATTAATCATCAATATATAGTTCGTACGTAAATCCGTCGTACGACATCCCCAAATCCGGGTACGGGTCAATATCATGCTCATCACGCTGTTCATCTGGTATCCTCTTTATCAAGATCATCATCTGGGGTACTGACCTACGTCTAGTACAATACTAATATCATCAATATATCATGATCTGACTACTGATCGACAATCTCGTACAAACCGATATCATCAGCACATATCATCAATAAGAAGGATACATTGCTCAATGCGACCCATTATAATTATCTTAACATATCCTATCTCATATTACAATCACATATCAACTATTCAATGTACATCACTATTCACATGGTATCGTCGTCCAAAGATCCGCTATAACATCAGGACGTATCTCAAGTACGAATCCCGCCATATCACTGATCTACGGCCTCAACTCAAATCTCATCGACTCATCTCAATCCTAAGTATCATCCTCAATCCGTATGTGAACATATAGTCCCATACCCATATGAACACATAACTATATAAGCACATATGAAAGAAGAATGTATGCAAGTATGGGTGTGTGTGTAAATGTGATGCAACCTCTACTGTAGGGTCTCGCAACACTAAACCTATCCAACCACACCTAAAATCTATCCTTATCATCTATATACTCAACAATATATAATTAATATGTATATGTGTATACGTATTCGTATACATCACCACGAACTGCGGGGGTGCTATACGCCATCCACCCGACTTCTCCCCGTAGATATAAATCTACTCACCTGGTCCTCGCTCGCCGGTGCCGACGTCGCCATGCGCTTGCTTGTCGTCTCGAAGTCCACATGGGGTACCTACATATCATAATGCACCGTATCGCATTAAAATCCGACTCATGACCAAAACGACACACGAATCCCACATAGGTCAAAACCTATGGTTGCTTTCACAAATCAACCCAAAAACCCTCGATGTCGGCGTACAAACGCCAAGCCATCGAGAAAAAACCAAACACACCCATTTACACATTCAAAAACACCAATTATAATATGAAATAGGTTGCAATTCACAAAAACCTCAAACTCACTTTAAAAGCTATTTTTTCGAAAATCTAGCAAGCAAAATTAACCGTTTTAGTACAAAACTCGATGTTTAAACAAATCTAGCGGCCACAATATCCACTAAATATCATAACTAAGTCATATAAACCATTTCTATAATGTATTCTCATAAATTTGCATAAATTCCAAAATCCTAGTTTGCAAAAATATCAATTTTTAACACCTTTTATAGCAAAATTCACAATTCATCAATTAAGCTTGGTTTTGCATGATCTAAATTGCTAAACAACAAATTAAAATGTTAATAAAGTCATCAAAAACTTAATTAGATTTTAAATCACCCATTTGGAACCAAAAGCTAAAACCTAGTTTGCTTAAATAAAACTAAATTGGATATTTTAATGTTACAATTAGCACTAAGCAATAAGATTACATTTTGCATGCCCTAAGATACAAAAATACATCACATAACCATGCACAATTGATCACCATTCAACTCCAAAACAGAACCCTCACTTCAATTTCACAAACCCTAATCTTGGATTTGGACTTGAAATTTAAAATCTAAACTAAACCCATCATTAACATAATTTGAAGTAATAACAAACAACTCAAAAAAAAGAACAAGATTTATACCTCACAACCATCTTAAGATCAACATGAAACTTATCTCCAAAATGCAAACTTTTCACCAAGATCCATGCTTGATAGGTTAAGGAGAAATGGGTAGGACTCGGATTTGAGTTTTAGCTTGATTTTTATGGAATTTTAAGCATTTTGTGGAATTTTTTTTGAGGTGAAATGAGAAGAATAAGAGGGGGGAGAGGGCTGTTGTAGTAGGAGGGTGTGGTCGGCTGGAAATGGGGAGGGGGAGAGAGAGAGTGTGTGGTGTGGGTATAAGGAATGGTCAAAATCAACAAAGTCAAGCTTCTTTCTTTATTAAACCCCTTTTTCCTTACTCTTCTCTTGATTTTTCTTTTAACAATTCAAGTGGGGAAAATGAGGGGGCACTTGGGCTGCTGATTTGGAGAGGGGAGAGAGGGTGTGGGTGAGTGTGGGTAAGGGAAAAATGATAAATGTTATACCCCAATATCTATTTACACTAATATCACTATTTAAGCATTTTTCGTCGATATTTCTAGCACCGTTTGACAGTTTCGTTTCATTTCAAAAACAACATGTTAAAATTTTATTTAATGTGTTATGATGCACAAAATTTGTTTCAACCCATTCCAATTTGTAATTTTCCCTAATTAAATGTATTGGTGACGGCTTAAAATAATATTAAAATAATTAATTTCGGAAATTTTTTCAGAAAATTAGAAATTTTACCAGTGGCTCAAGAAACACCAAATACTAGCAATTACATAGCTAGAATATGTATATTTAATTTTATAATAAAGATATTTGTCTTTTGACTTTTTACAGAAAACCCCCTTATTTTACCGATTTTCCGAAATTTCACCGAAACGATTTTCAAAACGTTACATCTTCTTTCTTCTTCTCTTTTTTCTCCCGATCGTGCTTTTTCCGGTCATCGCCGGAACCGTGCCACCGCAGACGATCCAGGCGACCTAGTGGACGTTCCCAGCCAGCGTGATCACCTTCTTGCTTTGCCTGGTCCTGTCCCGTGTGCGTGTGTGTACATTGCGACGTTTACCCGATGTCGGATACAGCGTACGCATCCCGTCTCGAGATCTGATCAGGCAAGTTTATCTTGCTACATTCTATGATATTATATTTATATTCATATGAATAAAAGTATTACATGTCGTTTAATTATGCATCATATGTTACAGTTTTACATTTTTACAATACCCGTTTGCATCCGTATCATTTATTGCATCTCTAGTTACATGCAATATCATATAATTTCATGTTACTATATGTTAGTACCCCATGCTTGATAATGTACATCATATGACTCATTAACTCATGTTATAATATCATTGCTTATTACTCGTGCATCCGTGCTTTTACCGTGATTCGACACTTACTACAGTTTTACTTTGAGCATCCGTGTGATATATATGCACCACATGACATGACTTGATACACCACTGCTTGACCTATTACTTGATCCTATTATTAATGCCGACAATCCTGACTTGTTGTCCCGACGGACATATCCTGTTGTCTATTCAGACAAAACTTATACCTGCTTGATCATGTGTTGGCATTAGCTCTAGATTTATCAATACCTGACTTGAACACATAACCATGGGGGTAAGGGAAATCAATGATGAAACATGACTTGTAACTCAACAGTTCGACGCTTAAATTGATCAGTTTTGGGGGCTAGGCCAGTCCCGGAATGATGCCGCTGACATCATTCGTATGTACATGTTCCCTGTATTGTGCTTAGCAGCACGTCTCGGATTCATCCCTGAGAGTCTGGACCGTGGTCTCGGGTATGCACGGGATACTATTGAGTTACATCGACGATTCATTAAATTGATTTCAAAGACTTGAGAGTAATTAACCCAGTAGCATAGATTACTCACCGCATGCACGTATACACTTCACCGTTCCATATCTATGTTTACTGGTTATATTCATGTTATCGTTTATATTCATGCATGCATATCTTGAGTATTCTGGTTACTTACTATTGTTGATATTATGGTGCACTGACGTCTGGGTTTTGCATGGCCCAGTCCCTTTATCTCTTTCGCATGCCGACCAGGAGTACTTCAGTCGACAGGCCGAACAGTGAGGAGCAATTTGGTATTTAGTTTAGTTTAGATTAGTTTAGTTTTCTTTCAGCATTTTCATTTCCTGTTGTGAGCCCGTATTTGGGACGTACTTTCCAGATGTTATTGTTTATTGGATTTATTGCTTCCGCACATTTATATTTCTTGACTCGTTTATTCTGGCATATGGACATGTAGTAGATAGTTTATTTTAATTTACTGTTCTTGATATCTTATAGATAGTCGTAATGTGACTGTGGAGGGATGTTTCCTAACCACAAGTGGCATGGTTGGCTCTGTCACGTACCGATCTTAGCGCACTCTGGTAAACGGGGCATGACATGTAGGAATGTCTCACTTTCTTTTTCTCTCATATCAAATAATCAAATGAGCAACTCAAGAAGAAGAAGGAGGAGGTGAGGAAACTAGTGGTATGAGCAACCAAAGAAATAGCTAAGTCTCCAAAAGTGAGTGTGTTGAAGGGTTTTCTCTTGCACCACTATTAGGGTTTGGTAGCATCACACATGCCATATTAAAAAATTTATCGGGTGCTAAAGAAACTATCCTAAGGCTCAAACGAGAAAAGCTAGGGTAACACTAAAACTATCACAATCCACAAGTAGTAAAGCACTAGGTTTAGAGAATATAACCTTTGTAGCTCCCTTCACTAGACTCCTTGGCTACTTGAAAGTTGAAAGAAGCTTGCTTGAGATCCTCCAAGTCCACAACAATCCACTCGGAGTCCTCTTTGTCCAAGCTCAATGCTCCACTTGATCAAGATGATGAAGTTGAAGCTAACACTCTAAACTAGTGGGCAAGAGTAGTATAGAATGATGATGTGGTTTGTTTTCTCACTTCAAAACTCTAACTTGATCACTCTTTTGTTCACTATCAAAATCTAGAGAGCAAGAAAGTGAGAAAGAAGAAGATGGAAAAATGAAAGAGCTCAAGATAATAATAAGTGTTAGGATAAAAATGAGAAAAGAAAATATATATATTTTCTTCTTCTCATTCTTAACCCTACTTAATAAATATCTAGATATTTCTTTTGGAGCACTAATGACCATAGAATAATAACTCATGGTTAAAGAGAGGTTTAGTGGAGGAATAAAATAATCAACCATGAGTAATTAATTATATCCATTTATCTCAAAAATAAATATCAACATATTTACTACCATGTGAGTCTTATATTGCCACCATCAAATGTATTAACAACCATGATACAAATGAGTGTGCATGTATGTATGCATGCGCATCCATATATGCATCAATGTAAACATGTGCATACATGCATGCATACACCAAAAGACAAAAGGGTTTAAAGTGAAAAGCTAATGGTCAATGTTAAATCAATACTTGATTTAACAAACCGGTCATATCTCATACGACCCGACCAATAGCAAGCAGCCCGATTAACATACGGTATCACATACACGCATTTAATCGGGTCCCCGCGCATATCACATATGCACACCACATCGTTTCGCCTGAACTAGGTAACTCCATTGTGGGACTCTAAGACTAGTCAATACGCCGGCAGTGGGTGATGATCATATCAAGCACCCCCAAGCCGCAAGAGGTCAGCTAAACGTAACGGCCACCCGGGTATTGAGCGATCAGAAGAAAACAAGCGAACCTGTCATAACTCCCGTCGAGCCAACCGGTAACACTATCGTACAGTCCGGTCTCTTTGTCAGATATGCTGCATATCGAGTCTAGGGATGATAACGTCGACCCTAATAACTCAATAAGTTGTGCAGAAGGATGGTCTATAACAGATCGAGAAACTACTGATAACACTTATCAGCAAATCTCAACAGCCCTAGCCAAGGACTTACTGATATAGCCAATCGAGCACAGCACAGCATCAACTCCCAATACCAGGAGAGACGAAACCCCTCCTATCGCTCATCGTCTTCGTGTGTCTTGGGACTGTACCCAAAAGCCACCTGTTTGCACGACTCAGTAGAGCCATGGTAGGGTGGTAATCAAAGTGCAGTGGGAGAACACATAAGACTCTATGACGATCTCGGGTCTACAGACTAACTTGTACCAGTGTCACCTAAGAACTGCTATCCGACGATAGATATAATACCATAGAGGAGTTCTCGACGAGTCCGTCCAGTGTACCCAGTCTCCATTGAGCACCCGCATATGATCTCGATGTCAAACATCAATGGATGTGGGAACATCCATCGCCCATCATATGGGTCTAGTATCATGTACGCTAGTCTACACTGGTATATCGATGCCCCATCTCGATACACCTACGACTAGGGACATTTCAGGATATGCTTATAAACTACAGACGTCCCACCAGCATGATCTCCATCATAATCATAGTAGTCAAGCAAATATCCTCAGGGCTTTATCAACATGTGTAAATGAATAAAAGCATGATCAAGTCAACATGTCAGATAAAGAAGAACCAGATAGCATACTATCATGTCGAGCAAGAATGTCATATCTCTCTCTCTCTCTCTCTCTCTCTCTATATATATATATATATATATATATATATAAATACATTCACTATCAAATAATGGCCTCTAGGGCATACATATATCTAACAATCTCTTACTTGCACTAAGGCCAGTTATTGGCATAACTCATACCCAACATCTCAAAAAGTTGCTCATGCTGCGGCTGAGGGAAGGCCTTGGTGAGTGGATCCGCAGTGTTATTCTTTGTGTCTACTCTCCTAATCTCGATTTCGCGGTGATCTACAATCTCCCGGATCAAATGAAAGCGCCTCAGGATATGCCTGGACCGCTGATGGGACCTAGGCTCCTTCGCTAACGCCATAGCCCCATTATTATCACAATACAATGGTATTGGATCAATAATGGTTGGAACTACTCCTAGCTCCGAGACGAACTTCCTCATCCAGACGGCTTCCGTGGCGGCATCATTCGCAACAATGTACTCAGCTTCCATCGTAGAGTCTACAACGGTATCCTGTTTGGAACTCTTCTAACTTACCGCCCCTCTATTGAGGGTAAATACAAACCCAGAGATAGATTTGTTGCCGTCCTTATCACTCTGAAAGCTCGAATTGGTAAAGGCCTCCATTTGAATATCTCCATTACCATACACCAAGAACAATTCTTTAGTCCTTCACAAGTACTTAAGAATGTTCTTCACAGCTATCCAGTGATTCTCCCCTGAGTTGGATTGATACATGCTTACTACATTAAGTGCATAAGCTACATCTGGGCGTGTACATAACATCGCATACATTATAGATCCTACTGCCGAAGTATAGGGTATAATGCTCATGCGAGCTCTTTCTTCATCGGTCTTTGGGCAAAAGTCCTTGGAGAGAGTGACTCCATGGCAAGCGGGTAAGGCACCCCGCTTGGAGTCTTCCATACTAAATCTCTTTAGGATGGTGTTGATGTACCAGGTTTGGGACAATCCCGATAACCTCTTGGATCTATCCCTATAGATCCGAATGCCCAGAATGTATGTGGCATCACCCAGGTCCTTCATGGAGAACCTTAGTGATAAGAAAGATTTGACCGACTGTAGCATAGGAATATCATTTCCTATCAGAATAATGGCATCCACGTACAATACGAGGAATGTGACAGCTCTCCCTACAGTCTTCATATAAACACAAGGTTCATCTGGATTTTTGATGAAATCAAACTCTTTGATAACATCATCGAAACAGATGTTCCAACTCCGTGATGCCTGCTTTAATCCATAAATGGATTTAAGCAATCTACATATTTTCCCGCTGCTCCTACTGTCAATGAAGCCCTCTGGCTGATCCATATAAACACATTCTTCTAAATCTTCATTTAGAAATTCTGTTTTAACGTCCATCTTCCAGATTTCATAGTCGTAGTGAGCAGCAATAGCAAGTAGGATCTGAATGTATTTAAGCATGGCTACAGGAGAAAAAGTTTCGTCATAGTCCAGACTTGGTCTTTGACGAAAACCCTTTGTCACAAGTCTTGCCTTATAGGTCTCTACCTACCCATCTACACCAATCTTTCTTTTAAAGACCCATTTTCACCCCACGGGTTTTATCCCAGGGGGTACAATGTCCAAAGTCCATACTTTGTTGGTGTACATAGACTCCATTTCAGATCTCATGGCATCCACCCACTTCACAGAGTCTCCACTCGTGATAGCTTGCTGAAAGCTTGTAGGGTCATCATCCTACATGATTCAGTCTTCTCTGTCACCATCAATGAGGAAACCGTAGCACCTCTCCGGTGGGCGAGAAGTCCTACCTGATCTACGGAGTGGCCGAGGTTCATCAGTTTCTGTTGCAACAGCCGGTTCAACCAAGTCGTCATTTGCAGTTTGTGTTTCTAGAACCTCTTCTAGATCTACCACATTGCCATCTGTATCATTTGTAAAAAAGTCTTTTTCTAAAAATGTGGCATACTGAGAAACAAACACCTTTTGTTCCTCCTTGTGGTAGAATAGATATCCATATGAATTTTTTGGATATCCCACAAAATTACACATGACTGACCGTGTCTCGAGTTTGTCCGGATTCTGCTTTTTAACATAGGCCGGACAACCCCAAATCATAATTCGTTTAAAAGATGGTCTCTTCCCATGCCATATCTCATATGGCGTGGTAGACACGGTTTTGGTTGGGACCCTGTTCAGTAGAAATGCTGCATTCTCCAATGCATGCCCCCAAAATGAGATGGGTAACTCAGCATCACTCAGCATGGAACGAACCATATCTAATAGGGTCCGATTCTGACGTTCTGACACACTATTGTGTTGTGGTGTGTAAAGAGGAGTGAGCTGAGAGAGAATCCCATTCTCTTTTAAGAAGTCTGCAAACTCTGTACTGAGATACTCCCCACCTCGATCTGATCGAAGCATTTTGATGCTCAAGCCGGTTTGTTTTTCTACTTCGAGTTTATATTCAGTGAATTTCTCGAAAGCTTCGGACTTGTGCTTTAATAAAAATACATGACCAAATCTTGAGAAATCATCAGTGAAAGTAATGAAGTATGAAAAAGCACCTCTAGCCTGTGTAGACATTGGCCCACATACATCACTATATATGAGACCTAAGAGCTCAGTAGCTCTTTCTCCGTGTCCGGTAAATGGAGTTTTGGTCATTTTACCCTTGATACAAGACTGGCAAGTCGCATAAGATTTATATTCAAAAGGGTTTAAATATCCATCTTTGTGTAACTTGTTTAGTCTTGTTTCGTTAATATGACCAAGTCTACAGTGCCAAAGAAAAGCTTCATTTATTTCTGAAAGTTTTCTTTTATTAGTGTGTTGTATGCTGAAAACTGTGTATTGATTTAGGATGTATATCCCGTTATTAAGTATACCATACCCAACCAACATTTGATTCTGTTCATAACATTGTTCTGCAATACAAAATTATATCCTTCATTGTCTAACAAAGAAATGGATATTATATTACAAAGCATACTAGGTACATAATAACATGGGTTCAAAACCAATGTGCATCCAAACGGCAACCCCAAGTGATACTCTCCCACTGCAACTATATATACATTGGAACCATTTCCAACCCGGAGAGTATGGTCACCTGTCTTCAAAACCTTGTTATTTTTCAGCTCCTGCATAGAATTGCAAATGTGAGAACCTGAAGCGGTATCTAATACCCAGGAAGCAGAGTTTATTGAAAAACAGTTTTCTGTCATAAACACACCTGAAGCGGAAGCATCCCCATGCTTCTTCTTCTTGAGCTCCAAGTACTCAGTGCAAGTGCGCTTCTAGTGTCCTGTTTTGTGGCAGTGATAACATTCCCCTTTCCCTGATTCCCCAGCTGTGGACTTGTCTTTCCCCTTAGCCTTTTTGACTCCACCCTTAGGTTTGGTGGGTTTCTTCTTCATCTTTCCCTTGGCCTCAGCCTTCGGACGAAAGGAGGAAAATGGCCCAACACTCAAAACGGGAGTCTTCACTGACTTGAGCGTTCTCTCTACGCTCCTCAACATATTGAGGAGCTTAGGTAGCGACTTCTCTATGTTGTGCATGTTGAGGTTAACTACAAACTGAGCAAAGGCTGGGGGGAGAGACAGCAGAATGATATCAGTATATTGTTCGTTGTCCATTTCCCATCCGAGGTCCTCAAGCTCTTCTATAAGGGCTATCATCTTCAGAACATGGTCACCTACTGGTGTGCCAGGGGCCATCCGCATCTGAAACAGCTTTCTGGATACTTCGTATCGTAAGACACGAGATTGCTCTCCATGCAACTCCTTTATATGGAGAAATATGTCTTGGACGTCCATATTCTCGTGCTGCTTCTGATGTGTGTTATCCATCGATGCAAGCGCGATGCATTTGGCCGTGGCACAGTCAGCGTCCCATGTCTTGCGGACTTCCTTATCCACAACCGAAGATTTAGGACCTGGGACGGGCGGGGTTGGAGCCGTGAGGACATATGATACCTTATCATAAGTCAAGGCAGTGTTAATGTTCTTCAGCCAGTCTTTATAATTAGTCCCATTCAATTTATTTTTATCTAATAGAACCTTGATTCCTATCATTGGTATCTGCCATTAAGAGAGAGAAAAGAACACACTCAGCGAAAGCTCTTACAAAGATCAGATTGGTTATTATCTTATCTAATCGATGTCTCCCACTGCTTTAATCAAGTTTTTCTTTCAAACCTTAAAAAGAAAACTAGCCAGGATTAATTACAGTCTACAACTTCGCTAACCGTTCAGCCAGGCCAGTGTCGGTACTTGAGGGAGGTTCGCCGTGCTTTCGCACGGACCTAATTAATATAAACCTCGTCTTCCCAAAGGCGTAGCCCCGTTAACACCTTTCTAGACACCTAATAGGTTAGCTAATTGTAAACTGCAAAACTCTCCTGGGAGCAACTATTGCCCACAGTGGGATCGGGATCCAACCATCATATGGAAGGTATGCAATCTCATTGCAAATTTCAACTTATTGAAATTCCCGATATGGTTTTTACCCCTAGTACCCATGACCTTAACTATAGTCAACAAATCATAAGCACTAGTCAAGTTCTACCCGTCATTTCTTGATTAATTAGACCCACTCACATGAACCTTAACTATGGTCAACAAAATCGCATGAATGTCCTAATTAATCTGCATCATATGCAGTGTAGGAAGACATCACTTATCTACCGTACACTACGCCTTAACTATAGCCAACAAACGTAGTACGAATACTAAGTACTCTACTTCCTAAAATGACGGAGGGTTGCGGATGGTTTTTAAGAAAACCTTTAACGCTTTGAACTTGATATCGTCGTAGAATCAGATGGTTTTCAAAAGGAGTGGCTTAAGCTCCGCAAGTTTGAAATGTAACTTTTTCGTAAAAAGCCGAGTGGTTTTCAAATATGATTCTACAACATCTTTTTAGGTTTATTTTCTTTACATTAATCATATTAATGTAGTCTCATCATTTAAGTCCTTAAGCCATCACAGAAAAGAAACGAAAATACAACGTACGCTTATGTCATCCGCATTCGCCACAATGTTCCGTTATGCACCGTTAGGTTACTTAACTAACGGCATACCGGGACGGGACTAGTGCGGGTGCAAAACATAAGCAACGCCTACTATATATCTCATATATAATATAGCATTCGTCTCAGATATATTAAGCGATCACATCACAGAATATAGGCAGCAGAAACACAGATATGATAATATAGGATATACTAGGACGTCCGTATTTAGTTTTTAGCCAACAATAGAAAATACGGATTTCACGGTCATGATGAATAGCCAATCCCACACCCCTAGACCCCTATGAGAGCGGCAAGCAACCCTACAAATTCTAGAGTTAGGAGACCCGGTCCCGACTCCTCGAGATGGTCTCCCACTGGACTCTAGAACCGGGTCACTTGTGCTCTCCACCTTGGGTCTATCCTAATGCGGAAAAGTAAATAATATACATCAATGGTAACATCATCCTCAACCCGGAAGTGCCCCAAATAAAAGAATATTACATTACAAATGAATTTTACATGAATGAAAAGAAAAACTCTCATCTCACATAAAAACCCCGGCTATTCGATCACGACAATCCTATACTTCATAGCACAGCAACACATAACATCACATGTCATCAACGTAAGCAAGTGTGCGTACCCCAATTGTCGTTGACATATAGTAACGAAACCGGCGATACGCATACTACACTTACGGTTGCAGAAACAAGTATCACATACTACCAGGCGATGTTAAACCCTTCGATCGAATTAACGAACACCCATATTCCCCAGCAAGCTCAACACTTGAGCACCGTTAAACAATACCCAAAATCTATGCCATGGTATTTAATGGACCAGCCGTAGAAGGGCAAACCCAAGTCTTATTTGTAGCGCCACTAACTACGGTAAACCCTAAGGTTTAGTCGCAGTTTGGTGGTCACATCTCGAGTTAGGGTTTCATTCTTCTAGAGGGTCCATAGGAATACCTACATTATATATCAAGTACGTTCAACCTGGAAAATACCAGTGTTTGATAATTCGTTTGACCTGTTTAACGTCGCCAAAGTTACCAATACAATGCTATAAAAATACGAATACGAAATACTCCGCAAAGAGCCCATTTCCAAACTAATATCACATGCAAATTTGGACTTCAAAACAATACCAGAACCCCAAATCATGAGTAAAAGATCACAGGTGTAATACGAGCCAGAGGGGAGCACAACCGGCCGGCGACGCCGGAAAAAGGGTGTTGGTCGTCGGATTTTTCCGAGCCCTTCCAGTTCGTATTTCACCAGTGTTCTTATATCATCTTAAATGTCACTCTGCGGTCGCTTAAATAATTTTTAGACCACTTTTTAAAAAATTTACAAAGAGCATTTTCATGGCTTTTCTAAAATCGTATTTTGCGGAGTTTTTCGGTTTCGGATTATCGTAATATCGTCTAGGTTTCTAGTTAGGCTCTGATACCATGAAGAGTTTTATCTAGCACCACTACTAGGGTTTGGTAGCATCACACATGCCATATTAAAAAATTTATAGGGTGCTAAAGAAACTATCCTAAGGATCAAACTAGAAAAGCTAGGGTAACACTAAAACTATCACAATCCACAAGTAGTAAAGCACTAGGTTTAGAGAATACAACCTTTGTATCTTCCTTCGCTAGACTCCTTGGCTACTTGAGAGTTGAAAGAAGCTTGTTTGAGATCCTCCAAGTCCACGACGATCCATCCGGAATCCTCTTTGTCCAAGCTCAAAGCTCCACTTGATCAAGATGATGAAGTTGAAGCTAACATTCTAAACTAGTGGGCAAGAGTAGTAAAGAATGATGATGTGGTTTGTTTTCTCACTTCAAAACCCTAACTTAATCACTCTTTTGTTCACTATCAAAACTTAGAGAGCAAGAGAGTGAGGAAGAAGAAGATAGCAAAATGAAAGAGCTCAAGATAATGATAAGTGTTAGGATAAAAATGAGAAAAGAAAATATATATATTTTCTTCTTCTCATTCTTAACCCTAGTTAATAAATATCTAGATATTTATTTTAGAGCACTAATGGCCATAGAATAATAACTCATGGGGAAAGAGAGATTTAGTGGAGGAATAAAATAATCAACCATGAGTAATTATCTATTTCCATTTATCTCAAAAATAAATATCAACATATTTACTAGCGCGTGAGTCTTATATTGACACCATCAAATGTATCAACAACCATGATACAAATGAGTATGCATGTATGTGTGCATGCACATCCATATGTGCATCAATGTAAATATGTGCATACATGCATGCATACACCAAAAGACAAAAGGGTTTAAAGTGAAAAGTTAATGGTCTATGTTAAATCAACACTTGATTTAGCAAACCGGTCATATCTTATACGACCCGACCAATAGCAAGCAACCCGATTAACATACGGTATCACATACGCGCATTTAATCGGGTCCCCGCGTATATCACATATGCACACCATATCGTTTCGCCTGGACTAGGTAACTCTATTGTGGGACTCTAAGACTCGTCAATACGCCGGCAGTGGATGATGATCATATCAAGCACCCTCAAGCCGCAAGAGGTCAGCTAAACGTAACGGCCACCCAGGTATTGAGCGATCAGAAGAAAACAAGCGAACCTGTCACAATTCCCGTCGAGCCAACCGGCAACACTACCGTACAGTCCGGTCTCTTCGTCAGATATGCTGCATATCGAGTCTAGGGATGGTAACGTCGACCCCAATAACTCAATAAGTCGTGCCGAAGAATGGTCTATAACAGATCGAGAAACTACTGATAATACTTATCAGTAAATCTCAACAGCCCTGGCCAGAGACTTGCTGATATAGCCAATCGAGCACAGCACAGCATCAACTCCCAATACCGGGAGAGACGAAACCCCTCTTATCGCTAATCGTCTTCGTGTGTCTTGGGACTGTACCCAAAAGCCGCCTGTTTGCACGACTCAGTAGAGCCATGGTAGGGTGGTAATCAAAGTGCAGTGGGAGAACACACAAGACTCTATGACGATCTCGGGTCTACAGACTAATCTGTACCAGTGTCACCTGAGAACTGCTATCTGACGATAGATATAATACCATATAGGAGTTCTCGGCGAGTCCGTCCAGTATACCCAGTCTCCACTGAGCACCCGCATATGATCTCGATGTAAAAAATCAATGGATGTGGGAACATCCATCGCCCATCATATGGGTCTAGTATCATATACGCTAGTCTACACTGGTATATCGATACCCCGTCTCGATACACCTACGACTAGGGACATTTCAGGATATGCTTATAAATTACAGACGTCCCACTAGTATGATCTCCATCATAATCATAGTAGTCAAGCAAATATTCTCAGGGCTTTATCAACATGTGTAAATGAAGAAAAGCATGATCAAATCAACATGTCAGATAAAGAAGAACCAGATAGCATACTATCATGTCGAGCAAGAATGTCCTCTGTATATATATACATGTATAAATACATCCACTGTCATATAATGGCCTCTAGGGCATACATATATCCAACAAGTGTGAATCAATGAATCAAGAAAGAATAATGGATGCATGTAGAGAATAAGGCTAAGGCTTTTTCAACCATGCAAAAATATCTTCTTATATTTTACAATAAACAAACCAAGAGCCATGCCTCTCTACCTGCTTCGCCATACCTCTCTCATGCTAACTCACCCTCCACCTCATTTTCCTAAATGGTTTTCCAAAATGAAAATCAAATAATGAGGTGTCAATCTTCTAGAAGTAATTATGTATAAATACGGAATACAACCTGGTATACATATCAAAATACATATACGCGTATTCGTACAAAAATACGAATAGCCAAGAGAGAAAATGAATAGTGAACAATAATACTAGAATAAATATATATATGTATATATATAATTAAATCAAAACTTGATTTAATAATCCGGCTTAACCCTAAACCGCTAGTATTATCAACCGTCTGATTAAAATCTGTGTAGCCTGTACACATATTTAATCGGACACATGTATGTACCAACATAAGTCATCTACACCATATCGCCTGAGCCGTGAAAACCTTCTGTGTGGGACTCTAAAGACTCGTCAATACGCTGGTAGTGGGTTTAACCACAAGCACGTCAGCGGTACTAGCTGTACGTAATGGCTACCCAGGTATTGAGCGAAAGGAAGGCCGAAGAGCAAACTCATCCAAACCTCTACTGAGCCTGTCCATGACAATCTCCATACAGTCTGGTCTGTTCCTGTAAGAGTATCGCATATCGAGTCTATGGGGGTGGATAAAGTCAGGCCCTTTATAACACGATATTTTGTGTCGGTATGAAGCCCATCATCCACTAAGAAACTACAAATCCAAATAAGTAATTCTTGACTACCTTGACCAAGAATTTCTGGTGATGACCACCCTTGCACAGCGCAACATCAACCCCCAATACTGGGAGAGACAAATCCCCGACGATCCGCTCACTGCCTCCATGTGGCTCGGGACTGTACCCAACTAAAACCTGTTTGTACGACTCCTTTGAGCCGTTGTAGGGTAGTAATCAAAGCACAGTGGGAACTCACACGAGACAAATGACGATTTTAGGTCGACAGACTAACCTGTACTCATGCCACCTGGGAACTGCCATCTAACAATAGATATAATACCAACTAGCATGTTTTCGGCGAGTCCGTCTAGTGTACTCATAAACCAATGAGCACATGTATACTATCTTAGGTGACTAACTGACACCAATGGCTTGTGAGACCGGCCACCGCCTCTCGTCGGGGTCTTGATAAGTTTACACTAGTCCACTCTGGAGTATCGATACCCAGTCTCAATACTCCCACGACTAAGGACATTTAAAGATATGCTTATAGACCACCCAGCTCCCACTTATATGATCGCCATCATAATGCCGGTAGTCAAGCAAGAGTCATATGTTCTCTATCAATATGTAATAGTGATCTGTAATGCCACCTAATATTGTACATGATGATAACGACAAACCAGATAGCATATTATCATCTCGAGTAAGACTGTTCTACCGGTACAGATCATCCCTCAATCATCACAATCGCGTGCCTGCGATTCAATAATTGACTTGAGGGCACTATACCCAACAATCTCCCACTTACACTTAAGGCTAATTATTACGGTGTCGCATACTCATAGCACGTGTAATACCGAACACCCAACTTCTTTACTAATCAGTTTCGCAAAGCCCGTTTGCGAAACTATTGCGTTCAAGAAATAGCATCAATGAGTGGATCCGCTCCAGTGTTTCTATCTTTATCTCTCTATATCTCAATTTCAAGGAGAAAGACTATCTTCCGAAATGAACAATACCTGTTTTAGAATTTGTCTGGATATCTGATGGGACCCAGTTCACAAATGAACTTCAAATCCAACAAATTTCTTAGACTGTATCATCTACTGATATCGCCAGGCAATGTCTGAGTGAGAAAGGAGATGATAGACCTACGATGAATGGAATACTGCGAGAGTTACGAGATTTGCATTTTAAGGATAAGGGAAAATATAGAGTGGATAGGCTAACAGTGAGTCAGATCAATTCCCATGAAAGAATGGATGACGATCAAAAGGATGAATACAGAGTAGGCGAGGAAAGTATGGCTCATGTCAATTCTTTCAGAGGCATCACAGTCAATGAAAAGGATGAACGTGGAGTGGTTGAGGAAACTATGAATTGGATCAATTCCGTCAATATAACGGATGACGAAGAAAAAGATGAATATGAAGGAGATGAGCAAAGCATGACTCGAGTCAGTTCATTTGGAAGCATCAAAGTCGATGGTAAGGCAGAATATAATGAGCAACTGAGTCAGATGAATTCCTTGAGAAGCGCCGATGTCAAAGAAAATGATGACTACGTAGTAGATGAGAAAAGCATGAGTTGGATCAGTTCCTGCAGAAGCATGGAAGTCGGTGGAAAGCATGAATATCGACAAAATTCAGAAACATTAGAAGTCAATGAAAATGGTGAACCATAATCCAGATTAACTGTTCAGAAGAATGAGTAGATGAACGCACCGAGCCATCTCAATTCTTTCAGAAGCATCAAGTTGTTGCCAGTATTTTTGCAAAATTCAAGTTTGACAGCCTTCAGAACCTGGGCTGCTTCAGCACCTGCAACCTCAAGGTGTCCTGCTACATCTATACGAGGTTCGCTCTAACCAACTCAGCAAATCTTGTTTCAGTACGATCTTCTTTTATAGCTATATATTCAAGTTACAGTGAATTTTTAGAAGTAATTCAGATATGCGGCAAGGGCTTCGTATGTTCAGATTCTTCAGACATGTTTTGTCCATGTTGCACATCTCTATACACAACATGAAGAGAAAATTTGACTGATCAATACAACTAGTATGATGATTAACATGGTTAGGCAAAAAAGGTAAATGCTATATATGCGTTTAATGTGAAACTTCCACCAATGACATGGTTCTCTGCATCATTAGACAGAATAATAGATAAAAGGGGCTAGTAACCATAGTTGAAGCGTGAAAAGCAATGTTGGACTGTAAACCTTTCGTACTTGTAAATGTTACATTTTAGAAATGCATTTCTAAACAGTGGAGTTCATAGTCTTAATGCATGATCTAGCAAGCGGCATATGGGATAGGCTACATGAACCAACATGAGAATCACGCCGGGTCAAGCACATGAATCCTCCGCCTCCACTCACTCCTATCGAACAATATACTTTTATTGAGGTCTTTGGCAACCATATCTTTTTGTATAACCTACATCCATGTTTTCTTCGGTCTTCCTTTCGCCCTTTTGATATTGTCTATATCGAGAGTATCCATTTATCGAACCGGTGCTTCCATAGGTCTGTGTCGCACATAACCAAACCATCTTAACCGGTTTTCCCGCATCTTCTGCTCCACAGGTGCTACACCAACTTTTGCACGAATATCCTCATTTCGCACCTTATCTTTTCTAGTGTTACCACACATCCAACGAAGCATGCGCATCTCCAGTACGTGCATCTTCTGTATATGATACTTCTTAAGAGCCCAATATTCTGTACCATATAATAGGGCAGGCCGAACAGCGCTGCGATAAAACTTCCCTTTCAATCTTAACGGAAAATTACGATCGCACAAAATCCCTGTTGCACTCCTCCATTTCAACCAACCAGCTTGGATCTTTTGATTAATATTGCTATCGATCTCCCCATCTTTTTGAATGATGGAACCTAGATATCTAAACGGATCGCTCGGTGATATCTCTTACCCTTCCAGTGTTATATCAATGTAGTTGTTCCCCTCCAAATGGCGGCGCGACGAGTGTGCGTCTTGCCTGAGATTCGGGGCAGATGCTATTTGGTTTTATCCGTCCACCTCTCCGAAGATGCCAGGTTGATTTATGGAACCATGTATCGAAGGTTTAGACGGATGCAGCCGATGTAGCAGACTTCGTCAGATTCCCCCTCGCTCGAGGGGTTTTTGATTGTGGGGACGCTCTTCCCTACAGGCGCAAGCCCCTGCAGTTAATTACGCTACCGTATCGCGGTAACAACTTTCTCCTTCTCCAGATGGTCACTTCGTGTCGTGTGTGTTTGTTTTGTGTTTGGTTGCCCGTGGATTGTATACGGAGACTAATTTATGTCGTCGTCCGTAGGACGTGGATTAGTCCAAATCCGTATTTTCTTAGATTTAGGTTTGGGATTTTGGTTTAAGGATACGTTAGCCATATTTGAGGCTAAGATCAAGTTAAACGTTTGTTAAGGATACGTTAGTCCAATTTTAGACTAAGATCGACTTAACGGGATCGTTTAGATCCGACAAGAGAGCAATTGGGGGCCCTATTGTTTAGTTTAATGACATTGCGGTCGATAAATAGTTTAAGGACATTGCGGTGCAATGTTAGTTTTAAGACGTTGCGGTCAAGGTTAAGGACGTCATAGTCCGTGGATTTAAGGACTGCACAGTCCAGCGTTAGTTTTAAGACATCACGGTCAAGGTTAAGGACATCATAGTCCGTTGTTAGTTTTAAGACATCCCGGTCAAGGTTAAGGACGTCATAGTCCATGAGTTTAAGGACCCCACAGTCCGTGAAATGTATGGTTGTTGGGACCCGTCACCTCTCTGAAGACGTTGAAGGATTACAACGACAAATATCAGAGGAGAGAAGAGATGTACCCTTGAACCAAGGTAGATTAAGTGATCTGTAGTCCAGTTTGGGACTAAGACCAATTAATTATATTATGAGCCCATTGGCCCAGTTAAGTCTGGATTGAGGACTTATGGCCAACTTGGGCTAAGTCCAACTGAGTTTGACCCTTTATTGGACTATTTGATATTTGTCTGGTTTTAGTCCACATTGTTTTCATCTTTAATTTCCTCAATTTTGAGATTCAATTGAAGGAGAGGCTTTGCCTCTAGAAAATTAGCCAATTGGGCTAAAGCTAGTGTTAAACACTAAAGACCAACAGTATTGAACACTGAAGATAAGATTATCAGATTAGTGTTAAACATTAGAAATTGTGATTCTCAAGTTAGTGTTAAAACTGTTAGTTGTATGTATGCCCTAGAGGCCAGTATTGTACAGATGATGTATATTATATTGGATGCTTGGACATATATAGAGATGACTTTCTTGCTCGATATGATAGTATGCTATCTGGTTACTCTTTATCTTAACATGTACACTTGTCTCTTTAAACTGTCTTATAGTTACATGTTGGTAAAGCCCTTAGGATGTGTACTTGACTACC
This sequence comes from Agapanthus africanus, assembly GCA_030015575.1. Classification (NCBI taxonomy): domain Eukaryota; kingdom Viridiplantae; phylum Streptophyta; class Magnoliopsida; order Asparagales; family Amaryllidaceae; genus Agapanthus; species Agapanthus africanus. Next base: position 538,948,401 of record JASDDO010000024.1, read on the forward strand.
TGGACTGTGATGCAGATCATACTAGTGGGGACATGGTAGTCCATAGGTACATCCTTCAAGGTCCCTAGTCGTGGGTGTATCGAGACGGGGCATCGATATACCAGTGTAGACTAGCGTATACGCTTCTCGACCCATGAGATGGGCGATGGATGATCCCATATCCATTGGTGTTTGACATCAGAGATGGTATACGGGTGCTCAGTGGAGACTGGGTACACTGGACGGACTCGCCGAGAACTCCCAGATGGTATTATACCTCACGTCAGATGGCAGTTCTCAGGTGACACTTGTGCAGGTTAGTCTGTAGACCGGAGATCGTCATAGAGTCTTGTGTGATTCCCACTGTGCTTTGATCTCCACCTTACCACGTCCATGAGGGCGTGCAAAACGGTGGTCTTTGGGTATAGTCCCGAGTCATATGGAGGCAATGAGCGATAGGAGGGGTTTCGTCTCTCCCGGTATTGGGGGTTGATGTTGCGCTGTGCTCGATTGGCCGTAACAGGGAAGTCCCTGGCCAGGGCTGATCAGAGATTTGCTGGTAAGTGTTACCAGTAGTTTCTCGACCCGTTATGAGCCTCACATCGGCACGACTTATCGGTTATTGGGGTCTGACGTATACCACCCCTAGACTTGATATGCGACATATCAGACGAACAGACCGGACTGTACGGTAAGTGTTACTGGTTGGATTCACAGGAGTGTGAGCGGGCTAGCTCGTCGATCTTCTGATCGCTCAATACCCGGGTGGCCGTTACGTTTAGCAGACCGCTTGCGGCTTGTGGGTGATTGATATGATCATCATCTGCTGCCGGCGTATTGACGAGTCTTTAGAGTCCTACACAAAGGTTTCCTGGCTCAAGCGAAACGAAATAGGAGCGCATATGAGATATGTGCAGGACCGAGAATAATGAGTGTATGTGATACCGTATTCCATTCTCGCGATGAATATATCGATTGGTTATATTCGATATAACCTAGTTATCGAATCATTGATTCGATAAATCGATACATTGTATACTAGTCGGTTATGTGCGACATGACTGGATCATTGAATCAAGTGTTGATTTAATGATTTAATGTATAATTATATATTTGATATATTATTTTGCATTAACTAGTATTGGTTCACTTTAAATGGATTTTCTCACTTGATGTGCAAGTTGTATATGTGATATACTTTTGTGCACATCTTGGTATCATGTTTGATGATGCTTGCTCATTTGGTTAAGTGTAAAGAATTAAACCTAGGTTAAGAAAGTGATTAGGGTTTTAATTATCCATTCTTTTATTTATTGATTTTGGAAAAAGAATGGGATAAGAATACAAAATGGTTGCTTTCATTCTTGAACCTTTGTGAAGCTTCATGAAGCTTTGACCAAAGTGACCAATTTGTCTTCATGCTTAACCCTAACCACTCTTCTAACCTTGGTCAATTCTCTACACCTAACCATGGTTCCTATTATGATAAGTATTCATTTCTTTTTCATTTTTGATGGACTTATCATAATATTTCCTTCTTCTTGATCTTCTTCTTCAAGAAAGAAAGCTTGATGCCATCAATGGCAACTTGAGTTCTAAAGTGAGAAATCCAATTCTAAAGTGAACCCACCTCCTATTTTTTCACCCTCTACCTCTTGCCAAGTTGTTTTAGGTGTTTTCTTCACAAGTTTCACAAATTTGTGAAGTCGGAGCTTGAACTTGTGTTGCCTCGACGTAGATCATCTTCGGCACGAAGCCGACGACCTAGTCCGCCATTTCTCCGATCAAGCCGACGATTGAGTCCGGGATTCGAGATGGACAGCGAGAGGACGCCTACGTGGAGCTAAGGAAGTGGAGAACCGGATCTACAAAGGTTGTAGCCTCTCTCCTTTAGTTAAGATGTTAACTAGTTTCGTATTTCGCCTAGAATTCTAGTCGACGATCCGTATTAGGGTTTCTCGGCACCCATAAATTTTGAAATTGGCATGGTTGGTGCCTTGTGAGACCTCTATAGTATGCCTAGGAACCCTACAGTGGTATCAGAGCCTAGCTAGAGCCTTAGGCGATGCTTAGACGATGTTTGAAACCCGATCGAACCCGAAACCCTAACTTTTTCATGCTCTCTGGACTTTTTCCAAAAACTGGGATTTTTCCAGATTAAAAATGCTTAAAAAATTCAGCAGGGAATTATAAGAATTACGGTGCAAATTTTTTCATATGAACAGTATAGAGTGCGGCGGAACCGCGGCATAAGCATGGCTTATGCGGCGGTTCCGCGGCCTGATGATGACGTCAGCCCTCCTAGTTTGCACAGTAACTCCTATTTAATTATGCTGAGTTTTCTGGGAATTTTTAAATTGACTCAAGAGTTGAGTATTCTGGGGTTGCATTGGGAATCGTAGATTCGATCGGATTGTTAAACTTCGTCTATGTGTTTTTCCGGATAACTTTAGAATATGTTAAAAATTTCGACCGGATATAAATACCCAACTTTTCCCCTGCCGAAAAAAAAATTTCCAAGTATTGGATTTTTCAATGGTTTAAGGACGTTCTGAGTAGTGCAAGTAACGCGATGGTCCCTCTAGAAGACAACAAACCTTAACTCGATTATGTGACTGTCTTGAACTGCCCTTTGAACCTTCGGGTTTGGGGCAGTACGGCGTGCCACATGTGAGGCGTTGGCTTGACCCTTCTACGGCTGGACCGTTGGTACTGAGACATGAAGTGAACGTCTTTGAACTAATTTCATGTGTTGAACGGTTTCGGGAAAACTTGGGTGTTCGAATGTTCGATCGGAAAGTTTAATATATTCTATTTATCCGGAATGGGATACAATAATTGGAATTCACGAACAGTTATGAGATAACTGAATGAATGTTATAAATCTAGCGGTTTAGTTTCATTTGATATATTGAAAAGAGTTTTCGATAATGAGACTAAAATGCGGGGTTTATAACTGTTAGGCATGTGATGTCTAAGTATTTCATTTGATTAGGCATGTGATGACTAAAGAGATTGCGGATTCCAACTGTTGTAGTTTTACACTTTCTTTTCTGTGACCGTAAGTGTAATATGTGATATCGCCGGTTTCGTTGCTATATGTCAACGACAATTGGGATGCGCATATTTACTTACGTTGATGACATGTGATGTTATGTGTTGCTGGATATGTTATATTGGATTGTCGTGTTTGAATAGCCGGGGGTTTTTATGTGAGATGAGTGTTTTTCATTTTCATTCATGTAAAAACTTGTATGTAATATTCTTTTATTGGGGCACTTCCAGGTTGCGGAAGTTGTCACCCTTTGTATTTTATTTACTTTTCTGCACTAGGATAGACCCAAGGAGGGGAGCACAAGTAACCGGGTTCTAGGGTCCAGTAGGAGACCATCTCGAGGAGTCGAGTCCGGGTCTCCTAACCCTAGAATTGGTAGGGTTGCTTGCCGCTCTCGTAGGGGTCTAAGGGTGTGGGATTGGCTATTCATCACGACCGTGGAATCCGTGTTTTATACTAGCTCGTATTGAAAACACGGACGTCCTAGTATATCCAATGTTTCATATGTTTCTTCTGCTGCGATATCTGTGATGAGATCATGTGATGTTCTGTGATAGATACTTTATATAGTATATATGATATATTATATAGACGTTACTTATGTTTTGCACCCGCACTAGCCCTGCCCTGCTCTGTCGTTAGTTACCTAACCTTACGGTGCACGAGGGGACATCGAGGCGAATGCGGATGGCATAAGTGTACGTCGTATTTATCTGTGATGTTTAGGTATTTAAATGATGGGACTTCATTAATGTGATTAATGAAAGAAAAGAAACCTAAGATGTTGTAGAATCAAATTTTAAATAAAACAGGTAGCTACAGTTCTTGCTTTGCATAGCGGTATATATGATATACCCTGCACCTTATTCGATGAGGAAAGGACCGAGATCCCTTCACCGGGAGTGACTCCTTTAGCAATAACTGGCAGATGCTACACACTCGGTTTGGTTTTGATTGCTTTTGGAGTTCTGCTTTACACAGCGATATATATGATATATCCCGCACCTCATTCGACGAGGAAAGGGCCGACGATCCCTTCACAGGGAGTGACTGTTGGAGATAGTGCCCTCAGAGTCAATTATTAGGTCACAGGTACGTGATTGTAATGATTGATAGAGGACCTATCCCGGTAGGACAGTCTTACTCGAGATGATAGTATGCTATCTGGTTTACCTTTATCATCGTGTACTGCTTTAGGTGACCTGACACGTCGCTATTACACGTTGATAGAGCCCCTAGGATTCTTGCTTGACCACCAGCAGTATGAGGGCGATCATATAAGTGGGAGCTGGGGTCTATAAGCTTATCCTTAAAAGGTCCCTAGTCGTGGGAGTTTCGAGACTGGGCATCGATACTCCATTAGTAGACTAGTGTATACAGTCGAGACCCCAACGAGGGGCGGTGGCCGGTCTCACAAGCCACTGGTGTCAGTTGGATCACCTAAGATGTATACAGGTGCTCATTGGGTTATGAGTACACCGGACAGGACTCGCCGGGAACATGCTAGTTGGTCATATACCAGACGTCAGATGGCAGTTCCCTGGTGACATGTGTGCAGGTTAGTTCATCGACCAGGGGATCGTCATTTGTCTCGTGTGAGTTCCCACTGTACTTTGATTACTACCCTACCACGGCTCAAAGGAGTCGTGCAAACAGGTTTTAGTTGGGTACAGTCCCGAGCCACATGGAGGCAGTGAGCGTATCTTCAGGGGTTCGTCTCTCCCGGTATTGGGGGTGAGGTCGTGCTATGTCTAGGAGAGCCATTACACAAAGTCCTTGGCCAAGGCAAGGAGATTTACTGGTAGGTATTCCAGTAGTATCTCAGGGTGTTCTGGGCTACACTCCGACACGACTTGTACCGCTTTTGGGGGTCTGACTTTTACCAACCCCCTAGGCCCGCCATGCGATACTCATAGACGAACGGACCGGACTGTACGGATATTGTCACTGACAGGCTCAGTAGGGTTGTCAGGCTGAGTTCACTCACAGACGTCCCTTTTAGTCAATACTTGGTAGCCCGTTACGTATTGGCTTATACCTCTGACGTGCTAGTGGTTAAATCCACAACCGAGGTGTTGACGAGTCTTTAGAGTCCCCCACATTCAGTTACTCAGCTTTCGGGCGAAAGGTTGTAGAGGCCGTATGGAGATATGGCAGGGTACGATCAGATACGTGCGGTATTGCACGGATCAGGATCGGACAGTCTGTACTATAGGCCGTATGGTTATATGGCAGGGTTCAATCAGATACGTGTGGTATTGCACAGATCAGGATCGAACGGATAATACTAGCCGGCTTTGGTATAAGCCGGATCCTAGTATAGTACAGTGTAGATTTTGTCTCATTGCATTTGTATTTCGGTCGGAATACAAATGCGGGTGTGTATGCACAGTATCGGGGTTTTCCTGTAATTTATTACGGGACCAGTTTTCTGGAGTTGCCAGTTTGCTTTCCGTTTCGGCCGATTTCCATTGTTCCGTTCATTGGCCGAAGATTGGTGGAGGAGGGCTTATTTGCATTGTTGCAAATAAGTTTTTGGAAGGGGGTCCTTTGCATATTATTTGTATCATGATGGTTTTCATGATATGCACCATTCCTTGACCTTGGCCTCTTCATGATGGCTTGACTTTTTGAAGTCATCATGCTTGATGATTGTTGATGATGGGAGATGGTATGGTTGTTGAGTGAGGACTTTTCTTGGTGATCATTATTTTCCTTATGATAGCTTTCTCTCTCTCCATTGCATTATGGGATGGCTCTCACATTTTCTATCACACTCTTCCTCATTCTCACTCACTCCCCCTTGTAGTGGCCGGCCATTCCTCTTGAGGGGCTGTCCCATTTTTTACATGAGGGGATTACACTCTTTTGGCTTTGGAAAATTCATACAAGTTCCATCTCCAAACTCCATTGTTCATCCCTCCACCAAAAGGCAATTCCTACAACCCCAAAAGTGAGACTTGAGGACTACATATTCTACAGCGAACCTTGGGCACGTCGAGTAGCCGGCTTCGTGCCCGAGTTGTCTCGGCATTGAGGTGGGAGCCCGTAAACAAAGTAGGCGATGTGGTGCACTTCCGGCGTCGAGGAGGAGACAGGACTTTCCGCAGGAGATCGGGACCATGACGAGAAGACCGGAGGACTTGGATCGTCGGTATATCTCTATTCCCTTTCTTGTAGTTAGCTAGGACTAGTTAATGGTTCGATCCGGGTAGTAGTGCGCGGCGGTTTGCCAGTTTAAGAAAATTTAAAGTTTATCACCGCTTCCGCTTTTGGCCGTCGAATTGACGGCCGGGGCGCCGCCGTGCACTTACAGTGGTATCAGAGCCTCGCCATTAACTTAGTCTAGCTTGGTGTAGTGTGTTTTTCTGTTTCGATCGATCGAATGTTCCAAAACTACATTTTTGTTAGCATCAGTTTTCTGTTGGAAATTTTTGGTGTCGAAAAATTTTTCAGGTTGTAAAATATTGATGTACTGGAAAATCTAAGAACTCTGTAAAATTTCGATGAAGTGAATCCACAGTGGGAGCGCGGAACCGCCGCATATACCCCCATTCCGCCGCTCTTCCGCCGCACACTGTGGAGATCACTTCACCAATTTTTTTCAGAGGCTTTCTGGGCTTAAAATATGGGTTTTGGAATATTAAAATTGGGCCCAGGTTTTCTGTGAGTGCTACAGTTTTGATTGGGGGCCCACTTGTTAATTTTTGATCGATCGGATATTTTAAACACATTTTTCACAGTATTTACATTATATCTGCGACCGTGAATGTCACTTGATCGGTAAATCCGGTCTAACTGCTATAGCCCGGTTAGACGAATTTGCGAACGTGACTTTCACGTTGATGTTTTGTTTTTGCTGTGATGTTGCGGATCGGTCGTGGGGGATAGCCTGGATGCAATGCTAGTACAGTTTTGTTGTATTATGTACATTTGATATTGCGGGGCGAGCGTCCGACATGTGGATTGCCGTCACTGCCTGTTTGTATTATTATTTTGGGGCACGACCTGGTTGCGGTCGATGTACCCGTTGTATGTATATTTTACTTTCTGTACTAGGATTGCCCCGCGGAGGGGTGCACGGATAGCCGGGTTCTGGAGGGCAACAAGCCCGCATCTCATGGCATTGAGACGGAGGGGGCTTCACTCTAGGATTGGCGGGCTATTCGCCGCACTCGTAGGGGGTACAGGTTGACCCAGGAGGGGTGCCCAAGTTACCGGATTCCGTGAAGTGCTGGGTGGTCCATTCACGTTGCTGAAGGGGGCTGCCTCGCTTCAGGTTTTGGCGGGTAACTTGCCGCGCCCGTAGGGGTCTAGGATTTCATTGCACAGGCTATCCACACGACCAGGGGAACGTCGGGTTTCAGTAGTGGCTCTGTGAAACCCGGGGATCCCAGATATCTGTATTGTTTCTGTGATGCTGTACATTTCTGTGATGTTGCATTTTATTCACGCCTTGAGCGAAATACTATATATTGGTATATATATTAGTAGATGTCGTATATGTTTTGCATCCGCGCTAGTCCAGTCCCCGCTCTGTCGTTAGTAAGCTAACCTAACGGGTAATGACGGGACCCAGTGGCGAATGCGGATGGCATATACGTACATCAGTATATTTTCGTTCTTTTTGGTGTGATCAATTGATGGGACTGCATTGATTCGGATCAATGCAAGTTAAAACAAACCTAATCTGATGTTGTTGGAACACTTTTCAAAAAGCTGTTATTGCAAGGACGTTTACTTTTGTTTTGCATCGTGGTATTCATTGGAATATCCTGCTCCTCAGTCGATGAGGCAAGGGCCGAGATCCCTTCACCGGGAGTGACCCCTTGGACAGAAGTTTGCGTCAGGGCATTAACTTCACTATAGCCGATTACTTTTGCTTTGCATCGCGGTATTCATTTGGAATATCCTGCACCCCATTCTACGGGGAAAGAGCCGAGATCCCTTCACCGGGAGTGACCTCTTTAGCAAAGGTTTTCGTCACTATATTTTTAAAAAGCTATCCGTTCCTTCAACGATATCAAGTTCATTACGTTAAAGGTTTTCGCCAGAAACCATTCGTAGCCCTCCGTCGTTTCATATGGATAGTCAATAGTATTCAAGCTGTGTATGTTGGCCAAAGTCAAGGCACAGTGTTTGGTAGCTGTTGGTTATTCATATGAAGCATAGATAGATGCGTTGGTTTGGAACAGTCGTACTGCCATGTTGGCCAAAGTCAAGGGTATGTACGGGTGGATTCAAATTAACCTGGAGAATGACGGGTAGAACTTGACATGTGACTTATGATATGTTGGCCAAAGTCAAGGTCATAAGAGCATGGGGCAGAAATCACATCGGGAGTTTCAAAAGAACTGAAACTTGCCAGATATGCGCATACCTTCTGGAGTGTGATAGCGTGAGCGGATTCCGTCACGTTATCATGCAATGATAGTTGGATCCCGATTCCCACTGATGAGTTAGTTTACTCCTCGGGTAACCCCGACTAATTCTTCTTTCAGGTTTGGAGGAGAATTTGAGGTACAGTGGGAGGTTTCCAGATTAGATAAATTGGTGACCATTCTGATTTAGGTTAGAGTGCACGCTGAGTGTTTCTTTTCTCTCTCTCTTTGGCAGCGACCATTGACCCGACCCTAAGACTTTGACTCAGTGACCAAGTTGACCGAACCTTCTTAAACACCGGCTTTTGGATTGTCAGAGTTGCAAACCTCATTGCCACTCCTACTTTTACCATTTTCTCCAGGACACCCCGTTTTACTACGAACGTCCACTTCCATTGGACAAAACCATCGTATGGTTAGATACGAACTCGAAAGAATTTATTCGAGGATGGTTTCCGGTTCTGGAGAAAACGGATAGGATTATTCAGTTGTCTTTTCCTTTTACCCTCTCTCAGGTTACGAGTACTCCTTGGTTTAGGGGTAGTACACCTATTACGCAAATTGGATTGTCTTCTTCCAAACCTTAGGCTGGTGCCGACCGGTAGGGAATGAAGGAAACCAATTAGCATAACGATGGTGTGCAGAATGTATTAAGTTCAGACAAAGCAAGGGATTAGTAAGAGAGCAAAGTAAATTGCAACAGATATTCACGACCAAACCAAATATTTCGTTACCACTCCCACATCACCTTTGTATTTCTCCAGGACACTCCGTATCACTACGAAGATCCACAGTTTATTTGGATACTCCATCGTATGGTTATATACGAACTCGAATGGAACTGGTTCCAGTTCGGGGATGGATTCTGGTTCAGGAGAAATAGGAATAAGGTTTATTCGGTTGTCTTTTATCTTCACCCTCTCTCATTGCGAGTGTTCCTAGGATTGGGACAGTACACCCATTATGCTTATTGGATAGTCTTCTTCCAAACCATAGGCTGGTGCCGAACGGTAGGGAAGGAAGAAAACCATTTGGCCTAAAAGGGTATGCAGAAGGTAAAGACTAAAGACATATGAAGGGATTTGGAGAGGTGGCAAAGAACTATACGGTTACAGTCGTGAATCTGGAAGAGGCATTACTAGGAATACCAGAATACCCCATCGGAACATTTCAATGTTTCAGTTTCACTGTGTAATGTTAAAGGAAAACTGATTTCCCGATTAGATACTTACTCCAGGGTATGTATTTACCAGGTACGATTCTCACATCTGTATGGTTTTACAGATGATGAGTGGGAGTAAGTTATTGGGAATTGGGTGATTATCCTCATTATATCGGGATTCGTTGTAATCAGTGATATTTGAGGAAATCACCTGGGCTGTTTGCCGGTCGGCAAATATTTGGTTTTGAATATCCGCTGTTATGCACCAATTTCAAATTGATATATCTGTACGTCTATTTTCATAGAGTGAGATATACCTTTCTGAAATTATGTCTACGACATTTACCTATATCAGTGGATGGTTAGGTAAGGAGCATTAAACAGCGGTGTAATTCTTCTTAACCATAAGTACAGTTTTCAACCTACGACACACAGTGAATGAGTTATCAGACTCAAGGGACTTATACAAAGGATTGTATGTTGTCCAGGGTCCATCAGGACAGAGGGCTTGGTCCTCGTACTATATTCGGTTTACTTATGACTTCTCTAGTTTTTAGACAGGTGTTTCGCGGAAACACAGGGTCCAAATTTTGAGAAGTTATAGGTATTTGAATAGAGTAGAGAACCAGGTATAGCAAGTATCGGGATTCTTCAAAGAAATCGAAGATGTAGATACTTGTGTATGGTATTCTGTTGATAGTAATGATAAAGAGATCTTGCTTCTCTTTCAGGTTACTCATAATTGGAAGTATTCCTAAGTTGAGTAACGCTGATCGGCCTCCTTCCATTTAGTTGACATGCGCTGGGGACAGCTGCATGATTTGAATCTGGTTCAATTAAATCAGTGCCTCTGTTTCTATATTGGATATAGAACAGTTCATATCTTAACGATGTTAAGGTACGGGGAGTTGTCCGGTTTATGATTAAAACCAGACACTGGACAACTCAAGGCACGTTTCTGTAATGGCTGTTTGTGGGTTGACCCAGGCTATGACGAGGGTTGACTTTCTACCATCTGGATGAACAATAGCGATATTGTTCTAGACTCGCCACAGTTTTAATAAAAATGGATTTTTTCAGAAATCAGTAGTGGGAGTATGGTAGAACTGGAAGTGATTCCAGAACCACAAACGATTACTGAAGATTTGATAAGGAACCTAAAGATTCAATCTGGATTGACATTCCATTGGCCACTCCGCAGATAAGGTGGGTAACTTTAGGCACCCGAGAGGTACTACGGTAGCCTCAAGGACGGTGACAGGGAAGTTCTTGTTTACCCACAATTACCATTGCTGTTGTTCCAGGCTGCGAGACCCGGTGGGAGGATGAGTATAGCGTCGTTCTAAACTAGTTTTAGAAGTGTACGTCTATATGACTCTGCCAGAGGGTTGTCGTAGTCAGTGGGAGCAGCGGAAGCATTGGTGGACAGGTAGCTTATGTCTATTTATAGACTAAAGCAGATGTAGCGGAGATAGATCATCTACTTCTGACGTGACAGTCATGGGTTTGACTTCATCAGAATAGGGGATGGATCTGTTGAGAAGGTAGTAGGGTGTGATGTCCTGGCATTTGGATGACATACACAGAGTAGGAAAAGAAACTCCTATACTACAATCGGTTATACTTTGGTCGTCACACAGTAGTTTCTCCATATGGGACTTGGACATTATATCAGACAAACTGGTTACTAGATCTATGGTTTTAGATCTAGATTTGGGTGGTTTCCCAATCAGGGTACTTAGACAGCATTCTAAGAGTATTTAGAATGGACGACTCCATGCACGGTAGTGTACCTGCAGAAGATGGAGTCACCCTCTCTAAAGGTGTCTTATAGACTAAAGGGGAGAGGGATGTGCATGATTGACGGATCACTTGCTTAGGCAATTGAGTCAATCATGAGATGTCAAGTACCACACCAGATGTTGTTCTTGCACTAGATGCAATAAGTTGATATTGATCCTATCCTGGAGAAACAGTCGGAAGCAGTTTTAGAACATAAGTGGATGTTCTAAGGATATGATAACGACAGCCTCATTCGGGAGACAGTTATCATTCCAGGCTTCCAAGGTGACATGGACGACAAGGAGGTTGTCAGAGTTATAGTTCTCCTTCTGACGAAGGGCAGTATTTTGGACAGGTGGTCCAAAGCAATACTGAGGGTGGCATGGCGCAGGATACTGATTAAGTTCAGTTGACGATACAGTCTAAGAAGTTTGGATTTGGAGTTCATTTATGAGCTATGTCCCATCAGACATCCAGACACATTCTAAGACAAGTATTGCTCATTTCGGGAGATGGGTTTTCTCCGCGAACTTGAGATATAGAGAGACATAGAAAGAAACAACAAAGCGGATCCACTCACTGAGGCTATTCCTCGAACGCAATAGTTTCGCAAACGAGCTTTGTGAGACTGACTAGTAGAGGAGTTGGGTGTTCGGTATCACACGGGCTGTGAGTATACGACATCGCAATAATTAGCCTTGAGTGCAAGTGGGAGATTGTTGGAGATAGTGCCCTCAGAGTCAATTATTAGGTCACAGGTACGTGATTGTAATGATTGATAGAGGACCTATCCCGGTAGGACAGTCTTACTCGAGATGATAGTATGCTATCTGGTTTACCTTTATCATCGTGTACTGCTTTAGGTGACCTGACACGTCGCTATTACACGTTGATAGAGCCCCTAGGATTCTTGCCTGACCACCAGCAGTATGAGGGCGATCATATAAGTGGGAGCTGGGGTCTATAAGCTTATCCTTAAAAGGTCCCTAGTCGTGGGAGTTTCGAGACTGGGCATCGATACTCCATTAGTAGACTAGTGTATACAGTCGAGACCCCGACGAGGGGCGGTGGCCGGTCTCACAAGCCACTGGTGTCAGTTGGATCACCTAAGATGTATACAGATGCTCATTGGGTTATGAGTACACCGGACAGGACTCGCCGGGAACATGCTAGTTGGTCATATACCAGACGTCAGATGGCAGTTCCCTGGTGACATGTGTGCAGGTTAGTTCATCGACCTGGGGATCGTCATTTGTCTCGTGTGAGTTCCCACTGTACTTTGATTACTACCCTACCACGGCTCAAAGGAGTCGTGCAAACAGGTTTTAGTTGGGTACAGTCTCGAGCCACATGGAGGCAGTGAGCGTATCTTCAGGGGTTCGTCTCTCCCGGTATTGGGGGTGAGGTCGTGCTGTGTCTAGGAGAGCCATTACACAAAGTCCTTGGCCAAGGCAAGGAGATTTACTGGTAGGTATTCCAGTAGTATCTCAGGGTGTTCTGGGCTACACTCCGACATGACTTGTACCGCTTTTGGGGGTCTGACTTTTACCAACCCCCTAGGCCCGCCATGCGATACTCATAGACGAACGGACCGGACTGTACGGATATTGTCACTGACAGGCTCAGTAGGGTTGTCAGGCTGAGTTCACTCACAGACGTCCCTTTTAGTCAATACTTGGTAGCTCGTTACGTATTGGCTTATACCTCTGACGTGCTAGTGGTTAAATCCATAACCGAGGTGTTGACGAGTCTTTAGAGTCCCCCACATTCAGTTACTCAGCTTTCGGGCGAAAGGTTGTAGAGGCCGTATGGAGATATGGCAGGGTCCGATCAGATACGTGCGGTATTGCACGGATCAGGATCGGACAGTCTGTACTATAGGCCGTATGGTTATATGGCAGGGTTCAATCAGATACGTGCGGTATTGCACAGATCAGGATCGAACGGATAATACTAGCCGGCTTTGGTATAAGCCGGATCCTAGTATAGTACAGTGTAGATTTTGTCTCATTGCATTTGTATTTCGGTCGGAATACAAATGCGGGTGTGTATGCACAGTATCAGGGTTTTCCTGTAATTTATTACGGGACCAGTTTTCTGGAGTTGCCAGTTTGCTTTCCGTTTCGGCCGATTTCCATTGTTCCGTTCATTGGCCGAAGATTGGTGGAGGAGGGCTTATTTGCATTGTTGCAAATAAGTTTTTGGAAGGGGGTCCTTTGCATATTATTTGTATCATGATGGTTTTCATGATATGCACCATTCCTTGACCTTGACCTCTTCATGATGGCTTGACTTTTTGAAGTCATCATGCTTGATGATTGTTGATGATGGGAGATGGTATGGTTGTTGAGTGAGGACTTTTCTTGGTGATCATTATTTTCCTTATGATAGCTTTCTCTCTCTCCATTGCATTATGGGATGGCTCTCACATTTTCTATCACACTCTCCCTCATTCTCACTCACTCCCCCTTGTAGTGGCCGGCCATTCCTCTTGTGGGGCTGTCCCATTTTTTACATGAGGGGATTACACTCTTTTGGCTTTGGAAAATTCATACAAGTTCCATCTCCAAACTCCATTGTTCATCCCTCCACCAAAAGGCAATTCCTACAACCCCAAAAGTGAGACTTGAGGACTACATATTCTACAGCGAACCTTGGGCACGTCGAGTAGCCGGCTTCGTGCCCGAGTTGCCTCGGCATTGAGGTGGGAGCCCGTAAACAAAGTAGGCGATGTGGTGCACTTCCGGCGTCGAGGAGGAGACAGGACTTTCCGCAGGAGATCGGGACCATGACGAGAAGACCGGAGGACTTGGATCGTCGGTATATCTCTATTCCCTTTCTTGTAGTTAGCTAGGACTAGTTAATGGTTCGATCCGGGTAGTAGTACGCGGCGGTTTGCCAGTTTAAGAAAATTTAAAGTTTATCACCGCTTCCGCTTTTGGCCGTCGGATTGACGGCCGGGGCGCCGCCGTGCACTTACAGTGACCCCTTTAGCAAAACTAGAAAAGCCTCAAAACTTCATTTGATTCTACAACGATATCAAGTTCATTACGCAATAGGTTTTCAGAAAAACCTGTCCTAGCCCTCCGTCATTTCAGATAAGTAGTAGTTAGTATTCGTGCTACGTTTGTTGACCTCTGTCACGGCGTAGTGTGCGGTAGCTAACTAGTAATTATCTGTAAAGCATGTGATGTGATTGGATTAGGATAGTCGTACGACCTTGTTGACCTCTGTCAAGGGTCGTGCGAGTGGGTTTGATTCAATCAAGAAATGACGGGTTGAACTTGACTAGTGTACTATGGTTTGTTGACCTCTGTCAAGGTCATGGCACACTAGGGGCAAAATATTATCGGGAATTTCAAGTGTTGAAATTTCCAATGAGATTGCATACCTTCTATGAGATAGTTGGATCCCGATACCCGCTGCGAGTAAGAGTTACTCCTGGGAGAGTTTTACACATTACAATTAGCCGATCAAGTAGGTGTCTAGAAAGGTGTCAACGGGGTTACGCCTCTGGGAAAACGAGGTTTACAGTAATTAGGTTCGTGCGAAAGCACGGGGGACCTCCCTCAAAGTACCGACACTGGCCTGGCTGAAAGATTGGCGAACTTGTAGTGTGTAATTAATCCCGGCTAGTCTTTCCTTATAGGGTTTGAAGGAAGATTTGATAAAAACCAGTGGGAGCCATCCTGATTAGATAAGATAATAACCAATATGATCTTGCAAGAGCATACGCTAAAGTGTTTTCTTCTCTCTCTCTCCAGGTAGCGACCATTTCATGCCCTAATAAAGATAATAATATGGATGTATTGACCGAACCCGCTTATTATATTGAGCAGGGGAACGTTGGACCCGTTCTTTCTTATAAGAGTTATAAGACTGAACAGGAAACAGGAGAATATCTGGATACTCACGCCGCCCAAAAGATCATGCATGTTGATGCATCTTCTTCAGGTGTGTTAATTATTGAGAACTGTTTCTCAGTTCACCCTACGTCCTGGGTATTGGATACCGGATCAGGATCCCATATATGTAAATTGTTACATGGGCTACGTAAAGGTAGAGAACTGGGAAAAGGTGATCATTCCGTTCAAGTAGGGAACGGTGCAAGTATTGCAGCCAAAGCTGTTGGCGAATATCACCTTGTATTGCCAAGTCGTAATACACTGATTCTAAATGAGTGCTATTATATACCGAACATGATGTGCAACATTATATCAGTTTCTTTATTAAGTAAAGAAGGATATAATTTTGTAGTAAAGGATAATGTTATGAACATATTCCAAAATCAAAAGCTGATTGCATCAGGCTCGTTACATAATGGCATATTCATTCTAAATCAGAATACAGTCCTCAATATACAAAACACACACAAGAGGAAAAGTTCAGAAATGAACGAATCCTACTTGTGGCACTGTAGACTTGGTCATATCAATGCGACACGACTGGCTAAGTTACATAAGGATGGTTATTTGAATTCATTTGAATTATCATCTTATGATACTTGCCATTCATGTCTCAAAGGAAAAATGACCAAAGCTCCGTTTAGTGGACACGGAGAAAGAGTTGATGAACTCTTAGGACTGATACATAGTGATGTATGCGGTCCCATGTCTACGCATGCCAGGAACGGTTCTTCCTACTTCATTACATTCACTGACGATCTCTCTAGATTCGGACATGTATTCCTGATGAAACACAAGTCTAAAGCTTTTGAGAAATTCAGAGAATATAAGCACGAAGTAGAAAAACAAACAGGCAAAAGTATTAAGATCCTTCGATCTGATCGAGGAGGAGAATACTTAAGCAATGAGTTCCTAGATTATCTAAAAGAGAATGGGATTCTCTCTCAGCTTACTCCTCCTTATACACCACAGCACAACGGTGTATCGGAGCGGAGGAATCGCACCCTATTAGATATGGTGCGCTCTATGATGAGTACAGCTAAGTTACCTATTTCCTTCTGGGGGTATGCGCTTGAGACAGCAGCATACCTATTGAATCAAGTTCCAACTAAATCTGTACCTACCACACCATATGAGATATGGAGTGGGAAGAGACCGTGTCTTAAACGAGTTAAGATATGGGGTTGTCTAGCCTATGTCAAAAGGCAAAATCCAGACAAACTCGAGGCACGGTCAGTTCTATGTAAGTTTGTGGGATATCCTAAACATTCAAATGGATATTTTTTCTACCACAGTGAACAACAAAAGGTGTTTATTGCTCAACATGCCACCTTTTTAGAAAAGGAATTTCTTGCAAAAGAGATTAGTGGCTCTGAGGTAGAACTGGAAGAAGTTCCAGAAACACAAACTATAACTGAAGATTTAGTGGAACCAGAAGATTCGGTAGTACCCGACGAACCCCAGCCTCTCCGCCGATCTAGTAGGGTTTCTCGTCCACCTGAGAGATATTACGGTTTTCTCATTGATGGTGGTAGTGAGGATTGCATCATGGAGGATGATGACCCAACTAGCTTCGAGCAGGCCATCACGAGTGGGGACTCAGTGAAATGGCTGGATGCTATGCGGTCCGAGATGGAATCCATGTACACCAACAAAGTATGGACTTTGGAAGTTGCTCCTGAAGGGGTAAAACCCATTGGGAGCAAGTGGATCTTCAAGAAAAAACTTGGTGTAGATGGGAAAGTGGAGACTTTCAAAGCTAGACTTGTAGCAAAGGGTTTTCGTCAAAGACCAGGTGTGGACTATGACGAAACCTTTTCTCCAGTGGCTATGCTTAAATCCATCCGAATCATGCTTGTCATCGCTGCATATCATGACTACGAAATCTGGCAAATGGATGTTAAGACCGCCTTTCTAAATGGTGATTTAGAAGAGTGCGTGTACATGACTCAGCCAGAGGGCTTCGTAGACAGTGGGAGCAGCGGGAAGGTGTGCAAGCTGCTTAAATCCATTTATGGATTAAAGCAAGCATCGCGGAGTTGGAACATCTGCTTTGACGTCGTTATCAAAGAGTTTGATTTCGTCAAAAACCCAGATGAACCTTGTATTTACAAGAAGGTGGCAGAGAGTACGATTGTCTTTCTCGTATTGTACGTGGACGACATACTCTTGATAGGAAATGATATTCCTATGCTGCAATCGGTCAAGCTCTTCTTATCACAAAGATTCTCAATGAAAGATCTTGGTGATGCCTCCTGCATATTGGGAATTAGGATCTATAGAGATAGATCCAAAAGGATATTGGGATTGTCCCAATTCAGGTACATTGACACCATACTAAAGAGGTTTAGTATGGAAGAATCCAAGCGTAGGAATTTGCCCACAATCTCTGGAGTCACTCTCTCCAAAGAGATGTCTCCCAAGACTGATTTGGAGAGAGCTCGCATGCAAGGGATACCCTATGCTTCAGCTGTAGGCTCTATCATGTATGCGATGCTATGTACCAGACCCGATGTTGCATACTCACTAAGTATAGTGAGCAGGTATCAAGCTGATCCTGGAGAGAGTCACTGGACAACTGTGAAGAGCATTCTCAAGTACTTACGAAGGACTAAAGAGATGCTCTTGGTATATGGTAACGGAGAACTCCAAGTGGAGTCCTTTACTGATTCGAGCTTCCAGAGTGATAAGGACGACTCTAAGTCGCAGTCGGGATTTGTCTTTACCCTTTACGGAGGGGCGGTTAGCTGGAAGAGTTCCAAGCAGGAAACCGTGGCAGACTCGACGATGGAGGCTGAATACATCGCTGCCAACGATGCTGCTAAAGAGGCTGTCTGGATCAAGAAGTTCATTACTGAACTTGGAGTGGTTCCATCCATTGAGCATCCAATACCTTTGTATTGCGATAACAATGGAGCGGTGGCTTTAGCCAAGGAACCTAGGTCCCATCAGCGATCCAGGCATATTCTGAGGCGGTATCACCTGATCCGGGAGATAGTTGATCGCTGGGAGATCGAGGTCAGGAGGGTTGACACGAAGAACAACACGGCGGATCCACTCACGAAGGCCATTCCCCAGATACAGTTTGAGAGACTCTTCGGGATGCTCGGTATGCGATACTACAGCAGCTGGCCCTAGTGCAAGTGGGAGATTGTTAGTTGTATGTATGCCCTAGAGGCCAGTATTGTACAGATGATGTATATTATATTGGATGCTTGGACATATATAGAGATGACTTTCTTGCTCAATATGATAGTATGCTATCTGGTTACTCTTTATCTTAACATGTACACTTGTCTCTTTAAACTGTCTTATAATTACATGTTGGTAAAGCCCTTAGGATGTGTACTTGACTACCTGGACTGTGATGCAGATCATACTAGTGGGGACATGGTAGTCCATAGGTACATCCTTCAAGGTCCCTAGTCATGGGTGTATCGAGACGGGGCATCGATATACCAGTATAGACTAGCGTATACGCTTCTCGACCCATGAGATGGGCGATGGATGATCCCATATCCATTGGTGTTTGACATCAGAGATGGTATACGGGTGCTCAGTGGAGACTGGGTACACTGGACGGACTCGCCGAGAACTCCCAGATGGTATTATACCTCACGTCAGATGGCAGTTCTCAGGTGACACTTGTGCAGGTTAGTCTGTAGATCCGAGATCGTCATAGAGTCTTGTGTGATTCCCACTGTGCTTTGATCTCCACCTTACCACGTCCATGAGGGCGTGCAAAACGGTGGTCTTTGGGTACAGTCCCGAGTCATATGGAGGCAATGAGCGATAGGAGGGGTTTCGTCTCTCCCGGTATTGGGGGTTGATGTTGCGCTGTGCTCGATTGGCCGTAACAGGGAAGTCCCTGGCCAGGGCTGATCAGAGATTTGCTGGTAAGTGTTACCAGTAGTTTCTCGACCCGTTATGAGCCTCATATCGGCACGACTTATTGGTTATTGGGGTCTGACGTATACCACCCCTATACTTGATATGCGACATATCAGACGAACAGACCGGACTGTACGGTAAGTGTTACTGGTTGGATTCACAGGAGTGTGAGCGGGCTAGCTCGTCGATCTTCTGATCGCTCAATACCCGGGTGGCCGTTACGTTTAGCAGACCGCTTGCGGCTTGTGGGTGATTGATATGATCATCATCTGCTGCCGGCGTATTGACGAGTCTTTAGAGTCCTACACAGAGGTTTCCTGGCTCAAGCGAAACGAAATAGGAGCGCATATGAGATATGTGCAGGACCGAGAATAATGCGTGTATGTGATACCGTATTCCATTCTCGCGATGAATATATCGATTGGTTATATTCGATATAACCTAGTTATCGAATCATTGATTCGATAAATCGATACATTGTATACTGGTCGGTTATGTGCGACATGACCGGATCATTGAATCAAGTGTTGATTTAATGATTTAATATATAATTATATATTTGATATATTATTTTGCATTAACTAGTATTGGTTCACTTTAAATGGATTTTCTCACTTGATGTGCAAGTTGTATATGTGATATACTTTTGTGCACATCTTGGTATCATGTTTGATGATGCTTGCTCATTTGGTTAAGTGTAAAGAATTAAACCTAGGTTAAGAAAGTGATTAGGGTTTTAATTATCCATTCTTTTATTTATTGATTTTGGAAAAAGAATGGGATAAGAATACAAAATGGTTGCTTTCATTCTTGAACCTTTGTGAAGCTTCATGAAGCTTTGACCAAAGTGACCAATTTGTCTTCATGCTTAACCCTAACCACTCTTCTAACCTTGGTCAATTATCTACACCTAACCATGGTTCCTATTATTTTAAGTATTCATTTCTTTTTCATTTTTGATGGACTTATCATAATATTTCCTTCTTCTTGATCTTCTTCTTCAAGAAAGAAAGCTTGATGCCATCAATGGCAACTTGAGTTCTAAAGTGAGAAATCCAATTCTAAAGTGAACCCACCTCCTATTTCTTCACCCTCTACCTCTTGCCAAGTTGTTTTGAGTGTTTTCTTCACAAGTTTCACAAATTTGTGAAGTCGGAGCTTGAACTTGTGTTGCCTCGACGTAGATCATCTTCGGCACGAAGCCGACGACCTAGTCCGCCCATTTCTCCGATCAAGCCGACGATTGAGTCCGGGATTTGAGATGGACAGCGAGAGGACGCCTACGTGGAGCTAAGGAAGTGGAGAACCGGATCTACAAAGGTTGTAGCCTCTCTCCTTTAGTTAAGATGTTAACTAGTTTCGTATTTCGCCTAGAATTCTAGTCGACGATCCGTATTAGGGTTTCTCGGCACCCATAAATTTTGAAATTGGCATGGTTGGTGCCTTGTGAGACCTCTATAGTGTGCCTAGAAACCCTACAAAAACACTAACAAATAACAGTGTTAAACACCGGCAACCAAATTATCAGTTTAGTGTTAAATATCAACTGAGAGGGGGGATCACATGGGAGCACATGATGGCCTCAGAAAGTGGGGTCGGATCCCCTTCATTTTGTTCTGCAGATAAGTGTTCAACACTTTTTAATTCTCACGGTCATCACGTGTGGGCACGTGATGGGGGCTCATGCTCTGGTTTATTAGAATACTCATTAGGGGTCACGTGGTGACACGTGAGGGCGCCCCAGAGCTTCTTTTCTATAGATCTTTACAGGGGTTACGTGGAAGCACGTGACCCTGGTTCTTTTCTGTTTAAAGATCTGTTTGTCTTTTTAAGAATTAAATTCTTCATAGGGTTAAACCCTAGCAATAATTTTAGAGGAATTAAATTCCTATTTTCTTTTGAAGAATTATATTCTTAAGTAGGGTTAAACCCTTATTTTCTTTCTGTAGGAATTAGATTCTCATATGTGTAAAGAATCAAGTTCTGATATAGGGTGAAACCCTAATTTCATTTTAAGGGGAATTAAATTCCTGTGAGTTTGAGAGAATTAAATTCTCAATTAGGGTAAAACCCTAGTTCTGTCCATTTTTGAAGGAATAAATTCCTATAATTTTGGAGAATTGAATTCTCATATAGGGTTAAACCCTAATTTTATCCTGGAGGAATTAAATTCCTATAACTTTGTGAGAATTAAATTCTCAGAACTCAATTCCTCCTCTATCTTTTAGATCTGCATGGCAGGATCTCGACCCAATGAGAATTAAATTCTCAACCTATGGGGAGATGTGCACTTTGCAGATCTTCACCAGAGAAAGAACTAAGTTCTTTTTATAGAAGAGTTAAACTCTGAGAATTAAATTCTCTTTTTGAAACCTTTTTCCCCTTTCTTTTTTTACCTAAGGTTTTTTCTTTGTAGAGAATCAAATTCTTCCTTCTTTTCTCTCTGAATTTTCAAGATTCCAAGGCTCTATCTCTCTCTTTTTTATAACTCTCTCCCTTGGCTCCTATTTATAGGAGAAGGAACAGAATCAATCTGTTTAGTAAATCTTTCATTGAAAGATTTGATTTATTTTCATCATTAATCTGGGCTTTTAGATTATTAGGTGAATTTTATTCACCGTTGGATTTTAAATCCAAAGATATTCTTTTTGTTATTTCGGTGAGATTTAGGGGGAATCTTTCCATGTCCAAGATTTTTTCATAAATTGGTGATATTTAATCACCTTCGGATTCTTAATCCAACGGTTTTACATAATTCTTCTCCATTTTGGAAAGATTTAAATGATCTTATTCAGAATTTAATTCTGTTGAACAACAGGGCTTTTAAAGCCAGTCACGTGTTGCCACGTGACCTTTGGTCACGTGCGAGCACGTGACACCTTGTTACGTGCGAGCACGTGACACCTTGTCACGTGCAAGCACGTGACCCCCTGAAGGGACTCCTCTTCTGCGCTCTGTTCTCTGCCGCTGCTCTAACCATCACGTGCCAACACGTGACCACTGGTCACGTGTGAGCACGTGATGCTTCCTATGAAGTTTTTTCCTGATTTTTAATCAAGGAACAAATGCCCCCACAGCGTTGCTCTCACGTGTCTGCACGTGAGTGCAACGCTGTCACTTTCGTGACCGTTGGATCTGCCTTGGGAGTAGGGTAGATGAAACGTTTTCCATCCCATCTTATAAATGCCAATGTCCTTTCAGAAGAGCCTCCACTGTTCATCTTCCTCCTTTGAGAACTTTCTTCTTTTGAGAATTTAATTCTCTTTTTTCAGAGCTTAGTTCTCTGCCTCGAAAAATCTTCAGAGTTTAACTCTGTTTCAAAAGAATCTTTCTTTCAGGTAATGAAGTTGAACAATCGAAGAACCTTTAATTTTTGAAAAAACTCTCTGGATTTTAAATCCACATTAAGGGTTTCACCCTTTTAACATGAACCCATTTTCTTCAAGTTCTTCAACAGGAATATGAAACCATTTATTCTTCAAACAGTAGATCTCTTAGGGTTCATCTGATCTTTTAGGGAGATGATGATGTCGGTTGTTTTCCATGGAATTTAATTCCATCCCCAAGGAGTTCTGGCTTTGGAACAAAATTTTCTGGGAATTTAATTCCCTTTTTCAAAAAGGAATTTAATTTCTTTGAAGAACTTAGTTCTTCCCAGGGAACTTCATGGGTTTTCTTGCCCTGAGTCGTCTTCTTCACAATCAAGAAGAAGTTTGTAATGAATCTTCATGATCATTATTTCAGGTATTATGGATGCCCATTTGTATGATCTTGACGAAATCATTTCTTACAGAAATATTCGTACACTGGGCCGCAGCCAGAACCAGGAGTTCACCAACGCTCAGTGTGCTGAGGTCATGAGCCGCTTCGACGAGTACAACGGTCAGTTACTCTCTCGTCGCTCTTCTCTTTTGAAACTCATCGTGCTGGCGATCTGGGAGGCGCTCCCTCTCTTTTACACCGGCGTACCTCTCGGGGCATTGGATGCCGCCGAGGATAAAGTGCATTCGGTGTATCTGATGAGGCTAATCTCTAAGAGGAGGTGAGACAATCTCATTGATCTCTTGCATCAGGCTTTTCAGCAGTCGGCCATACTTGCTGCTTATCGGAGGGTGGAGGACATCCGTGAGGATCCCGACGCTTGTGATCGAGAGAGAAAACATACTAGGATGGTTCGAAATGCCTAGAAGATCTTGGACAAAGTCACTTTTGAGTTTCTTAATCCATGCCCCGAATTTGAGGTCTTGCCATTGTAATTGTTTCTTCTTATTTTTGTATGAACTTTTAAAGTATGAGTGATAAGTTTTTCCTTCCCTTCTGTGTTTGCATGCTTTCTTTCTGGGATTTTGTTATATTGTCATTGTTGCTGCTGACGAGTTCGGCGTGTGAGGCACCATTTTACTTTTCAGCGCATATCAAGTTTTGTGCTCACGTGCTCTGCACGTGGGGCCCTTTTGATGGGGCTGTTTAATTTTTCATGCCATATTTTTGTGCACAGGATTAGACGCAGAAAAGGAGCCTTGGAAATAGTCCCATCTCCTTGATTTCCAATGCCTTCCCTTTTTTGGGCCTTGGAAATAGTTCCACCATGCAATATTCTTCGGACGCAGTGTTTAATGCCCCTCTTTATAACCTGAGGTCATGGTCTTCTTTGTTTCTTCACAGATAAATCTATTCTCACTTTAGTGTGATTTATCCTGATAAAAAACTGAGTGCCATGGCCTGCAACCGCTCTCATGCTCGTCGACAGCCATGGGAAGTACCTATCGGGGAGATGATTCCTCGCTTTGCTGCATGACTGGTGGATCCCCTTCTTACCGACGACGAATGTGATTCGGCGATATATGATCTCTTGATCCGCAGGGGGTCCCCCCTCCCAATGGGGTCCCTTTGGCTTCGGATGATTCTTACTGCCGTGCTTGCTGACATCCCTCCTCACACAGCGGAGATGATCCTGGCGATGCTTGACGCGGCTGAAGACAAGCTCGAGTGTTTTCACGAAGCGTGCCTGATTACTCAGGCTTTAAAAGATTGCTCGGTTCACCTGTTGGGCCAGATAAGAGCCCGGCGGGCTATTATGTCTGCTTTGCGGACGAACATGGCGCCAATCCATGGGGAGCGACTCCTTGCGAGAACCGTCGTTTCGATGTGTTGGAGAAGGCAGAAAGAGAGATGGAGAATTTTGCTCTTTGTTTTGTTAACCCTTGTACCACTGATCCTTTGTTTGGTGACCTTTTTCCGCTAGCGTAGTATATTCAAATTAGTGTACCCCTTTTTTATTAGTTTTTGCATGCTTTACATTGAATTTTCATGTTTGTTGTGCCCTCGTACGTGTGTTTTGCCTGCGTAAATGAGCTTCATATTCCTCCCATGAAAACTTTCTTTAATTGCGAGTACTATCATTATGTTGCATGCACATCAGAGCTTCGGGTATCAGTTCTTTTTGAATATCATATAGTCGCAAATGCATGCTTGATAGGGTCCACATCGGAAATTTCCTTTTTTGCCTCCCATATCAGGTGATGTGTGCGTGTTTCAGATCGACTATTGCCGTCGAATGGAGGTTTGTTTATACAGTCTTGAGCGTACATGTCCTACTCCAGAGGCTGTGGCTGTGAAGGTGAGCTTACGGGGCTTGATCGAGCGGTGCGCGGCGAATATGGTATCATGCGAGAAGAGGCTCGGCCGCAAATTCTCGGAGAGGGAGCTGGCCTCTAAGGCGCTGCACGAGCTCCAGGCCAATCTTACAGCCAAAGCCAACAAAGCGTATGAACTCTGGCAAGTACTTCAAGAGTCTATCGGAGAGGTAGTGGCCCTCGATAAAGCTGCCGTGTTCACTCGCGAAAGGGTTGAGGCTCACAAGGCTACTGAGGAAGAGCTCGAAGGCTGGCTTGCCTCGTATCAGGCCCAGCAGGCTCAGGCAGAGGCTCGTCTTCTGGCGATACTGAATCACGAAGCCGTGACCCAGCAAAAGAAGGATGAGCTAGTGAAGTTTTGGGATGTTTTCCAGGGTACCGTAGTTTAAAGACATCGCGGTCGAGGTTAAGGACATCATAGTCCGTGGGTTTAAGAACTCCACAGTCCAATGTTAGTTTTAAGACATCACGGTCAAGGTTAAGGACATCATAATCTGTGGATTTAAGGACTCCACAGTCCGATGTTAGTTTTAAGACATCACGGTCAAGGTTAAGGACATCATAGTCCGTGGATTTAAGGACTCCACAATCCGATGTTAGTTTTAAGACATCACGGTCAAGGTTAAGGACTTCATAGTCCGTGGATTTAAGGACTCCACAGTCCAACGTTAGTTTTAAGACATCACGGTCAAGATTAAGGACATCATAGTCCGTGGGTTTAAAAACTCCACAGTCCACGAAATGTGTGGTTACCGGGACCCGTCACCTCTTTGAAAACGTTGAGGAATTACAACGCCAAATATCAAAGGAATGACGAAATGTACCCTTGAACCAAGGTAAAATCAGTCGAGAATCATCACGGTTGATTGTTAGTTTTAAGACATTGTGGTCGAGGTTAAGAACATCATAGTCCGTGGATTTTAAGGACTCCACAGTCCAATGTTTGCGCTGGATGCTTCACACGGGTTCATTGCCGTGCTCTGCATTGACTAAGCTCCGCTCTGGACGTTTTCCGCGGGGTCAAAGAGTGACGTTATCCGCGTTCTACATGACCAGGAATTTTGCTCTGGATGCTTCCCACGGGTTCACTGCCATGTTCGGCGAGGACCAGGCTCCGCTCTGGATGCTTCACACGGGTTCACTGCCGTACTCTGCGAGGACCAGGATCCACTCTGGACGTTTTCCACGGGGTCAAAAAGTGACGTTATCCGCGTTCCACGTGACCAGGAATTTTGCTCTGGATGCTTCCCATGGGTCCACTGCCGTGTTCGGCGGGGACCAGGCTCCGCTCTGGACGTTTTCCACAGGGTCAAAGAGTGACGTTATCCGCGTTCCACGTGACCAGGAATTTTGGGCTAGATGCTTTACACGGGTTCACTGCCGTGTTCGGCGAGGACTAGGCTCCGCTCTAGACGTTTTCCACGGGGTCAAAGAGTGACGTTATCTGCGTTCCACGTGACCAGGAATTTTGCGCTAGATGCTTCACACGGGTTCACTGCCGTGTTCGGCGAGGACTAGGCTCCGCTCTGGACGTTTTCGACGGGGTCAAAGAGTGACGTTATCCGCGTTCCACGTGACCAGGAATTTTGCTCTGGATGCTTCCCACGGGTTCACTGCCGTGTTCGGCGAGGACCAGGCTCCACTCTGGACATTTTCCACGGGATCAAAGAGTGACGTTATCCGCGTTCCACGTGACCAGGAATTTTGCGCTAGATGCTTCACACGGGTTCACTGCCGTGTTCGGCGAGGACTAGGCTCCGCTCTGGACGTTTTCCACAGGGTCAAAGTGTGACGTTATCCGCGTTCCACGTGACCAGGAATTTTGCGCTAGATGCTTCACATGGGTTCACTGCCGTGTTCGGCGAGGACTAGGCTCCGTGATCAGTCGAAAATATTGTATATTTTAGCCGGCAATTTCCTTAACATTTGCATACATTTAGAAGTGTTCGGCATTCATATTCTACATATTAGCAAATCTGTCACAAAATATGAGATTGCATGTGTTAGACTTTTTAACCGACACTTTAAAGGAAATTAACCGCATTTCATGGCATCGCATCTTTTCTGTATTTGCGCAACACTTGTCTTGAGTCTGTGCAGGAAAATACGGAAGAAAACCAAAGAGCTGATCAACATTAAGCCAATTCAATCATTTCAGATCTGGTAACAGTGAAGAAGGAATTAGACAATTCTGTATAGAAAATAAAGGCCCACAACATAGCCCAAGACTACCACAGAAAGAACAAGCTCTGAATCCCCAAAGCAGCCGCCCTTCCGCGGCCCAAACCCCTTATATGCGGCGGAAGCGCCGCGATTCTGCCACGTCAGCAGGAAATGTTTTGGGCAAAATCCTCAGCTATGGTCCCACATTGCTTTCTGACACTTCAAAGTCAAGAATTCTCTCGAAGCTACTACAGATCAGAAAAGAAGAT
The DNA here is from genome assembly GCA_030015575.1 of Agapanthus africanus. NCBI lineage: Eukaryota > Viridiplantae > Streptophyta > Magnoliopsida > Asparagales > Amaryllidaceae > Agapanthus > Agapanthus africanus. Next base: position 538,975,624 of record JASDDO010000024.1, read on the forward strand.
TAAGGAAGGCTAATCCTAATTAAGCCCCTAACTAATCCTCTTCTAGAAGCCCCCTCCTAACTAATCACCTCTAGAAGCTTCTCCTCTAACTAACTTTTGGAGGGAAATTTGAATTCTTTCAACAAACTTTGGGAGGGAAAATTCTAATTCAAATCTAACCTAGGGTTTGGGAGTCTATAAATATGACCCTAGGCTCATCATTTAAAAATATATGATTCAACCTTGATTGAAGTTTAAAGAATCACTCTTTAGTGAATAATTCTACATCTTCTTCTTCCACAAGTTTCGTGACAAAGCTTGTGCGAAACCCTAACCCTAATTCCACTCCAAATCCAAGATCTTGAGTACCAAATCAAGTGAGAAGCCTTCAACCTTTTAGGAGTCGAGCCGATCTTCAATCGGACAAGTGATCCAAGCCGATCCGCGTTCCGCGGAGACGAGCGAAGCCAAGTCGACGATCGAGTTCCTCCTCTTGTAGTTCTTGAGCGATGTAATAAAATTGTCGATATAAATAAAAGGTGAAATTCTTTTATCTTGCTTTCTTTTAATTCTTGCATCATGATTAGATCTCAATTTGTAATTGTTGTTCTTGTTGTGATGTGTGAGTAAAACTCCGCTCGTAAAGGAGTCGAGACGATTGTAGAATGATGATGTAACAAATCTAAATACGATTTTTAAGTCCTACGAGTTTTGTAAACCCTAGCAAGTTCAAGAATCGATGACCTAGTTTCGTAGCGATGCTTTCTTGATTGTGATCGCTCGAAATTAGGGATCTACGATCGTTTCTTGAATTTACTAGAGGCTAGAATATGAATGGTATCAATGAAAGAACAAGAGATAAGATGAAACCCTAGTTTCACAAGAAGTCTCTAATTCTCATCGATTATCATCGATCTAGTATCAATTCATCGAAGGATAAGAATACGTAATTGTAAGATTACATCACATCTATAGATCCGATCGATTCCTACGAGCCTCATTTCGATTCTTGATATTTGGTTTGGAAAAATCAACAAACTATAAATTCTTGATTCTATCTTTTTCTTGTTATTAGATCTATATTTTCTAATTCTTGAACTTCAAATACAAATCATGAATTGTTTTGTTTTGTTTTCTTTAAACTTTTGACTCATCTAATTCAAAAGACGAACGATTACACTGTCCCTGTGGACGATCCGCACTCACTTACAATCTACATCCGACACCGTAGTTGATTGCGGTCAAATAATTTTTGATTGTGATTTCTTTACAATTTCATACTACACATCAAGAATTTTATTCAATCAAATGGCGCCGTTGCCGGGGATAGTGCGCTAATAGTTCGTATTTTGAAATTTGAGTTGAACAATTTATTCCATTATAATTTTTAGATCAAAATTCGTGCAAACACTAATACGTGTTTTGTGATTTGATTGCGAGGAAATCTGGAATCATTGGAGCTGTGGAAAAAATTTTCTGAAACATCCAGAGAGCAGTGTAGGTGAACAGGAGCTTGTGCACAAATTTCTGTGCACTGATCCCAAAAGACCACCGCCCATCCGCGGCATATACCCCTTATCCGCGGCGGAAGCGCCGCAACATTAGCTCCTCTCTGCAGAAATTTTTCTCTGTAAGTCCCTAACTTTCTTATCTTCTCCTTTCTCTGCTCCAACTAATATTTTGTGCAGGATTCTTTGCAAATAAATCGCAGCGCAGCAAAAGCAAAATAAATTTGTGCGTATTTTTGATTCTTGTGGTTGTTGCATATTAATACGGAATTTAAGGGGCACGACCAAATTCAAATTAGGTGGGGATTTCATTACCCTTCCTAGGCCCCGAAAACCACAAAACTTGCATCCGCATTGACCCTCATTAATTAAAAGAAATCTAGAGATGACTCTAAGGACCGTCGCGCTCATTTAGGACAAGAGAGGGCCGTGGGTAATTCATTGCTTATCCGCGTTTTCTTGTGGTGCCTAAGGCGAGTGTGTCTAAGGCTAGTAGTTATTAATTAGGCCCACTGTAGTGGTGGTTCCTTCCCACTTACCTGGCACTTATCCGGCCACAGGGGGACAAAGAGGCAGTGGAGGATTGATCCTGCGACTTGTCTTTTGGCAGTTAGGAGCGGTCTAGAGCTTTGACCTAGGTGACACTAGATTCTAGGGTTTTTGTGTGTTGCATTTGTTTTGTTGCATCATTTTTTTTAAAAATCCGTACCACTTTTCAAAACAAACACCACATCCATCATTTCCCCTAATTATAAAGTCAACGCTGCCACTTGTACTAACCCTTTTTAATACAAGATAGGCTGGACACGGGTGTCTAGTGCCCGTTAAGTCCGCGTTTCCCTTATCGACCATAAAGTCGGTATTTCTACACTTACTTTTCTTTACCCACCACCACACCCACATCGATGGATCCACCTCCATCGAATTTCTTTTCCACTACTCTGCCGCCGTCCGTTGGTGCGCAGATTCCACCTCGCATCTCTCTCCAACAGAGATGTTATCCTACACGAGGCCCACTTTCCACATGTCTTTCCATTCCACCAGCCAACGGGGAAAATTTTCAAATAAAACCCCAATACATAAACCTTCTACCAAAATTTCACGGTCTCGAGTCTGAAGACGCATACGTGTTTATCACGAAATTTGAAAACGTATGCGCAATGATGGGTACTTCACAGCTTTCTGTGGATGCTTTACGTCTTCGTCTTCTCCCATTCACTTTGTGCGATTTAGCCGAGAAATGGCTATATAACACTACCGCACATTCCATTTCAAATTGGGACGAATTCGTCAAAGCTTTCCTTAAGAAATTCTACCCACATCACAAAACAGCTCGAATCCGTAGCGAAATCTATCAATTCACCCAGCTTCCAAATGAAACATTTTCAAAGTGTCTTGACCGCTTCAAGGATCTGTTAATCCAATGTCCACATCACGGCATCCCGAGATGGGATCTTTGCCGAATCATTTATGAGGGCATTACTCCTTACACAAGACAGACCCTTGAATCCATGTGTCAAGGCAACTTCATGACTAAAGATGATAGGGAAGCCTGGAACTTTCTAGAAGATTTCGCTGAAAAATCTTTACAGTGGGAGGGTGTGAGTCAATCGTCTAGGGATGGCAATGATATTTCCATAGGAGTTAGAGCTGACATTTCAGCTATGCAAAAGAAACTCGAGACTATGGAAAACAAATTTTTAGCCGCCCTAAGTCAAATATCACTCTCCAAAACTGTATGTGGCTGCTGTTCTGATCCGTCTCACTTGACGGAAGAATGTCCGTTTCAAGGTCCTGAGCATACCAATGCCGCATTTCAAAGACCTAGAAACGATCCATCTTCCTCCACATATGATCAGGGTTGGAAGAATAACCCTAACTTTGCTTGGAACCAATCACAATTTCAAAACACGGTTCCAAACCCGAATCAATTCCAAAGGGGCCCTCCACCACAACAGCAGCCACCACAATTGAGTCAGCACCCCTTTCAAGCACAAAATTTTCAAAATCCGGTCAACACTTTTACACCATCTAGTCCTTTGCAGTTGACCGGGACTGATGAATCCTATTCATTTGCACAATGCATGAATTTGGTCTTAACAAATATCATGCAAGTTTCGGCTGAAATAAAGTCTTCTGTCGATTATATAAAGAAAAACTCTGCGTCCCAAAGCGAGAGTATTAAATCGATGGAAGAACAAATTGCACAACTAAAAGCCGAAATGAGTGCACGAGAGAAAGGGAAACTTCCAGCTCAACCTTTACCTAATCCTAGCTATTCACATCATGTGGATGAGATCACGTTGAGATCTGGAAGAGTGCTTGACCATCATCTTGGGGAAGAGTTTGATGATACTAATAAATCAATCAATAACACCCCGGCTGAGACCTTTCCTCACACACACACTTCTGACCCCAGTTCTTCTACCCCACCATCTTCTTCCGAGCCTATTCTTCATTTCCCAAAAGGCTCGCCACTACAGCCCACCTCTTTTACCCCTCCACGGACGATCCCCACTTCTATACCGGGATCGGTTCCACACACACTTTCTTCTCCTATGATGGACCCAGCGCTTACTGCTAAAGTACCTTATCCTAATCGGTTAAGGGCTAACACACCGAGTCCACATATGGAGAAGATTATGAACATTTTTAAGCAAGTAAACACCAACATCCCTCTCCTAGATGCTATCCAACAAGTTCCGTCCTATGCGAAAACTCTTAAGAACTTGTGCACTAGGAAGAGGAAGACTCATGTGCCCAAGAAGATATTCATGGAAAAAACAATAGACACGGCTTTCCCCCAACAATTACCGAGGAAACGTAAGGATCCAGGATATCCTACTATTTCTGTTTCTATTGGGGAAAAACACATCAACCGTGCTCTATTAGACCTTGGCGCTAGTGTTAACTTGCTTCCTTACTCAGTCTATGAGCAATTAGGGATCGGAGAGTTGAAGCCAACCAATTGCACTCTCCAGATGGCTGACCGATCAATCACCAAACCTAGGGGTGAACTGGAGGATGTGTTAATAAAAATCGGAGAATTTATATTCCCGGTAGATTTTATTGTAATTGATACACAGCCTGTAGCGAACCCACGGAATCAAATTCCGGTGATTTTAGGTCGCCCCTTTTTGGCCACTTCCAATGCTATTATCAACTGTCGTAACGGTTCTATGACCCTATCTTTCGGGAATAGGTCAATAGAGCTGAACATTTACAAGTTGGGAAGTGTACCCTCCGAACCTACTGCTCAGGTCTGTTATGTCGACTTAATGGATGTCGACAGCAGCGAATTTGATGATCCTCCTAATATCGATCTTAACTCTTTTCATTCGTTATTGTTTGACCCAACTATGTATCATACACATACGGACTCTTCCACCGAGATGTCCGGGTCAACAATTAACACCGATTATGAACTGTTCTTAGAGTCTGAAGATCACCCCGCACTTTGTGATGACATTATTCATCGGGGTATAGATGGAACTTTTGAGGAGATCTTCGCTGATGAACTCGCATTTTTGAATGACACGGGTGTTGAGATGAATCATCTCCCAATCAATGAAATTGAACCTCCACCCCTTCCTCTGAACTGTAAAAAGAATGCGAGTAATCCATCACATTCACTGCATCGTCTCTCCAAAATGAGACGCACACACATTCTATTCCACCACTTAACCTTTCCCCACTTCTTCTTCCACCAACCAGAGCACTGCATTGATAAAAATTTTGAATGGTTGGTGTTAACATTCGGTCTTTGCAAAGCTTGGCATCGACCACTGATTTTTGACCCCCTCATATGATTTTCAAAAGATTAACATAGCATAACTCAAGTTTGGGGGGGGTATATGATCGGGCTCCTGAAAAGAAAATTTTACAAAATTTTGAGCCAAAAATAAGTTTGGGGGAAGTTCTTCACTTAAATATTTTGCCCCCACTAATAAATTCCTCCCAAGCTTACAGGTTTTTGAGCTTTAGCAGATGGCAACAGTGAGGAAACTGTTGAAAACAAGTTTGGGGGAGGTTTGTGCTTATTTTCGCATCATTTGCATCATACATTGCATAAGCACAAAACATTTTTTTTTTGAAAAACCATAAAAATTTAAATAGTGAAAAATTATAAGATAATGAAAGTTTATAAAAATATTTTTTATAAAAATATTTTTGTATATAAATAAGATAATGAAAGTTTAGATAGTGAAAAATTACATCCATGAGATTAGAAAAATTTAAGAAAACCAAGAAAATTAGAAGTTTTCTTATACGAACTAGTAATAAGTAGTTATGAGCCGTTGTCCCAAGGGTTAGTAAGATGAAAGACGTCACTAATCTGAGGATAAAAATAAGTCTGAAAAATAGTTTCTATTCTGGAAGCCAAACATTTTGAACGTTGCTACCCTGCTATTCGCACTTACACACGTCTTAAAGCCTGGGATAGTAGAGGATACCTTGAAATGCTCTTGTCTTAAAGCCAAAAGTATGAAGGAAATAAAAAAATAAAAAAATAAAAAATGAAGAAAATATAAAGTGGTGAGAAAAATGAACACTGGTTTTGTTATCACCGAAGGCAAGAAAAATGTATAGCGAGGGTGCCTCTTCACCTAGTGCCCTAAGGCCAACTGGTCTGGGAGTCACTGCTATGCCTGAGGTAGTGCAAGACGAGGAAAATACACCAAATAAGCAAGCACATGAGTAATCGGTCGGTTAGTACCTCAAGAAGTATTAACGGTCGCATGAAAGTGTGTAAGCAATTTCGTCTAAATATTCATTAAAAAGTACTGAGGCTGATGGGCAAGAGTATGATAGCTTGAATTGAATTCTCCGGGTGTAGGGATGTCTTTACACACACGCAGGGTGATATGATCGATGTTTGGAATAAAGATAGGAATGAAGAATAAGACGATGTTTTATTGAGGGAGGACGTGATTTCTAACATCTTTTCATGACCATTAAGATAGGGCTCATGACAACCGAAAAGCTAGCTTAGTTGGAAACCCTAATTTTCAAGGCTTCTCTTTTACAATTCTTGTCTTTAAATGTAATATTCATGATCTTTCTTTTATTATTGGATTTTGTGGGTGCAATCCGCTGAAAACCCTCAGGAGACAACACTCCTCCTACTAGGGACACCTAGAGGTTTAAAGGCTTGTTGCACGTGCTCAGTGCAATCGTGTTGCCTACGAAAGTGTGCTAGTTAGTTTTTCTCTTTCTTTATTTTCTCCTTCTCTTTTTAATAAAACATTCGCTCGAGACGATCGAAATTAAGTTTGGGGGTATTTGATCAGTCGAAAATATTGTATATTTTAGCCGGCAATTTCCTTAACATTTGCATACATTTAGAAGTGTTCGGCATTCATATTCTACATATTAGCAAATCTGTCACAAAATATGAGATTGCATGTGTTAGACTTTTTAACCGACACTTTAAAGGAAATTAACCGCATTTCATGGCATCGCATCTTTTCTGTATTTGCGCAACACTTGTCTTGAGTCTGTGCAGGAAAATACGGAAGAAAACCAAAGAGCTGATCAACATTAAGCCAATTCAATCATTTCAGATCTGGTAACAGTGAAGAAGGAATTAGACAATTCTGTATAGAAAATAAAGGCCCACAACATAGCCCAAGACTACCACAGAAAGAACAAGCTCTGAATCCCCAAAGCAGCCGCCCTTCCGCGGCCCAAACCCCTTATATGCGGCGGAAGCGCCGCGATTCTGCCACGTCAGCAGGAAATGTTTTGGGCAAAATCCTCAGCTATGGTCCCACATTGCTTTCTGACACTTCAAAGTCAAGAATTCTCTCGAAGCTACTACAGATCAGAAAAGAAGATTAAGGAAGGCTAATCCTAATTAAGCCCCTAACTAATCCTCTTCTAGAAGCCCCCTCCTAACTAATCATCTCTAGAAGCTTCTCCTCTAACTAACTTTTGGAGGGAAATTTGAATTCTTTCAACAAACTTTGGGAGGGAAAATTCTAATTCAAATCTAACCTAGGGTTTGGGAGTCTATAAATATGACCCTAGGCTCATCATTTAAAAATATATGATTCAACCTTGATTGAAGTTTAAAGAATCACTCTTTAGTGAATAATTCTACATCTTCTTCTTCCACAAGTTTCGTGACAAAGCTTGTGCGAAACCCTAACCCTAATTCCACTCCAAATCCAAGATCTTGAGTACCAAATCAAGTGAGAAGCCTTCAACCTTTTAGGAGTCGAGCCGATCTTCAATCGGACAAGTGATCCAAGCCGATCCGCGTTCCACGGAGACGAGCGAAGCCAAGTCGACGATCGAGTTCCTCCTCTTGTAGTTCTTGAGCGATGTAATAAAATTGTCGATATAAATAAAAGGTGAAATTCTTTTATCTTGCTTTCTTTTAATTCTTGCATCATGATTAGATCTCAATTTGTAATTGTTGTTCTTGTTGTGATGTGTGAGTAAAACTCCGCTCGTAAAGGAGTCGAGACGATTGTAGAATGATGATGTAACAAATCTAAATACGATTTTTAAGTCCTACGAGTTTTGTAAACCCTAGCAAGTTCAAGAATCGATGACCTAGTTTCGTAGCGATGCTTTCTTGATTGTGATCGCTCGAAATTAGGGATCTATGATCGTTTCTTGAATTTACTAGAGGCTAGAATATGAATGGTATCAATGAAAGAACAAGAGATAAGATGAAACCCTAGTTTCACAAGAAGTCTCTAATTCTCATCGATTATCATCGATCTAGTATCAATTCATCGAAGGATAAGAATACGTAATTGTAAGATTACATCACATCTATAGATCCGATCGATTCCTACGAGCCTCATTTCGATTCTTGATATTTGGTTTGGAAAAATCAACAAACTATAAATTCTTGATTCTATCTTTTTCTTGTTATTAGATCTATATTTTCTAATTCTTGAACTTCAAATACAAATCATGAATTGTTTTGTTTTGTTTTCTTTAAACTTTTGACTCATCTAATTCAAAAGACGAACGATTACACTGTCCCTGTGGACGATCCGCACTCACTTACAATCTACATCCGACACCGTAGTTGATTGCGGTCAAATAATTTTTGATTGTGATTTCTTTACAATTTCATACTACACATCAAGAATTTTATTCAATCACTCCGCTCTGGACATTTTCCACGGGGTCAAAGAGTGACGTTATCCGCGTTCCACGTGACCAGGAATTGTGCTCTGGATACTTCCCATGGGTTCACTGCCGTATTCGGCGAGGACCAGGCTCCGCTCTGGACGTTTTCCACGGGGTCAAAGAGTGACGTTATCCGCGTTCCACGTGACCATGAATTTTGACTTTGTTTGTATTTCACGAAATCGGAATTTGACTCTCGGTCAGCTGTACGCCGCCGAGTCATGGAACTGGGAGTTGCCGCTGTTCCGCTTTGCTTGATGTTGTGTCTGCTGTAATGAGACGAATATTGAGACGATCTCTAGGTTATTTGTGGCCCGTCGAGACTTGCCCTCTTCTTCTGATGAAACCTGGGGAGGAAGGGTGTGGCTCCTTCTTTGTTTGCGCCCCTAGATTGTATACAGGGATTGATGTAACATCACCTGTAGGGCATAAATTTCATTTTTATTTTATTTCTTTTCCCGCGATGCTCTATCATTTCAGCTTTTATATCGCGAAGGTCGCGATTGCCCCATCATTTCGACTATTTTTCGCGGTGCCCAATCATTTCGGCTATTTATTTCATTTTTACTCGCTGCTTTTTATTGCGAGTTGCCCAATCATTTCGGCTATTTCATGCATACATTTTTACTTGCTGCTTTTTATTGCAAGTTGCCCCATCATTTCGGCTATTTCATATGCATTTTTAGCTCACCGATTTTTATTGCGAGTGTAGAGCTTAGAATCTGGTGCCAGTCTCAGCATCAGCATCGCTACAACTGGAATATTGCCAGGAGCGAATCATCATTAGCCATGAAAGGACTCGGAATTTGATACCGTTTTAGGCATCAGCATCGCTACAACTGGGATATTTCCAAGAGCGAATCATCATTTGCCTCTGTCAATGTCGAACAAAGGTGGCTTAGTAAATAGGGTTAGGGTCCTATCGACTAAGGCTTTTGACTTCATGAGCCGTAAGGGTCTCACAAAGGTATTTCTCCCTACAAGTCATGAGGATCTCGTAGGTGTGTTTTCTTCTTGGGAATCGTGAGGATTCCTAAGTGCATGTTCCCCTGTAAGTCGTAAGGATCTTACAAAAGGATTTTCCTCTTATAAGTCGAGAGGACTCATAAGGGTTGTTCACCGTGCGAACATATCCCCAGTCACGGATGGGACTCGGTTAGGGAAATGTTTATTCGCGCCCGTGGATTGTATTCAAGGGTCAGTATGAGCCTCTTGTAGGGCAATATCGAAGGTTGTGTGGGGGTTGCTTAAGAACAGGTTCAGGTCTCTGTAACTTAAGACTTTCAAATCTTATGATCCATGAGGGTCTCATAAGAGAGTTCTCCTTACGAGTCGTGAGGATCTCGCAAGTGTAATTTCTCCTTAGGAATCGAGAGAATTTCTAAGTGTGTTGCTCCTTTATGAGTCGTAAGGATCTCACGCAGGTGGTTTCTCCTTACAAGGTCGAGAGGACCCTGTAAGCGTCTTTTAACGAGGTTGCGCCCTTTCGGGTTTTCACAAACACTCGCCGGTAGCCCTGCTGTTTTTACTCACGGAGCCCTTTCGGGTTTTCATCCGTGCCCATTTTGCTTATGGACATACCGTCTTTTTTTATATTCTTTTTATTTTTCTATCGAGATTGCGCCCTTTCGGGTTTTCACAAACACTCGCCGGTAACCCTGCTGTTTTTACTCACGGAGCCCTTTCGGGTTTTCATTCATAACCATTTTGCTTATGGACATACCGTTTTTATTTATTTTTTTTTATTCCCTTTTTTGTATCGGTTTCGGGATGCCGGAATCCGTCGTAGTTTATCGACATCTCGGTCAACAACTAGTTTTAGGACATAGTGGTCCATCGTTAGTTTAAGAACGTTTCGGTCCGTTGTTAGTTTAAGGACATTTCGGTCCGTTGTTAGTTTAAGGACATTTCGGTCCGCTGTAGTTTAGAGACATTTCGGTCCGTTGTTAGTTTAAAGACGTTTCGGTCCGCTGTTGCAGAAGGCCGGTCACTACTTATAGAGTTCGGGCTTAGGAAGATAGAGAGCGGACATAGTCGTCGTCGTCTATCATTGACCTAGGCTGTAACTCATTAAGCGTAGTATTTCTTTAGGAAGCGACCGTTTATTGGCCTGAAAGGCCTTTCACCGTGCATATCCATGAGTAGATAGGCTCCACCCTGGTAGACCTTGTCTATTATGTACGGGCCTTCATAGTTCGGCTCGAATTTTCCCTGCTTGGCGCGATTGGGGATCATAGGTCTTTTGACCACCAGCACGAGTTCGCCTCGGCGGAATGTCCTTGGCCTGGTCAATCTTTCATATGAGCGCGTCATCTTTGCTTTATAAGCCTCCAGATTTTGTTGCGCTATGAGCCGGGCTTCATCAAGAGCATCAAGCTCCTCAAGCCGAAGGTGAGCATTTTCTTCGTCGGTCAGCTCGTAGTGGACTGCCACCCGTAGAAAGGGTAACTCTATCTCGAGGGGAAGTACTGCTTCTGTACCGAATACCAACGCGTACGGCGTTGTGTTCGTAGCCGTCTTGAACGTGGTTCGATACGCCCAGAGAGCTTCTTGCAATCTCTCGTGCCAGTCTTTCTTGTTTCGAGACACCGTCTTCTTTACGATCTTCGTTAAGGTCTTGTTGAAAGCCTCAGCTAGACCGTTAGCTCGGGGATTATAAACTGAGGAGTATCTCCAGTCTATGTTGTGCTGTTGTGCGAAGCGGCTGATTTTATGGCTTCGGTAGGCTGGCCCGTTATCGGATATGATCCGTCGCGGAGTCCCAAACCGATAAATGACGTGCGTCTTGAAGAAATGGAGAATATTCTCCGTCTTCACTTCCCTTAGCGGTACTGCTTCTGCCCATTTGGAGAAGTAATCAGTTGTCGCCAAAATGAATCGATGTCCTTTGGACGATGCTGGTTCGATGGGGCCGATTATGTCGGTTCCCCACATTTCGAACGACCAGCTAGCCACTGCCGGATGTAACGGATTCGGATGCTGATGGATAAAGTCCCCATGGATCTGGCACGAGTGGCATTGCTTTGCATACTCGAGGCAGTCCTGGATCATCGTGGGCCAATAGTAGCCCATCCGTTTAATCTTCAACTTCATCTTCGGGCCTGCTTGACGAGAACCGCAGAGTCCGTCGTGAACTTCCTGAACGACTCTTTTCACCTCTTCAGGTCCCAGACATCTCAACCACAGAGAATCAAACGACCTCTTGTACAGAGTATCACTGACGAAAGCGAAAGACAGAGCTCGTTTCATAAGCTGATGTCTTGAGGACGCATCTTCAGGTGTTCGACGAGATTTGAAGTAGTCTATAAAAACTTCTCTCCAATCCTCGGCCTTTTCCTGATCTTTTATTTGTAGAGTCATTCGCTCGGTCGCTCCCTTTTCTTCGGACGACTCCGGAGACACTTCTGCCGGAGCAAGGACCCGACGGATTTGCACAACGATCCTCACGTCATCGAGGTTCTCGTCGGCCAGTTCTTTAGCGAGCCTGGCTAATGCATCCGCTTTGCTATTTTCCGCACGCGGTATGCTTTCCAAGGTGTAGGAGGGAATTTGAGTCAGCATTCGCTGTACTCTCTTGCCATACTTCACCAGCTCTGGCTTACACGTCTGGTAGTCGCCGTTTACTTGACTAACGACTAGTTGGGAGTCTCCGTATATGAGGAGGTTTTCAATTCCTATGTCGATGGCGATCTCGAGGCCTGCTATCAAAGCTTCGTATTCAGCTTCATTGTTCGTCCTCGGCTCTGTCAAGGAGAAGGCGAAGCGCATTATCCCTCCTTGTGGGGTCACGAAGATAAGGCCTACCCCTGATTTGATTATAGGGGTGCTTTATTTGCGCTTCTTTATGGAAAACGCTCCATCAAAATAGAGTTCCCATCGGGTATTACTACCCTCGACCGCATCAAACGCATGTTCGTCTGGCAGCTCACAATTTAGAGGGGAATCGGCCGGTATCGGATGCTCAGCGAGGAAGTCGGCGATGGCCTGGCCTTTCACTGCCTTAAGAGGCTGATAGGTTATCGAAAACTCTATTAAAAGCAAGGCCCATTTAGCGAGTCGACCTGTCAGTATAGCCTTTGACATCAAATATTTGAGAGGGTCTACCTTCGAAATGAGACAGACTTCATGCGCCAACGCATAGTGCCTGAGCTTTGTTATCGCGAAGATCAACGCCAGGCAGTGTTTTTCGATGGGGGAATATTTGCTTTCTGCCCCCGGGAGAACTCGACTTAAGTAATAGAGAGCTCTTTCTTTCCTTTGGTCGTTCTCTTGTGCCCATAATGCGCCTAAGGAACCTTCGAGGGCGGTTGTATAAAGAATGAGAGGCTTTCCCTTGACCGGAGCGGCTAGCACGGGCGAGTTCTGTAAATACTGCTTGATCTCGTCCAGCGCACCTTGGCATTTGTGATCCCAGACGAACGGGGTTCCCTTCTTCATTAGATGACTATAAAGACGGCACTTGCCAGAGAGATTGGCTATAAATCGCCGGATATACGCGAGCTTCCCTTGGAGAGACCGCAATTGTTTGAGAGTCCTTGGCGGGGACATTTCCGTGATCGCCTTGATTTTTGACGGATCTATCTCGATACCTCGGTGCCGGACAATGAATCCTAGGAATTTGCAAGAAGAAACCCCGAACGCGTATTTTAGAGGGTTCATCTTCAAGTTGTATTGCCGAAGTCGTTGAAACACGATCTTCAGATGCTCGAGATGTTCCTCGTACGATTTGCTTTTCACCACGAGGTCGTCGATATAACATTCGTCGATTTCATGTATAAGGTCATCGAAGATCTTCGTCATGGCCCTCTGATAGGTGGCACCGGCGTTCTTTAGACCGAAGGGCATCACTTTGTAGCAGAATATCCCCAGCGGGGTTCGGAAAGCGGTATGCTTCTGGTCTTCAGGGTGCATCTTTATCTGATTATATCCCGATGAGCCGTCCATGAAGGAGAAAACCTCATGAGTGGACGTGTTATCTATCATCAGCTCGGTGACCGGTATTGGGAAATCGTCCTTCGGGCAGGCTTTATTGAGATTCCGGAAGTCCACACATATGCGCACTTTCCCATTCTTCTTCATTACCGGGACGATGTTGGCGATTCAATCAGGGTACTGAACCTCTTGGATGAAGCCAGAGTCGATTAGTTTCTTGACTTCGGCATTGATGCTCATTTCAAGCTCAAGCCGCATTCTTCTCGGCGCCTGTTTGACTGGCTTGACGTCCGGAGATATGGCCAGTTTGTGTACAACAATTTCTGGATCTAATCCTGGCATTTCGGAATAATTCCACGCGAAGCAGTCTCTATGCTGCATAAGCACATCTTTTAGTGCAGCCACCTTTTCTTCAGACAGCAGCTCGCTGACGAATGTCGGCCGCGGGACACTTATAGTCCCCAGCTCAATTTTCTTGAGCTCATCTGCAGTGGTAAGGATTCCATCTTCCAGCTCTTTCGGTGCCGGCAGAAACTCTGCAATCATCTCGTCATTATTGTTTTCGAAGCACCCGGGAAGGTCATCCATATCCTCGGACTCTTCTTTTGATATCGTTATCATATGACAAGTATGAGTACGCTTCCAGGACCGATGTAGGTCTGGGTCTGTCCTCGCTGTATGCGCGGCTTTTGGTTCGTGCTTCTGTGGCGGACTTATCCTCCAGCTGCTGAATAGAGCAAACATGCCTTGCTGATACTGGTTTTCGACCCAGTTCTTGAAGGTGAAGCAGTCTTCGAGGAGGTGTCCTATTGCTCGGTGATAAGAGCAATAGCCCGGATGAGAGACCTCGTTAGCTTGCTAGGGGTGTTTGGATTCCGGAAGCGTAATTATTTAATGTTTTAAAGCGAGATCAAGTATCTTCTTTGTCTTATCTTGAGGGAAAGAATATGCTTGACTCATCTTCTTCATGAGGGACAGATACGGACCGCCCAATTCCCGATTACGTGACTTTTCGGTCCCGCTTTGTCGTTGTCGAATGCCTTTTCCGCTCCTTGCCTTATTTCTGCCTCTGCGTCGGGGCTTTTGCACAGCAGGTTGACAGGGAGGAGTATTTTTATCTTTCGCAGCCATTTGAAGAAGGCGTTGCGTCCTGGCTTTCTCGTAGATGGCCATTTCGCGATTATGGTCGTCCCGAGATTTTTGACCCGCTTTCCTGATAAGCTTATCCATTCGTTCTTCAAATGACGGACTTGGCATTTCGATGGCAGGATCTAATTTTGGTATGGGGTCGGCGTTTTCTGACAGGGCGTCCTTTTCTTCATCGAAGTTATATATGACGTAGCTGCCATGGACTCGTTCCCGTTTCCCGGATTTCACATATCCAAGCCCGAACGTTTCCATTCTCCCGTTGGGCAACTTGCGCTGAGTCCCAGGGACATCCCAAATCCTGTTGTAGAACCGAGCTTGTCGAATAGTCTGTTTAAAGGTACCCCTTGGCGTTTCAATAGCCTTTTTAGTCCGTTCGTGTAGTATCTGGGCAAACGGATGGGTTGGAGCCTTTCAAGCGTAGAATCCGCGCCGTGCCAGATTTCTTTCTCCACTCTTGTTTCCGTGGACCGATAGAATAGGATCGCCCTTTCACCTTTTCGCCGGGGAGGGACGTAAAATATCTGCAGCTCTTGCACATTGTAAGCTTCAAGTGCGTCCAGATCTTTGTAGTGCTTCCGTGGAATTATGGTAATTTGCAAATTCTGATCATCACTAGGGAATGCTTGTATTGACGGCCGACTGGAGAACACAGCATTAATCTCATCTTCCGAGTCGCTTCCGAAGATCAATACAAGGGCGGACGGTCCCGGGTTGTTGCGTCGAGACGGCCCAGCGTAGACTATCTCTTCTTCTTCTTCGGTATCACTCCCAAAAACAGGAATGGTGATGGCTTTGTTCTCCAGTTTGCGACACCTCTCTGTGTTCTCGAAATCTGGCAAAAAGTATTTTGCATCTTCGTACTTGCGGACCTCGTTCACGGAGAATGGGTTCAGCTCTCCTGTTACGGTATACTCGAGACCATCCTTGAAATACTTCATACACTGATGTTACGTAGAAGGGATGATGTTGTACTCGTGTAACCAAGGATGACCGAGCAAGGCATTGTAGCAGGTCTTGGCGTCAATGATGTGAAACTTAATATCTGTGACGTGTAGTCCGAAGCGTAATGTTAGTATTACGGATCCGAGAGTCCGTGATGACTGAGAATTGAAACCGGAGATGGTAATTTTATCACGAGCGAGGTGTTGAACGCTCATGCAGATTTCCTTCAACACCCAAACATTAAAGAGATTGACGGAGGACCCATTATCAACCAGGATTTTGCCTATCTTGATGTCGTGGCAGTATCTAGAGACATATAGGGGACAGTTGTGGTCGCACGTTCCAAGAAGAACGTCTTCATCACCGAACATGATATCGGCGGTGTGCACCTCTTCCAGTTCATCCTTCATCCTTTCTTCGGTGAGGAAGGCTTGGAATTTCTCGGGCTCTTGCAGTGCCCTGATTAACGAATCTCTCGCTTCTTTTAATAATAAGAGGGCGTCGAGAATGCTGAGCTGAGAGGGTAGCTTCCTCAGATGCACTAGGATGTTGTAATCCACTTTACTCTTCTTGGGCGGGTCCTTGGCCGTCAGCTCTTTCATGACTTAGTCATCTAAAGCAATATCCTTAACGACCTTTTCTTTTCCCTTATCTTTTCTAGTTGCGGGCCCGAGATTCTTTTCTGGAAGAGTGCGATTGCGCAGCTGAATGTTTTCGCAGGCCGCTGATTCCTCCTCCTTCCCTAAGATGGATTCTTTAAAGAGAGGGCCAGGAGCCATTTCTTCGTCAGAGTCGCTCCCAAAGGTGAGAACCTGTGATCCTCCGGCGTTGACCGTTCGACAGCTGCCGGTAGTTCTTTTGTGCTCCTCGGTCGTACTTCTCTGCTTCCGACGAGTTTTGCGTTTCATCCGTTTAAAATGTTGCCGGTGAGCAACATATCCCTTCCACCATCTTTTAAAAGCGTCACACTCCTCGGTGGGGTGTGAGATTTTTCGATGATATGAGCAGTAATTAGGATGCATCTCTGCTCCACCGAGAGTGTTTTCTTCCGAGGGCGGTAGCTTCATTTCCATTGATATGGCTTTAGCAAACCTTTTCCCCGTCTTGAATCTGTTTTTATCCGCATCGGATGTCTTTTGATTTGGCGAGAGTGCTTTGACTCTTTCGTCTAGTCGCCGGCGTTTGGCTCCTTCCGATATGGCCATCTCACGCTCTCGATCGGCTTTACTTTTTAGACGAATCTCATTCAGAAAGGCGTCGATCATCTCGTCTGACGGCCACACAAATTCCGGCTCAGGCTCTGCCCTCAGTTTTTCTATGCAGGGCGCTTCTTCACTGTCTAGCGATGAATGAGAGATCACATGGCAACTTGCTACGTAATCCTCAGATCCATCTGACGAGTCTTCCCCATCGTTTTCGTCCTCAAGGACGTGGCTGAGGAACTCTTGAAGCGTGATGGGGGTCCGCGCTTTCTGATTATATTCTTCCAGCGCGTCGATCTGTCTCTGCAAGTCCGTGCGCTTATCACCAGGCTTCACGGGCTTTTTGGATCTCTTCTTCTTTTTCGCAGATTTCGACAGTAGGGTGTGAATGCTGGGGATATCACCACCGGTCTTTGGAGTTGGGCGTGGTTTTAGCATCCCTTCAATGACTTGAGGTTCAAGCGGGTCATTCCATCTGACCACCGGGCATGCATGAAGATCATTCAGCATCCTCTTGGTTTTGGATGAAAGCACGACCTCCCATGGGGCTTCTTCAACGAAAGAACAATTTGTCCCCGGTGTGTCCGTCTTCTTTGGAGTGTGCGGTTGTGGCGGGTTTATCTTCCACTTCTCGAATAACGCAAACTTGCCTTGTAGGTATTGATCCTCGATCTATCCCTTAAAGATGAAGCAGTCCTCGATCGGGTGACTTACTGTTTGATGGTAAGGACAGTAATTGGGGTTATTCACCTCGTTGGGTTATGGCGGTCGTCTTGGATTCGGCAAGTTAATAAGCACGTTGCGCACAGCCAGCTCGAATAGCCTCTTCGTCTTGTCCCGTGGGAACGAGTAAGGACGCTTCATTTTTTCATTGTAATAGCGTCGTCTCTCCTCCAGTTGATCGGTTAGCTTTGGGGCACTGGGTTCCTGTTGAGCGTTCGCAACGAAGGTCGCCTTCCCTTTACCCTTGTCATTCCGAGGTTCCGGTTTCGGGGGAGATGGCCTGTGACCCATCCGGTCTATCTGGGCCAGCTTATCGATCAGAGCTTGGAACATGGTCGGTTTAAATAACATCACGAACTGTGAAATAGTTGCATGAGGGTCTTGAGTGCCCACGAACATGCCCACTGCTGGTGCTTCTTCGATGCGCTGCTCGCACTTCGACCACAGGTTTCGCCATCGGATTGCATATTGGACACAAGTTTCACCCGGTTTCACTCTTGCATTAATCAGAGCCGTTATTGGAGTACGCTCGCTGGCGCTTGCGAAACGTTGGGTAAACAACAACTCCATTTCAGCAAATGTCTTGACGGAGTCGTTCGGAAGCTCGGAGTACCATTCGAACGCCGTCTCCGACAAGCTGCCGACGAATTGGCGGAGCAGGAGCTTATCGTCGCCGCCAGTGTTACCACAAAGAGCCCTGAACTGGGCAACATGTTGATGGGGATTGCCAGTCCCCTTGTAGACATGAAATTTCGGGATCGTGTAACCCGGCGGGTATTTGATCTGATCGTACCAGCTCGGATATGGTCGTCCTATTTTGACGACTTGGCCAGCTACCTCAGTTGCCTGGTGGACTCGTATTTGCTGAGCAATGTAGTCATCCAAGGCAGCTTTGGAAATTATTTCCTCTTTGGCTGCTGAAAGAGCCGGTGGAGGATTCGACGTTTCTTCTCTGTCATCTTCAAGGACAATCGGAGGATCTTCAGCAGGAGGATCTTGCTGGATCATCATACCCACCATATCCTGGAACAGAAGGTCCATTCGTTGTATATTAGCTGCTTGTTCCGCCGCCTCTTTATCCTTCTTTTCCAGTATTCTCCGAAGGAACTCGGCGTCGGTTTCTTGATCCTGGCGTTGATCCGAGAATGCTTCGGGACTTTCTTTTGGCCCAGTGAGTGCGTCCCTCGCAGTCATCATTTCTTGGAGCTTCTGCTGCTGCTCCTGAGCTTTAGTCACCGATCGCGTAAGCGGTCTATGACCTGTGGATATGCGGCTGTCCTCTTTCCCGTACGCCATGTAGACGGTGTGCATCACAACGCCTCCGAACTTAGGGCGTTTAGGCTTACTATCTTTGACATTTGCCGCAGACGTGGGGATTTTCTCTGACCTTCTCCTCTTGTGGGCAGTTGACGTTGAGGGGGTCGTTGATGCGGGCACCCAGGTGGTTGTCGTCCTTTGCGGTTTGATCAGGCGGTTCTTTTCTTCCTGAACTTTCACCCTCTTTTGCAGGTGAGAGTGATCTGGAATGATTACTGAGTCCTGAACTCGTCGCCAGACCTTATAGATTTTGGAGGACATGTAAGTGCACGGCGGCGCCCCGGCCGTCAATCCGACGGCCAAATGCGGAAGCGGTGATAAACTTTAATTTTTCATGAACCGGCAAACCGCCGCGCACTAATACCCGGATCGAACCATTAACTAGTCCTAGCTAACTACAAGATGGGGAAGAGAGATATACCGACTGATCCGAGTCCTCCGGTCTTCTCGTCGTCGTCCCGATCTCCTGCGGAATGTCCTGTCTCCACCTCGTCGCCGGAAGTGCACCACATCGCCTTCATCTTTTACGGGCTCCCACCTCAATGCCGAGGCAACTCAGGCACGAAGCTGGCTAGTCGACGTGCCCAAGATTTGCTGTAGAATATAGTGTAGAGGCTATGTCTCATTTTGGGATTCATGGAAGTGCCATTTTGGTGAAGGGATGATATAAGAATTATGTGGAGGAACTAGGGGATTTTTGGAGCATGAAATGAACAAAATTCCACCATCCAAAAATTTGGACAGCCCTTGCCTTTCTTGGCCGGCCCTCATGGTGGGAGAGGAGAGAAAATGAGAGTATGAATCAAAAGATAAACCATCTCATAATCCAAGAGGGAGAGAGAAAAAGACCATCATGCATAAGCATGATAACAAGCTAAAACCAACACTCCACCACAACCATCATCAAGCATGATGACTTCAAAAGGTCAAGCCATCATGAAGAAGTCAAGAAGTCAAGGTCAAGGAATGGTGCAACCATCATGACACAAGAATATGCAAAGAACCCCTCCACAAATACTTATTTGCACAAATGCAAATAAGCCCTCCTCCACCAATCTTCGGCCAATGAACGATACAAAGGAAATCGGCCGAAACGGAAAGCAAACTGGCAACTCCAGAAAACTGGTCCTGTAATAAATTACAGGAAAACCCCGATACTGTGCATACACACCCGCATTTGTATTCCGACCGAAATACAAATGCAATGAGACAAAATCTACACTGTACTATACTAGGATCCGGCTTAAACCAAAGCCGGCTAGTAATATCCGTTCGATCCTGATCCGTGCAATACCGCACGCATCTGATCGAACCCTGCCATATATCCATACGGCCTATAGTACAAACTGTCCGATCCTGATCCGTGCAATACCGCACGTATCTGATCGGACCTTGCCATATCTCCATACGGCCTCTACAACCTTTCGCCCGAAAGCTGAGTAACAGAATGTGGGGGACTCTAAAGACTCATCAACACCTTGGTCGTGGATTTAACCACCAGCACGTCAGAGGTATAAGCCAATACGTAACGGGCTACCAGGTATTGACTAAAAGGGACGTCTGTGAGCGAACTCAGCCTGACAACCCTACTGAGCCTGTCAGTGACAATATCCGTACAGTCCGGTCCGTTCGTCTATGAGTATCGCATGGCGGGCCTAGGGGGTTGGTAAAAGTCAGACCCCCAAAAGCGGTACAAGTCGTGTCGGAGTGTAGCCCAGAACACCCTGAGATACTACTGGAATACCTACCAGTAAATCTCCTTGCCTCGGCCGAGGGCTTCGTGTAATGGCTCTCCTAGACACAGCACGACCTCACCCCCAATACCGGGAGAGACGAACCCCTGAAGATACGCTCACTGCCTCCATGTGGCTCGGGACTGTATCCAACTAAAACCTGTTTGCACGACTCCTTTAAGCCGTGGTAGGGTAGTAATCAAAGTACAGTGGGAACTCACATAAGACAAATGACGATCCCCAGGTCGATGAACTAACCTGTACACATGTCACCTGGGAACTGCCATCTGACGTCTGGTATATGACCAACTAGCATGTTCCCGGCGAGTCCTGTCCGGTGTACTCATAACCCAATGAGCACCTGTATACATCTTAGGTGAACCAACTGACACCAGTGGCTTGTGAGACCGGCCACCGGCCCTCGTCGGGGTCTCGACTGTATACACTAGTCTACTCTGGAGTATCGATGCCCTGTCTCGAAACTCACACGACTAGGGACCATTTAAGGATATGCTTATAGACCCCCAGCTCCCACTTATATGATCGCCCTCATACTGCTGGTGGTCAAGCAAGAATCCTAGGGGCTCTATCAACGTGTAATAGCGACTTGTCAGGTCACCTAAAACAGTACACGATGATAAAGGTAAACCAGATAGCATACTATCATCTCGAGTAAGACTGTCCTACCGGGATAGGTCCTCCATCAATCATTGCAATCACGTACCTGTGACCTAATAATTGACTCTGAGGGCACTATCTCCAACAGGACAGCCGTTGAGAGGGCTGCTCTGGCTTTTCTGGTTTTGCTTCCACGACGGTCTCTACCGGTGGAGGAGAGCTTTTGAGAACCGCAGTTGGCGAATTTCTGCGTACCTTGTTTAGCAGCTTAAAGTTGTTCCCGGTTGGAACAGCAGCCTCAATTTCCACCGTTAGAGCTGGTAGGGTTAGTCCGGAGGGGGAGTTGCCCCCATTCTTCCTTATCCGGCGCCAGTGACAACGTCGGGCGTGACGAGTTGTCGGTATTGGTTCAGCGACGGGAGTGTCTTTCCCCCTGTTCAGGTGAGGGGCTGTTGCCGGTGTCAGCCTCTCGAAGACTGACGCCCGTTTAGAAGTTGTGTCCAACCGGTCAAAAATGGATTTCTGAGCGGGAGCAGGAGCAGGCGCAGTCAGTCTCGCAAAGACCGACCCTCTGGGAGGAGAAGCCGCCTTGACGACTTCAGGGGCAGCTATCTTCCTTGGGGTGGCTACCTCAGGTATTATAGGCTTCTTGGCGGGCCCATCAGAGTTCAGGCTCAGTCTGGTGAAGACCGAGGCGTTGGAATTGGACAACCCGTTGAGAGGGGCCGTGGTAGTAGCAAGTCGATCGAAGACCGACTTCTTTGAAGCTTCCGGTACGGGCACTGGGATGTTAACGTTCACCGACGGGAGCATGGTCCCAAAGAACAGACCGGTGGTAGCCTGAGTTACTTGTTCCACTGGCATAGCAAAGATGGAGGCCGCTCGAGGCCCGTAAGCCACGCCTCCAGGTGAGGCGGAGCGTTGGTTGCAGTTGCACTTGGAGCAGTTTGAGCAGTTGGATGCCATTGCTGTTTGATTTCTAGGCCAAGCAAGAGACCAAATCTTAGTAACTTGAAACTCGAGGGCAACCATTAACAAACCGCGATTCGTTCACGAAGACGACACACGAAGTGTGGAGTGGAAAGAGGAAAAGGTCCCACCGGACGTGCCAGAATCTGTTCCCCTCCGAATGGCGGCGTGACGAGTGACGCGTCTTGCCTGAGATTCGGGGCAGATGCTATTTGGTTTTATCCGTCCACCTCTCCGAAGATGCCAAGTTGATTTATGGCACTATGTATCGAAGGTTTAGACGGATGCGGCCGATGTAGCAGACTTCGTCAGATTCCCCCTCGTTCGAGGGATTTTTAATTGTGGGGACGCTCTTCCCTGCAGGCGCAAGCCCCTGCAGTTAATTACGCTACCGCATCGTGGTAACAATTTTCTCCTTCTCCAGATGGTCACTTCGTGTCGTATGTGTTTGTTTTGTGTTTGGTTGCCTGTGGATTGTATACGGAGACTAATTTATGTCGTCGCCCGTAGGATGTGGATTAGTCCAAATCCGTATTTTCTTAGATTTGGGTTTGGGGTTTTGGTTTAAGGATACGTTAGCCATATTTGAGGCTAAGATCAACTTAAACGTTTGTTAAGGATTCGTTAGTCCAATTTTAGACTAAGATCGACTTAACGGGATCGTTTAGATCCGACAAGAGAGCAATTGGGGGCCCTATTGTTTAGTTTAATGACATTGCGGGCGATAAGTAGTTTAAGGACATTGCGGTCCAATATTAGTTTTAAAACGTTGCGGTCAAGGTTAAGGACGTCATAGTCCGTGGATTTAAGGACTCCACAGTCCGGCATTAGTTTTAAGACATCACGGTCAAGGTTAAGGACATCATAGTCCGTTGTTAGTTTTAAGACATCCCGGTCAAGATTAAGGACGTCATAGTCCATGAGTTTAAGAACCCCACAGTCCGTGAAATGTATGGTTGTTAGGACCCGTCACCTCTCTGAAGACGTTGAAGGATTACAACGACAAATATCAGAGGAGCGAAGAGATGTACCCTTGAACCAAGGTAGATTAAGTGATCTGTAGTCCAGTTTGGGACTAAGACCAATTAATTATATTATGAGTCCATTGGCCCAGTTAAGTCTGGATTGAGGACTTATGGTCAATTTGGGCTAAGTCCAACTGAGTTTGACCCTTTATTGGACTATTTGATATTTGTCTGGTTTTAGTCCATATTGTTTTCATCTTTAATTTCCTCAATTTTGAGATTCAATTGAAGGAAAGGTTTTGCCTCTAGAAAATTAGCCAATTGGGCTAAAACTAGTGTTAAACACTAAAGACCAACAGTGTTGAACACTGGAGATAAGATTATCAGATTAGTGTTAAACACTAGAAATTGCGATTCTCAAGTTAGTGTTAAACACTAACAAATAACAGTGTTAAACACTGGCAACCAAATCATCAGTTTAGTGTTAAATATCAACAGAGAGAAGGAATCACATGGGAGCATATGATGGCCTCAGAAAGTGGGGCCGGATCCCCTTCATTTTATTCTGCAGATAAGTGTTCAACACTTTTTTAATTCTCACAGTCATCACGTGTAGGCACGTGATGGGGGCTCATGCTCTGGTTTATTAGAATACTCATTAGGGGTCACGTGGTGACATGTGAGGGCGCCCCAGAGCTTCTTTTCTGTGGATCTTTACAGGGGTCACGTGGAGGCACGTGACCCTGGTTCTTTGCTGTTTAAAGATATGTTTGTCTTTTTAAGAATTAAATTCTTCATAGGGTTAAACCCTAGCAATAATTTTAGAGGAATTAAATTCCTATTTTCTTTTGAAGAATTATATTCTTAAGTAGGGTTAAACCCTTATTTTCTTTCTGTAGGAATTAGATTCTCATATGTGTAAAGAATCAAGTTCTGATATAGGGTGAAACCCTAATTTCATTTTAAGGGGAATTAAATTTCTGTGAGTTTGAGAGAATTAAATTCTCAATTAGGGTAAAACCCTAGTTCTGTCCATTTTTGAAGGAATTAAATTCCTATAATTTTGGAGAATTGAATTCTCATATAGGGTTAAACCCTAATTTTATCCTGGAGGAATTAAATTTCTATAACTTTGTGAGAATTAAATTCTCAGAACTCAATTCCTCCTCTATGTTTTAGATCTGCATGGCAGGATCTCGACCTAATGAGAATTAAATTCTCAACTTATGGGAAGATGTGCACTTTGCAGATCTTCATCAGAGAAAGAACTAAGTTCTTTTTATAGAAGAGTTAAACTCTGAGAATTAAATTCTCTTTTTGAAGCCTTTTTCCCCTTTCTTTTCTTACCTAAGGTTTTTCTTTGTAGAGAATCAAATTCTTCCTTCTTTTCTCTCTGAATTTTCAAGATTCTAAGGCTCTATCTCTCTCTTTTTTATAACTCTCTCCCTTGGGTCCTATTTATAGGAGAAGGAACAGAATCAATCTGTTTAGTAAATCTTTCATTGAAAGATTTGATTTATGTTTATCATTAATCTGGGCTTTTAGATTATTAGGTGAATTTTATTCACCGTTGGATTTTAAATCCAAAGATATTCTTTTTATTATTTCGGTGAGATTTAGGGGGAATCTTTCCATGTCCAAGATTTTTCCATAAATTGGTGATATTTAATCACCTTCGGATTCTCAATCCAACGGTTTTGCATAATTCTTCTCCATTTTGGAAAGATTTAAATGATCTTATTCAGAATTTAATTCTGTTGAACAGCAGGGCTTTTAAAGCCAGTCACGTGTGCGAGCACGTGACCCCCTGAAGGGACTCCTCTTCTGCGCTCTGTTCTCTGCCGCTGCTCTAATCATCACGTGCCAACACGTGACCACTGGTCACGTGTGAGCACGTGAAGCTTCCTCTGAAGCTTTTTCCTGATTTTTAATCAGGGAACAGTGGTCTCGACTTCTCTGTTTGCTAAAACTTCCACCAATGACATGGTTCTCTACATCATTCGACAGAATAATAGATAAAAGGGGCTAGTAACCATAGTTGAAGCGTGAAAAGCAATGTTGGACTATAAACCTTTCGTACTTGTAAATGTTACATTCAGATATCTCATCTTGGGATAGTTCTAGTAAGCTCATCTATCACGATGGTAAACATGAATGGATTTAATGCAGATCCTTAAAGTAATCCAATTGTAATTGGAAAATCACTCGTTAGGCCGCCGCAAGTTCTGACATTTGCCACTACTCCATCGTAAATGTCCTTGATTTTGTAGCTAGACACACCTCATTTAATATTCACAGTGAAGTTACTTGTAATTTGTTGCTGTCCGTCTGTTCTTTTTCACTAAGGAGTGTGACACTTATATTTGACTTCTATAGCCATTTGACAATGATGGGCCCTTTTACCCAATATTTGAAAGAGAGAGAGGAAACGGAGTATACCGTGGTGTCTCTAAAAGTCAACCATCCTTCGATATTTTCGACGATTGGCTCCGGCCATGTTTGATCTTTATGTCCTTAAATATATATTTACCAATTTTCATGCCATTTGGATACTTTTTGACCATTCATATAGCGTTTTGAAATGCTCTATTGTTGGTAAACCGTTTATTTTGTGATCATCCGCTGCAAGGACGAATGGTGTCCAAATGGCATGAAAATTGGTAGACATATATTTAAAAACATGGAGATCAATATGGCCGGAGTCGATCGCCGAAAATATCGACGGAAAATTGACCTTAGAGACGCCACGGTGGGAGTGAGTTCGAAAAGAAGATTGTGATGTGCGAGTTGGAAATTTTGAAGTTAAGGAACTGTTTGTTTTAAAAGAATGAAAAATATTGAGACTTCTTGTTCCCTCGTTTTCATTCTCTCTTTGTTTGTGTGGAAACATTTTATTAGTTTCTTGATTCACGGTTCTTCTGAACCATTTCCCTTGTTAGTTCGAGAGGGATTGGAGAAAAGGATTTGAAATTGACAAGGGGCTCACGGCTTATATAGTGCATAACGAGCCGGGGAAATTCAATAATTATTTTTTCGCACTTTGCCACCTTTACTAGGTCCAATTACATCTGAAAAGAGAACAGTCCCTCATTTTGATAGGGTGGAATAATAGCAAAAGGCAATTCCTATGAATTCGTGTGAAACAAGAGAAAGCTAAGTTCTGATGGAAATTGGGTTGCTATAGTGTATGTCCCAGGCTAATTCCTTTCAGATTGTCCAATTCTTGAAAATTGAAAAGCCTCTAAAAAAGTATTGATGGCAAATTAGAGAGCACGTCTTGAACAAATAGGCTTCTTGAACAAATAGGCTGTAAAGAACTATTCTATGGCACATTAGATTAGTGCATATAGCTTAAATAAAAATGATAAACTATCCTCAGACAAAATTCAATTAAAGTTCTCACATACCCTAATTGTTTGGTCTATAGGAGCAAGGATTTTTCATCTTTAAGCCTGTTATCTTCTTTTACTTGTCATAATATGTTATATTTAATAAGAACTTGCCGTGCATATTACCTATGTAAGTGTTCTAACAAGTCTACGGATATAAAGAAAAACCGCCTGCTTCTATACATAGCATGTGGAAGTAGATTTACTTGTTACCCTTGTGCCTGGCATCCGAAGCAATTATCATTGCATATATTGTTCTTAAGCTGCTCAGAAGTAACTTAAGGTGGCTTTGGATATGAAAAACGCATTTTGCAGTATATGGCCACTTAGCAATATTTATCCATCAACATGATATCAATAGATTTTTTTTTCTAAATCTCAAGGATAGTTGTTAACATAGGGTAAGTTACACTAAAATACCCTCAACTATCGTGATTTTTCACTAAAGATACCTTACAGTATTTTATTGGAATAAAATACTTTAAACTATGGCTCTTAAGGGCAGTTAGTATCATTTGTAACTAAAATACTCTCAAAAGTAGCACATAAAGGTATTTTGCTGTAATTAAAGAACTTTAAGGTCTTTTAGTGAAAAACACAATAGTTCAGAGTATTTTTGTGTGATTTACCGGTTAACATATTATCATGTATTTTTGTGTAATTTACCAGTTAACATATTATCATTTTCATGAATGGACAATGGAATAGACATTTGCTCCAATTCGTGCTGGCAGGCAATGAAACATCTAACATGCGATCAGAAACTTCTTTTGAGTTCTTCACAGGCATTCTCAGGTTCATTCATATTAACAAGAAGATTTTTTGGTGGGAGAAATTAGTGAACTACTGAGATGTAGGTGCAATTTTGTTCACACGGTAGTGGTTATAAAATGGAAAGATGACATTGAAATTGATTATATGAATTCATGATATTCATCAATAAATTATTAAAAATATTAACTGCTTGTCCACCTAATTGTTCCGAGGAATCATTGTGTTCGATGTTAACTTGTAATAAATCGAAGTTTGCACATCTTTTACATAATATTATTAGGCATTGCTCGAATGAGAACAAAGATATACTGACATTAAAAGAGTTGTTGCAAAATCTACAGGATTAGATAGCTCAGTGTATTGATTTATTTGACAACAAATCCTGTACCATTTATGACAAGATTGTCATCAGTAAAGGATTTTTCTTAAATATTTCAGATATGATCTAGCCAAGTTTCTAGCAAAATTTTCACTTTTTGTGATTATTATGATACATTCAAGGTAAAAGTGTGGAAATAATTGCAATTTTTGTAATCACAAAATTGCAACTGTTCAGTCCATTTCCAAAAGCACTTTCTGATTCATCTTACAATAAAGAAGTAGAAGAAACATTTCACTATGTATTCAGACCCAAATAAATCATCACTTTCTTACCTACCATTTGCACATCCTTTAAAAACAATAAACGAATCATCACTTTCTTAACTGGAAAATCTATGGACCAGCAACAAATTTGTATCAGTATCAATACATAAAAACTCACTCAGCTAAATAGGTGCAAGGCTTGAAGAACCAAAACATATCCAATGCACCGCCTTCACTGGCGGCGGCGGTGTTGCAATCATTGTCTTTTGCTGCTAATGCTCTCTTCTCTTCTTTACCTTGATCCAACTCCTGAAGTATCCCCCTCGACTGATCACATATAAAGAAACGTCAGAAATCAACATTAAAAAAATATTTAAAAAACATATAGCATTTGTGTGTTTCATTCAAATTAACTTACTGGAGCTAAAGATTTGAGAGGCTTATTATTCAGTGGGGAGATTGTGCTGGTGGGAGCTTTGGTGTTTCGAAGGCGACAGCTTGAAGGAGAAGGAAACTTCTGAGGTGTAGGAGGGCATGCTCTGACTTCTTTAAATGCCTTATCTTCAACATTGATGATATTCTTCTCATCATCAATCTCAACTTTCACTGTCAACTTTTTACTCTTCTTTATTGATCCACCATTGGTCCTGAAACATGAGAATAATCCACATTATAACTCTTTTTGAGATACTAATTTTACTTCAAACTTAATTCTATGCCAACAACACTTGATTTAAAAACAAATATATTTTTTATTTACCGACGCTTAAACTCATAATCTTATTGTGATATCATTGTTAGTATGTTGGTGTACGAAGAAACAAATAAATTTGCTATTTTCAACTATATTGATGGGGCATAGAACTTCAAATAATCTACACTCACCTTCTCCAGATTGAGCTTGTTGAGGGACAATACAGTACTTCTAGGATACAATAAAAGGAAAGTAACGTTACTTGGCATATTTTTCATTGCTCTTAAAATCCTTGCAACTTTTGTCTTTCAAAAAAGAAAAGTTAATTTTAATAACATCTTTCACCGATTATACTCAGAACAATTTTATATAGCAAACCAATTTTAAATAATAATTATAAAAAAAACACTTTAAAAAATAATTACAAAAAGAGACCACGTAGGCTCCAGACGCTGGCGTCAATTAAAAAAAAAATTATGGACGCAGTTCGAAACTACGCCCACTACATTTGTATGGGATGCAGTTTCAAACTGTACCCAATACATTTGTAATGGACGCATTTTAAACCGCGCCCATTACATTTGTATGAGGCGTATTCTAAAACTGTGTCCCATACAAATGTTATGGGGCGTAGTTTCAAACTGCATCCATATATTTTAGTCCAAAATAATTGTGTGCACTTTGAAAGTGCGCCCATTCCCCTTCTTATATTGATCCGACAGTAACTTCATCATTCCTCACTTAACTCTCATCTCTCTCTATCGGGCGCTCTGTTTCTCTATCTCTGGTATTCTCTCTCGATTTCTCTCTCTCCCTCTCCCTCTCGATCTTTCTCTCTCTGCTCTCTTACTCTCTCGATCTCGATCTCTCTCTCTTCTCCCCGTGAGGACTATTCCCTCCTCCGACCTCTCCCCACCTCCCTTTCGATCTTTCTCTCTCTGCTCTCTCACTCTCTCGATCTCGATCTCTCTCTCTTCTCCCCGAGAGGACTATTCCCTCCTCCGACCTCCCCCACCTCCCTCCCGAGCCTCCTCGTTTCCCTCCTCCGACCTCTCCTATGAGGCTCCTCTGGTCTCTCTCATCTCTCTCCCTCTGGCTCTCTCTCTCATCTCGCTCGTCCACTCAGTTTTCTCGATCTCACAGTCTCTTGTTTGTGCAGCTTTAGGTGGAAATTCACAGACGAACAATCACCTTCATTCTCGCCATCGTCATCACCACTGTGAGCATCTCGAAGGAAACCCTAATTTTTTTTTAAATTTAAAAAAAATTGATTAAAACTTCGTATTGGATAAGCAATTCGAATAAATTGGGTATATATTAAGGGTTTTCCCAATTTTACTTGTGATGGATCAATGAAAAAGATACAAGTTTTTGCAACTTGTTACATGCTATAAATATGGATTTTATTGTAATTTTATGTAATTAGTTGAGTATAATTATGAAGATAAGTAAGCTGTTTTATGAGAACTCTCAAAATGTGTCAATATTTCTGGCAGGTGGAAAAATGACGGATAATTATATCCATCTAGTTTGCTATTTCGGTGGTCAATTAACTATTGGAAAAAATAATATTCATGAATATATCGGTTGAAAAACTAAGATGACTAGAGTCAAGAAGTCTAGCACATACAACGAGCTGTGTCAAGTGGTGTGTAAAGCTACCAAAATCAATCCGTTAGAATTTAATATCTCCTTAATATGCAAATGAACGACGAAGCATGAATATACCGCCATTGAAGTATCCGATGATGAGGATACACAAGCCATGCTTGCATCGGAATCGAAATCGATCGAGCAAGAAAGAGATATTGACATCCGCTCAACTGCGCGAACCAACCCCAGATCACTATGCTTGTGTGGTTGATTTGCTTGGTAGAGCGAAAGCGTACAATCTTATTGAAACAATGAGGCCTGGCCCACATTGTGTTGGTGCTTGGAGCAGCTTGTTGGGTGCCTGTAGGGTTCACCAAAATGTAAAGCTAGGAGAGATCGCAGCTAACCATCTGTTTGCACTCGAGCCCGATGTTGCTAGCCATTATGTGCTCCTTTCCAATATTTACTCGGCCGAGGGGCTTTCGAACAAGGCTAATGAAGTGAGAAACAAAATGAGGGAAAAGGGTGTTAGAAAAGAGCCAGGATGCAGTTGGATCGAAGTTGGCGACAAGGTTCATCAATTTATGGTTGGGGATTCGGTGCATCCTCAAAGTCCACAACTACACTCGTTTCTTGATACCCTATGGGAGAGGATGAGAAAGGAAGGTTATGTTCCAGATACTTCTTGTGTGCTTCACAATGTGGACGAGGATGAGAAGGAGATGCTCCTTTGTGGGCATAGCAAGAAGTTGGCCATAGCTTTTGGGATACTCAACACGCCACCGGGCACCACTATAAGAGTTGCTAAAAACCTTAGAGTATGCAATGATTGCCATATGGCTACCAAGTTTATTTCGAAAATTGAGCGGAGGGAGATCATTCTTCGGGACGTGAGGAGGTTCCACCATTTCAGAGAAGGGTCTTGTTCTTGCGGAGACCATTGGTGATAATTGGGTTTGCACATTAATTTGTTCGACCGTCGTTATATACTGGTTAGTATTATCACTCTATACGGAAAGTTAAACACAATGTATCTATAATCTCACTCAAAGTAAATTTCAATACAATGTACCTGCCGACAATTATGAAAAAATTTACAGGATAAATTACACTAAAACCCCTTAAACTATAGTTGTTTTTCACTAAACTGCCTTAAAGTTCTTTATTAAAACTTACAGTAAGCTCCCTTATAGTGCATCATTTAAGGGTATTTTACTGGAAAAATCTCCCTTAAAACCAAAGTTAATGGAGTTTACTGTGATTAAAAAGGTTTAGGTACGAAAAACAACGATATATAGCCTATTTTACAAGCGCTTGCATACTTGAAATTATTTGTTTTTTCTTTTTGAAAGATGCTTGAAGATAGTTGTTGAGTTACTGAAAATGGAGTCTTCTAGTATCAGAGATGTTCTTGAAAAGAAGACTTGATCACTATCTCAAATTTGAAGTTTACGTTAAGTGCATATATGGTAAAAGCAGCAAGCTTTTAATTAATTAATAGATTGGAGATCTATCAGTGAAGGTCTATGGCGAAATCTGTATTCCTTTTCAAAGTAAGTATTCTATCAATAAGAAATTGTCCTTTTATGTTTTTGTCTTAATTATGTTTCTAAGTGTTTTCTTTTTAGTGCCGATCTCAGGTGGGACTTAATTGATTCATATGTGATGGATCTCTGGATCTCTGATCTTATTTTCCTTTTATCTGCTGCGAGCGCTGATCGATAGCTGAGATTGGATTTGGAGGGTTGACTCCTGGAGTGCGTGGATCTCAATGGGTATTATGTGGTTGAGACTGAGCTATCTGCAAAGAAGTCCTGGGGTGGTTGTGCCACCGAGGACCCTCCAACGATCAAGTTAGACGGGGTATTTTGGCAGAGTAACGGCCTATTGGATAATGATTGGCTTACCCGGGTCGTCTGAGAGAGAGGTTTATATAGCGGCAGCCATGGGCAGGCGAACGCGAGATTCACGCCGGCTGTCACGCCCCCGGCGTCACGCCCGTGTGATAGACGAGATCTCCCATTAATGACAAGACATGCTCGTTAATGGGGGATTGTTATGGCGTAGAACGCGGGATCATGGGCGGTGTATATCTCACGCCTTGCGAGATTCGCGGAGCCGTGGCGGAAGCGCCTGTGATCGGTGCTGTGGGTCGGTCGGTGAGACCGAGGAAGATGAGCTCGGCGGGAGGCTCGGGAACGAGCGGGAAGAGAAATGACATGCATGCTTAATATGAATGCTGATTCTACCGGATCTCTATCTCCCACCAATGATGAACAGTATATAGATTAAAGTTACGTAGGTGAAAGCATATCAAGCAGGACGCCGGTGAATTGGCAGTTTACGAAGTAAGTATCACCTTGCATATTTTTATACCACATATACATTTAGAAGATCACTATTTATTGATGGTGGAGGTATACTATAGTTACTAAGTATTCATAAATTTGTATGCAATTCTTATATACCGCCTCCCGGTTTTAATTGCATGCCAACGCCAAACTTCGGTTTTAATTGCATGTCAATGCCAAGCTCCGGCTTCAATATTATGTCTCAAAATACCGAGCACATACAGTCATACAATACGGAATACAATACGGGATGGACACCGTCTGCAGACGACAGGTCGGGATTTCGTCGGTATGAAGGTGAAACATCAAGTACCATGTAAGTCCCCAATATTGGTTCTGCACATCCAACCGATGTACCTGCTACGGGTCCAGCGGTGTTGGAATATAATGGAGATGAAAGTGATGATGATGGTGTTAGTGATGAGGACGAGAATCAAACACAAAATAGCATGCACATATTCTTACTGATGAGAATGATAGGCAGTAGATTACTAATTCATGTGTTAACAATGACTTCATTGAGTTTGAAGATCCACTTGCCGATAACATGACAGATACTCATATGCTATCTACATTGGTAATGGAGAATGTCAACTTTCGTGCGGATGAACTTTCGACAGTCGATATTGAAAGTGGGATGAAGGTCGGTGATTTGTTCAGGCAGTTAGCGCTTGGTCAATTAAACACGGAATTTCTTTTAAACCAATCAAGACTAACACGACTAAGTACACCGTCGTTTGTAAAACAGACGGGAACTGCTCGTGGAGGCTTCATGTATATATCTCAAAGAAATCACCGACAGGATTCTGGCAGATAAAGAAATGTGCGGGTAATCATACTTGTGTGAATCCTGTAGTGAATTCAAATCATAAACATGCCACTTCTACATTCATATGTAATAAGATTTGCCTTTTATGAAAGCGGTTGTCGATTTGACCCCCAAAATGATTCAAGTGCTTATAAAAGATACATTATTCATTGAAATAAATTATATGAAGGCATGGAATGCGTTGAACAGGGTATTGTTTAAAAAATACGGAGGTTGGGAGGATTCGTATGAACATTTGCCACGGTATCTTGCCGCCATCAAATCTACTATTCTCGGGTCCGTCTTTAAGATAATAACCAACGTTTCAAATATAGAAAGAATGGGAATATTTAGTGTATGCATTCGAACCGGCCATTGATGGTTTCGCTTATTATCGTCCAGTTCTTAGTATTGATGGGACCCATTTATACGGCAGATACAAAGGAACTTTGCTCATTGCTACCGGTGCCGATGCAAATGATGCCCTTTATCCTTTGGCATATGCTGTAGTTAGAGGTGAAACCACTGAAAATTGGAAGTGGTTCATTACTTGTACTCACTTCTACATTCCATCCATGCAGGAAATGCACATTACTTTCATATCTGACCGGATGAAAGGGATTCTGACTGCACTACGAAAATCATAGCCAGAACTTCATAGTCATCGTTATTGTATATGACATATCAGAGCCAACTTCTCAACTGCTGGATTTAGTGGCAAAACCTTGCAGAGTTTGTTCTTTCAAATTGCATGTGCACCAGATGACCTGACCTATACAGAGCTGAGAGAGAAACTTAAACGTATATGTTCAAGAGCAGATATTTGGATTGAATGTAGTCTAAAAATAAAGAAAAAAGATGGGCTCTTTCGAAATATGGTGGTAGACGATTTTATATGATGACTACGAATGCTTCAGAAAGCTTTAACGGGGTCTTAAAAGGATCTCAATCTTTGCTTATTCAGGCCTTAGTA
This sequence comes from Agapanthus africanus, assembly GCA_030015575.1. Lineage (NCBI taxonomy): Eukaryota > Viridiplantae > Streptophyta > Magnoliopsida > Asparagales > Amaryllidaceae > Agapanthus > Agapanthus africanus. The sequence goes on from JASDDO010000024.1 coordinate 539,009,980, forward strand.
AGACAGACTTTTTACAGGACGAACAAATACTTCTTTGTACGATGTCAGGAGGAACAAGAGTGGACGACAAAGTTATATCCTAAGTTCAAACAATTAATAACAAAAATGGCTACCAATGCTAGGCGTGCTTGGATCGTGGGGTTCAGCCAGTCCGAATAGCAGCTGACTGACAAAGATGAAAAAAATTACGGCGTAGTCATCGATGGTAGGAACTGCAGTTGTACGTGCAATATTCCTAAATTGCAAAAGTTTCCTTGTTCACATATAATTTCAGCATGCACACAAGCAGAGGATGGGGGGAACATTGCACATCATGATCTTGCTTCGAAGTGATATTATGTCCCTAAATACAAAGATATTTATGCCCCGTTGTTCTATCATGTACCCGATAACCGATATTGGGAGGCATACAATGGTATCACCACCTATCGATAAGAGACAAGCACGCCGACCACGTTCTACTCGTATCAAAAGTGTTATGGATGATTCATGAGAAGGATGTAGGAAAAATAGATGCAGCATCTGCAATGAGTATGATGCATCCTTTCATAACAAGGCACGATGCAAAAATCCTCCAGCCCCACGTCGCCATTGGTAATCATCGCCTATATTTTGAAATACACACATGCACGCACACACATCTACACACATACACATGTTGTTTGTTATACATGCTCATTTTTTAAAAGTGATATAACTCGACTTTTTCATTATGCAGATATACTTATGGATTCTGGACCTATAGAAACGAGTGTTCTGTACTTGCAAGCTGACCACAGGTCGGCAACGCCGCAGTAGTACAGATAAAACTTTGTAATTTTATTTTCTTTAATTACATATGTTATTTATATGTTAATGATGTTAGTTATATGTATGCCCTAGAGGCCATTACTGTACATAGTGATGTATATTGTAGTGGATGCTTGGACATATATATGGAGGATTTTCTTGCTCGACATGATAGTATGCTATCTGATTGCACTTTATCTTAACATGTACTCTGAATGTCTCTATGTTACATGTTGATAAAGCCCTTAGGATATGTACTCGACTACTGGGACTATGATGAGATCATACTAGTGGGGCCACGGTAGTCGACGAGTACATCCTATAACTGTTCCTAGTCGAGGGTGTATCGAGACAGAGCATCGATATACCAGAGTAGACTAGCGTATGCGCTTCTTGACCCATATGATGGGCGATGGATGATCCCATATCCATTGGTGTTTGACATCAGAGATCATACTAGTTGCGCCACGGCAGCGCCCCGGCCGTCTATCCGAGGCCAAAATGCGGAATCAAAATTTTTCTTAACTTTAAACTGGCGCTACCGCGGACAATATACCCGGATCGAAACCATTAACCTATACTAGCTAACAAGAGATGGGGTGAGAGATGTACCGAGTGATCCAAGTCCTCCGGTCTTCTCGTCGTCGTCCCGATCTCCTGCGGAAACTCCGGTTGTCGCATCCTTGCCGGAAGGGCACCACGTCGTCTGCATCTTTTACGGGCTCCTACCTCAATACCGAGGCAACTCGGACACGAAGCTGGCAAGTCGACGTGCCCAAGATTTGCGGTAGATTGTGTAGTGCTTTGTCTCTTTGGGGTTATGTTGCCTTGATGGAGAAATCAACAAGATATGAACTTGGGGATTATTGTGGCAATGGAAAAATGATATGAATGATAATTTTTCCCACACCAAATGAAACTCTCTCATTTTCCCTCCTCCCCAAAATTATGGCCGGCCCCCTCCAAATGAGAATGGTGGAGGGATAGAATGTGTAGCATGAAGGGAGGTGATGGTAGGATAAAGCAAGAGGTGACCACAACCAAAACATTATCATTACAAACTTACATCAAACCCATACCCATTCAAATCACATTAATGCACCATCATGGATGAATAAAAAACAAAGGATGCAAATCCTATCATAATGAATACATTTGCAAGAAACCCCCTCCACAAATGTTATTTGCACAATTGCAAATAACCCCCTCCATCGGAAAAGTCCGGCCGGGAAAGAACAAAGGAAAACCGGCCGGAACGGAATGCAAACTGGCAACTCCAGAAAACTGGTCCCGTAATAAATTACAGGAAAACCCCGATACTGTGCATACACACCCGCATCTGTATTCCGACCGGATACAAATGCAATGAGACAAAATCTACACTGTACTAAAATAGGATCCGGCTTAAACCAAAGCCGGCTAGTAATATCCGTCCGATCCTGATCCGTGCAATACCGCACGTATCCGATCGAACCTTGCCATATATCTATACGGCCACTAGTACTAACCGTCCGATCCTGATCCGTGCAATACCGCACATATCTGATCGGACCCTGCCATATCTCCATACGGCCTCTACAGCGTTTCGCCCGAAAGCTTGAGTAACTGAAAATGTGGTGGACTCTAAAGACTCGTCAATACTATGGCTGTGGATTTAACCACTAGCACGTCAGAGGTATAAGCCAGTACGTGACGGGCCACCAGCAATTGACCAAAAGGGACGTCGATGAGCGAACTCATCCTGACACCCTACTGAGCCTGTCAGTGACAATATCCGTACAGTCCGGTCCGTTCGTCTATGAGCATCGCATGGCGGGCCTAGGGGGTTGGTAAAAGTCAGACCCCCAAAGGCGGTACAAGTCGTGTCGGAGTGAAGCCCAGAACACCCTGAGATACTATTGGAATACCTACCAGCAAATCTCCTGCCTCGGCCGAGGGCTTTGTGTAATGGCTCTCCTAGACACAGTGCGACCTCACCCCCAATACCGGGAGAGACGAACCCCTGCAGATCCGCTCATTGCCTCCATGTGGCTCGGGACTGTACCCAACTAAAACCTGTTTGCACGACTCCTTTGAGCCGTGGTAGGGTAGTAATCAAAGCACAGTGGGAACTCACACGAGACAAATGACGATCTCAGGTCGATGAACTAACCTGTACACATGTCACCTGGGAACTGCTATCTGACGTATGGTATAATCCCAACTAGCAGGTTCCCGGCGAGTCCTGTCCGGTGTACTCATAACCCAATGAGCACCTGTATACATCTTAGGTGAACCAACTGACACCAGTGGCTTGTGAGACCGGCCACCGCCCCTCGTCGGGGTCTCGACTGTATACACTAGTCTACTAATGGAGTATCGATGCCCTGTCTCCAAACTCCTACGACTAGGGACCTTTTAAGGATGTGCTTATAGACTACCAGCTCCCACGTATATGATCGCCATCATACTGCTGGTAGTCAAGCAAGAATCCTAGGGGCTCTATCAACGTGTAATAGCGACATGTCAGGTCATCTAAAGCAGTACACGATGATAAAGATAAACCAGATAGCATACTATCATCTCGAGTAAGACTGTCCTACCGGGATAGGTCCTCCCTCAATCATTGCAATCACGTGCCTGTGATCCAATAATTGACTCTGAGGGCACTATCTCCAACAATCTCCCACTTGCACTCAAGGCTAATTATTGCGATGTCGCATACTCACAGCCCGTGTGATACCGAACACCCAACTCCTCTACTAGTCAGTTTCACAAAACCCATTTGTGAAACTATTGCGTTCGAGGAATAGCCTCAGTGAGTGGATTCGCCTTGATGTTTCTTTCTATGTCTCTCTCTATCTCAAGTTCGCGGAGAAAGCCATCTCCCAAAATGAGCAATACCTGTCTTAGAATGTCTGGATATCTGATGGGACCTAGCTCATAAATGAACTCCAAATCCAAACTTCTTAGACTGTATCGATAACTGAACTTAATCAGTACCCAGCGCCATGCCTCCCTCAGTATTGCCTTGGACCACCTGTCCAAAATACTGCCCCTCGTCAGAAGGAGAAAATATAACTCTGACAGCCACTCTGCCATCTATGTCACCTTGGAAGCCTGGAGTGACAACCGTCTCCTAAAAGAGGCTGTCGTTATCACATCCCTAGAACATCAACTTATGTTCTAAAACTGCTTCCGACTGTTTCTCCAGGATTGGATTAATATCAGCTTATTGCAGCTACTGCAAGAACAACATACTGGTAGGTATTCCAGTAGTATCTCAGGGTGTTCTGGGCTTCACTCCGACACGACTTGTACCGCCTTTGGGGGTCTGACTTTTACCAACCCCCTAGGCCCGCCATGCGATGCTCATAGACGAACGGACCGGACTGTACGGATATTGTCACTGACAGGCTCAGTAGGGTGTCAGGATGAGTTCGCTCATCGACGTCCCTTCTGGTCAATAGCTGGTGGCCCGTCACGTATTGGCTTATACCTCTGACGTGCTAGTGGTTAAATCCACAGCCATTGTATTGACGAGTCTTTAGAGTCCACCACACTTTCAGTTACTCAGCTTTCGGGCGAAACGCTGTAGAGGCCGTATGGAGATATGGCAGGGTCCGATCAGATACGTGCGGTATTGCACGGATCGGGATCGGACGGTTTGTACTAGTGGCCGTATGGATATATGGCATGGTTCGATCGGATACGTACGGTATTGCACGGATCAGGATCGAACGGATATTACTAGCCGGCTTTGGTTTAAGCCGGATCCTAGTTTAGTACAGTGTAGATTTTGTCTCTTTGCATTTGTATCCGGACGGAATACAGATGCGGGTGTGTATGCACAGTATCGGGGTTTTCCTGTAATTTATTACGGGACCATTTTTCTGGAGTTGCCAGTTTGCTTTCCGTTCCGGCCGGTTTTCCTTTGTTCTTTTCCGGCCGGACTTTTCCGATGGAGGGGGTAATTTGCAGTTTTGCAAATTACATTTGTGGAGGGGGTTTCTTGCAATTGTATTCATTATGATAGGATTAGAATCTTTCTTCCATGCTTTTGCTTTAATGAGATTTGATGTGAATAGAAGTATTAAGCATGGTTGATGTTTTCTTTGCTTTTTGATATGGCCACCTCTTCTATTCTCCTGCACTCACCTCCCTTGGTATTATGTTTCATTCCCTCCACCATTTCAAGAAATAAATGGCCGGCCACCTTTGAGAGAGGATGAAATTTTTTTCCATTTTTGGTGTGACACAAATTTCTTGAAATGGTGGAGGGAATGAAACATAATACCAAGGGAGGTGAGTGTAGGAGAATAGAAGAGGTGACCATATCAAAAAGCAAAGAAAACATCAACCATGCTTAATACTTCTATTCACATCAAATCTCATTAAAGCAAAAGCATGGAAGAAAGATTCTAATCCTATCATAATGAATACAATTGCAAGAAACCCCCTCCACAAATGTAATTTGCAAAACTGCAAATTACCCCCTCCATCGGAAAAGTCCGGCCGGAAAAGAACAAAGGAAAACCGGCCGGAACGGAAAGCAAACTGGCAACTCCAGAAAACTGGTCCCGTAATAAATTACAGGAAAACCCCGATACTGTGCATACACACCCGCATCCGTATTCCGTCCGGATACAAATGCAAAGAGACAAAATCTACACTGTACTAAACTAGGATCCGGCTTAAACCAAAGCCGGCTAGTAATATCCGTTCGATCCTGATCCGTGCAATACCGCACGTATCCGATCGAACCTTGTCATATATCCATACGGCCACTAGTACAAACCGTCCGATCCCGATCCGTGCAATACCGCACGTATCTGATCGGACCCTGCCATATCTCCATATGGCCTCTACAGCATTTCGCCCGAAAGCTGAGTAACTGAAAGTGTGGTGGACTCTAAAGACTCGTCAATACAATGGCTGTGGATTTAACCACTAGCACGTCAGAGGTATAAGCCAATACGTGACGGGCCACCAGCTATTGACCAAAAGGGACGTCGATGAGCGAACTCATCCTGACACCCTACTGAGCCTGTCAGTGACAATATCCGTACAGTCCGGTCCGTTCGTCTATGAGCATCGCATGGCGGGCCTAGGGGGTTGGTAAAAGTCAGACCCCCAAAGGCGGTACAAGTCGTGTCGGAGTGAAGCCCAGAACACCCTGAGATACTACTGGAATACCTACCAGTAAATCTCCTGCCTCGGCCGAGGGCTTTGTGTAATGGCTCTCCTAGACACAGCGCGACCTCACCCCCAATACCGGGAGAGACGAACCCCTGCAGATCCGCTCACTGCCTCCATGTGGCTCGGGACTGTACCCAACTAAAACCTGTTTGCACGACTCCTTTGAGCCGTGGTAGGGTAGTAATCAAAGCACAGTGGGAACTCACACGAGACAAATGACGATCTCAGGTCGATGAACTAACCTGTACACATGTCACCTGGGAACTGCTATCTGACGTATGGTATAATCCCAACTAGCAGGTTCCCGGCGAGTCCTGTCCGGTGTACTCATAACCCAATGAGCACCTGTATACATCTTAGGTGAACCAACTGACACCAGTGGCTTGTGAGACCGGCCACCGCCCCTCGTCGGGGTCTCGACTGTATACACTAGTCTACTCTGGAGAATCGATGCCCTGTCTCGAAACTCCCACGACTAGGGACCTTTTAAGGATGTGCTTATAGACTCCAGCTCTCACTTATATGATCGCCCTCATACTGCTGGCAGTCAAGCAAGAATCCTAGGGGCTCTATCAACGTGCAATAGCGACCTGTCAGGTCACCTAAAGCAGTACACGATGATAAAGGTAAACCAGATAGCATACTATCATCTCGAGTAAGACTGTTCTACCGGGATAGGTCCTCCCTCAATCATTGCAATCACGTGCCTGTGATCCAATAATTGACTCTGAGGGCACTATCTCCAACAATCTCCCACTTGCACTCAAGGCTAATTATGCGATGTCGCATACTCACAGCCCGTGTGATACCGAAACCCAACTCCTCTACTAGTCAGTCTCACAAAGCCTGTTTGCGAAACTTTTGTGTTCGAGGAAAAGCCTCAGTGAGTGGATCCGCCTAGATGTTTCTTTCTATGTCTCTCTATATCTCAAGTTCGCGGAGAAAACCATCTCCCGAAATGAGCAATACCTGTCTTAGAGTATGTCTGGATATCTGATGGGACCTAGCTCATAAATGAACTCCAAATCCAAACTTCTTAGACTGTATCGATAACTGAAATTAATCAGTACCCAGCGCCATGCCTCCCTCAGTATTGCCTTGGACCACCTGTCCAAAATACTGCCCCTCGTCTGAAGGAGAAACTACAACTCTGACAGCCACTCTGCCATCCATGTCACCTTGGAAGCCTGGAATGATAACTGTCTCCCAAATGAGGCTGTCGTTATCATATCCCTAGAACATCCACTTATGTTCTAAAACTGCTACCGACTGTTCCTCCAGGATTGGATCAATATCAACTTATTGCATCTAGTGCAAGAACAACATCTGGTGTGGTACTTGACATCTCATGATTGACTCAATTGCCTAAGCAAGTGATCTGCCAATCATACACATCCCTCTCTATTTTAGTCTGTAAGACACCTTTAGAGAGGGTGACTCCATTACCTGCAGGTGTACTACCGTGCCAGGTGTCGTCCATTCTAAATACTCATAGAATGCTGTCAAGGTACCCAGATTAGGAAACCACCCAAATCTAGATCTAAAACCATAGATCTAGTAACCAGAATGTCTGATATAATATCCAAGTCCTGTGTGGAGAAAACACTGTGTGACTACCAAAGTATAACCGATCGTAGTATAGGAATATCACTTCCTACTCTGTGTATGTCATCAAATACCAGGACATCACATCCTACTACCTTCTTAACAGATCCATCCCCTATTCTGATGAAGTCAAACCTATGACTTAACATCAGAAATAGATGATCTATCTCCGCTATATCTGCTTTAGTCTATAAATAGACATAAGCCAACTGTCCACCAATGCTTCCGCTGTTCCCACTGACTACGACAACCCTCTGGCAGAGTCATATAGACGTACACTTCTAAAGCTAGTTTAGAACGACGCTATACTCATCCTCCTGCCGGGTCTCGCAGCCTGGAACAACAACAATGGCAAGTGTGGGTAAACAAGAACTTCTCTGTCACCGTCCTTGAGGCTACTGGAGTACCTCTCGGGTGCCTGAAGCTACCCACCTTATCTGCGGAGTGGCCAATGGAATGTCAAATCAGATTGAATCTTTAGGTTCCTTATCAAATCTTCAGTAATCGTTTGCGGTTCTGGAATCGCTTCCAGTTCTACCATACTCCCACTACTCTTTTCTGAAAAATAACCATTTCTTTTTTAAAATGTGGCGAGTTAAGAACAATATCACTATTGATCTTCCAGATGGTAGAAAGTCAACCCTCGTCATAGCCTGGGTCAACCCACAAACAGCCATTACAGAAACGTGCCTTGAGTTGTCCAGTGTCTGGTTTTAATTATAAGCCGGACAACTCCCCGTACCTTAACGTCGTTAAGATATGAACTGTTCTATACCCAATATAGAACCAGAGGCACTGATTTAATTGAACCAGATTCAAATCATGCAGCTGTCTCCAGTGCATGTCAACTAAATGGAAGGAGGCCGATCAGCGTTACTCAACTTAGGAATGCTTCCAATTATGAGTAACCTGAAAGAGAAGCAATTTCTCTTTATCATTACTATCAACTGAATACCATACACAAGTATCTACATCTTCGATCACCTTGAAGAAACCCGATACTTGCTACACCTGGTTCTCTACTCTATTCAAATACCTATAACTCCTCAAAACTTAGACCCTGTGTTTCTACGAAACATATGTCTAAGAACTAGAGAAGTTAAAAGTAAACAGAATATAGTATGAGGACCAACCCCTCTGTCCCAATGGACACTGGACAACATACAATACTCTGTATAAGTCCGCTGAGTCTAACAACTCTTTCACTGTGCGTCGTAGGTTGAAAACTGTACTTATGGTTGAGAAGAATTACACCGCTGTTTGATGCTCCTTACCTAACCATCCACTGATATAGGTAAATGTCATAGACATAATTTCAAAAAGGTACATCTCACTCTATAAAAATAGACGTACAGATATATCAATTTGAAATTGGTGCATAGCAACGGATATTCAAAACCAAATATTTGCCGACCGGCAAACAACCCAGGTGGCTTCCTCAAATATCACCAATTACAACGAATCCCGATATAATGAGGATGGTCACCTAATTCCCAATAACTTACTCCCACTCATCATCTGTAAAACCACACAGATGTGAGAATCATACCTGGTAAATACATACCCTGGAGTAAGTATCTAATCGGGAAATCAGTTTTCTTTTAACATTACCCAGTTGAACTGAAACATTGAAATGTTTCGATAGGGTATCCTGGTATTCCTAGTAATGCCTCTACCATTATCCAGATTCACAACTGTAACCGTATATCTCTTTGCCATCTGTCCAAATCCCTTTATATGTCTTTAGTCATTACCGTCTGCACACCCCTTTAGGCCAAATGGTTTTCTTCCTTCCATACCGTTCGGCACCAGCCTATGGTTTGGAAGAAGACTATCCAATAAGCACAAAAGGTGTACTGTCCTAATCCTAGGAGCACTCGCAAAGCGAGAGAAGGTGAAGATAAAAGACAACCGAATAATCTTATTCCTATTTCTCCTGAACCAGAATCCATCCCCGAACTGGAACAAGTTCCTTTCGAGTTCGTATATAACCATACGATGGATTATCCAATAAACTTGGGATCTTCGTAGTGATACGGAGTGTCCTGGAGAAATACAAAGGTGATTTAGGATTGGCGAAGAAATACTTGGTTCGGTCGTGAATAGCAGTCGCAATTTACTTTGCCCTCTTACGAATCCCTTGTTTTGTCTTAACTTAATACCTTCTGCACACCATCGTTATGCTAATTGGTTTTCTTCATTCCACACCGTTCGGCACCAGCCTAAGGTTTGGAAGAAGACTATCCAATTTGCGTAATAGGTGTACTATCTCCTAAACCAAGGAGTACTCGCAATGAGAGAAGGTGAAAAGAAAAGAGAACTGAATAATCCTATTCGTTTTCTCCAGAACCAGAAACCATCCTCGAAGTCCTTCGAGTTCGTATATAACCATACGATGGTTTTGTCCAATGGAAGTGGACGTTCGTAGTAATATGGGGTGTCCTGGAGAAAAGGGTAAAAGTAGGAGTGGCAATGAGATTTTCAACTCTGACAATCCAAAAGCCAGTGTTAAGAAGGTTCGGTCAACTTGGTCACTGAGTCATAGTCCAGGGTCGGGTCAATGGTCGCTGCCAAAGAGAGAGAGAAAAGAAACACTCAACGTGCACTCTAACCTAGATCAGAATGGTTACCAATTTATCTAATCAGGAAACCTCCCACTGTACCGTCAAATTCTCCTCCAAGCCTGAAAGAAGAACTAGTCGGGATCACCCGAGGAGTAAACCAACTCATCAGCAGGAATCGGGATCCAACTATCATCGCATGATAACTTGACGGAATCCACTCAAGTCACCACGCTCCAGAAGGTATGCGCCTATCTGGCAAGTTTCAGTTCTTTTGAAACTCCCGATGTGATTCTTACCCCTAGGACCCAAGTGACCTTGACACAGTCAACAAATCAAAGAGTCCTAGTCAAGTTCAACCCGTCATTATCCTGGATTGCATTAAACCCACCCGTACGAGCCCTTGACACAGTCAACAAGGCCGCATGACTGTCCTAACCAATCCCATTAATATGCTACAAACAAACACTACTTAGCTACCGCACACTACGCCTTGACACAGTCAACAAACGCAGCACGAATACTAAGTAATACTTGTAAGAAATGACGGAGGGCTACGTGTAGTTTTTGGCGAAAAACCTTTAACGTAATGAACTTGATATTGTTGAAGGAACTGCATAGCCTTTTTAGAAAATATAGTGACAAAAACCTTTACTAAAGAGGTCACTCCCGGTGAAGGGATCTCGGCTCTTTCCCCGTAGAATGAGGTGCAGGATATTCCAACTGAATACCACGATGCAAAGCAAAAGTAATCGGCTATAGTGAAGTTAATGCCCTGACGCAAACTTCTGTCCAAGGGGTCACTCCCGGTGAAGGGATCTCGGCCCTTGCCTCGTCGACTGAGGAGCAGGATATTCCAAATGAATACCACGATGCAAAACAAAAGTGAACGTCCTTGCAATAACAGCTTTTTGAAAAATGTTCCAACAACATCAGAATAGGTTTGTTTAGCTTGCATTGATCCGAATCAACGCAGTCCCATCAATTGATCACACCACAAAGAACGAAAATATACTGACGTACGTATATGCCATCCGCATTCGCCACTGGGTCCCGTCATCACCCGTTAGGTTAGCTAACTAACGGCAGAGCGGGGACTGGACTAGCGCGGATGAAAAACATATACAACATCTACTAATATATATACCAATATATTATATTCGCTCAAGACGTGAATAAAATGCAACATCACAGAAATGTACAGCATCACAGAACAATACAGATATCTGGAAGCCCCGGGTTTCACAGAGCCGCTGCTGAAACCCGACGTTCCCCTGGTCGTGTGGATAGCCTGTGCAATGAAATCCTAGACCCCTACGGGCGCGGCAAGTCACCTGCCAAAACCTGAAGCGAGGCAGCCCCCTTCAGCACCGTGAATGGACCACCCAGCACTTCACGGAATCCGGTAACTTGGGCACCCCTCCTGGGTCAACCTGTACCCCCTATGAGTGCGGCGAATAGCCCGCCAATTCCAGACTGAAGGCCCCTCCGTCTCAATGCCCTGAGATGCGGGCCCGTTGCCCTCTAGAACCCGGCTATCCGTGCACCCCTTTATGGGGTAACCCTAATACAGAAAGTAAAATATACATACACCGGGTACATCGACCGCAACCAGGTCGTGCCCCAAAAGAATAATACAATCAGGCAGTGACGGCAGTCCACATGTCGGACGCTCGCCCCGCAATATCAAATGTACATAATACAACAGAAACTGTACTAGCATTGCAACCAGGCTATCCCCACGACCGATCCGCAACAACACAGCATAAACATAGAACATCAACGTGAAAGTCACGTTCGCAAATTCGTCTAACCGGGCTATAGCAGTTAGACCGGATTTACCGATCGAGTGACATTCACGGTCGCAGATATAATGTAAATACTGTGAAATAATGTGTTTAAAATATCCAATCGATTGTGTAATGGCTCTCCTAGACACAGCGCGACCTCACCCCCAATACCGGGAGAGACGAACCCCTGCAGATCCGCTCACTGCCTCCATGTGGCTCGGGACTGTACCTAACTAAAACCTGTTTGCACGACTCCTTTGAGCCGTGGTAGGGTAGTAATCAAAGCACAGTGGGAACTCACACGAGACAAATGACGATCTCAGGTCGATGAACTAATCTGTACACATGTCACCTGGGAACTGCTATCTGACGTATGGTATAATCCCAACTAGCAGGTTCCCGGCGAGTCCTGTCCGGTGTACTCATAACCCAATGAGCACCTGTATACATCTTAGGAGAACCAACTGACACCAGTGGCTTGTGAGACCGGCCACCGCCCCTCGTCGGGGTCTCGACTGTATACACTAGTCTACTCTGGAGAATCGATGCCCTGTCTCGAAACTCCCACGACTAGGGACCTTTTAAGGATGTGCTTATAGACTCCAGCTCTCACTTATATGATCGCCCTCATACTGCTGGCAGTCAAGCAAGAATCCTAGGGGCTCTATCAACGTGCAATAGCGACCTGTCAGGTCACCTAAAGCAGTACACGATGATAAAGGTAAACCAGATAGCATACTATCATCTCGAGTAAGACTGTTCTACCGGGATAGGTCCTCCCTCAATCATTGCAATCACGTGCCTGTGATCCAATAATTGACTCTGAGGGCGCTATCTCCAACACAACATCTGGTGTGGTACTTGACATCTCATGATTGACTCAATTGCCTAAGCAAGTGATCTGTCAATCATGCGTATCCCTCTCCCTTTTAGTCTGTAAGATACCTTTAGAGAGGGTGACTCCGTCACCTGCAGGTACACTACCATGCCAGGAGTCGTCCATTCTAAATACTTATAGAATGCTGTCAAGGTACCCAGATTAGGAAACCACCCAAATCTAGATCTAAAACCATAGATCTAGTAACCAGAATGTCTGATATAATATCCAAGTCCTGTGTGGAGAAAACACTGTGTGACAACCAAAGTATAACCGATCGTAGTATAGGAGTTTCTTTTCCTACTCTGTGCATGTCATCCAAAACCAGGACATCACACCCTACTACCTTCTTAACAGATCCATCCCCTATTCTGATGACGTCAAACCTATGACTTAACATCAGAAATAGATGATCTATCTCCGCTATATCTGCTTTAGTCTATAAATAGACATAAGCCTGATGTCCACCAATGCTTCCGCTGCTCCCACTGACTACGACAACCCTCTGGCAGAGTCATATAGACGCGCACTTCTAAAGCTAGTTTAGAACGAAGCTATACTCATCCTCCTGCCGGGTCTCGCAGCCTGGAACAACAACAATGGCAAGTGTGGGTAAACAAGAACTTCCCTGTCACCGTCCTTGAGGCTACCTGAGTGCCTCTCGGGTGTCTGGAGTTACCCACCTTATCTGCGGAGTGGCCAATGGAATGTCAAATCAGATTGAATCTTTAGGTTCCTTATCAAATCTTCAGTAATCGTTTGCGGTTCTGGAATCGCTTCCAGTTCTACCATACTCCCACTACTGTTTTCTGAAAAATAACCATTTCTTTTTAAAATGTGGCGAGTTAAGAACAATATCACTATTGATCTTCCAGATGGTAGAAAGTCAACCCTCGTCATCGCCTGGGTCAACCCACAAACAGCCATTACAGAAACGCGCCTTGAGTTGTCTAGTGTCTGGTTTTAATCATAAGCCGGACAACTCCCCGTACCTTAACATCGTTAAGATATGAACTGTTCTATACCCAATATAGAACCAGAGGCACTGATTTAATTGAACCAGATTCAAATCATGCAGCTGTCTCCAGTGCATGTCAACTAAATGGAAGGAGGCCGATCAGCGTTACCCAACTTAGGAATGCTTCCAATTATGAGTAACCTGAAAGAGAAGCAAGTTCTCATTACTATCAACTGAATACCATACACAAGTATCTACATCTTCGATCACCTTGAAGAATCCCGATACTTGCAATACCTGGTTCTCTACTCTATTCTTATACCAATAACTCCTCAAAACTCAGACCCTGTGTTTGTACGAAACACATGTCTAAGAATTAGAGTAGTTAAAAGTAAACAGAATATAGTATGAGGACCAACCCCACTGTCCTAATGGACACTGGACAATATACAATACTCTGTATAAGTCCCTGAGTCTAACAACTCATTCACTGTGTGTCGTAGGTTGAAAACTGTACTATGGTTAAGAAGAATTACACCGCTGTTCAATGCTCCTTACCTAACCATCCACTGATATAGGTAAATGTCATAGACATAATTTCAAAAGGTATATCTCACTCTATAAAAATAGACGTACAGATATATCAATTTGAAATTGGTGCATAACAACGGATATTCAAAACCAAATATTTGCCGACCGGCAAACAGCCCAGGTGATCTCCTCAAATATCACCGATTACAACGAATCCCGATATAATGAGGATGATCACCCTATTCCCAATAACTTACTCCCACTCATCATCTGTAAAACCATACAGATGTGAGAATCAAACCTGGTAAATACATACACTGGAGCAAGTGTCTAATCAGGAAATCAGTTTTCTTTTAACAATACACAGTTGAACTGAAACATTGAAATGTTTCGATAGGGTATCCTGGTATTCCTAGTAATGCCTCTACCATTATCCAGATTTACAACTGTAACCGTATATCTCTTTGCCATATGTCCAAATCCCTTTATATGTCTTTAGTCATTACCGTCTGCACACCCCCTTAGGCCAAATGGTTTTCTTCCATCCCTACCGTTCGGCACCAGCCTATGGTTTGGAAGAAGACTATCCAATAAGCATAATGGGTGTACTGTCCTAATCCTAGGAGCACTCGCAATGCGAGAGAAGGTGAAGATAAAAGACAACCGAATAAACCTTATTCCTATTTCTCCTGGACCAGAATCCATCCCCGAACTGGAACAAGTTCCTTTCGAGTTCGTATATAACCATACGATGGAGTATCCAAATAAACTGTGGATCTTCGTAGTGATACGGAGTGTCCTGGAGAAATACAAAGGTGATTTAGGTTTGGCGAAGATATACTCGGTTTGGTCGTGAATAGCAGTCGCAATTTACTTTGCCCTCTTACTAATCCCTTGCTTTGTCTTAACTTAATACCTTCTGTACACCATCGTTATGCTAATTGGTTTTCTTCATTCCCCACCGTTCGGCACCTGCCTAAGGTTTGGAAGAAGACTATCCAATTTGCGTAATAGGTGTACTATCTCCTAAACCAAGGAGTACTCGCAATGAGAGAAGGTGAAAAGAAAAGACAACTGAATAATCCTATTCGTTTTCTCCAGAACCAGAAACCATCCTCGAAGTCCTTCGAGTTCGTATATAACCATACGATGGTTTTTGTCCAATGGAAGTGGACGTTCGTAGTAATACGGGGTGTCCTGGAGAAAAGGGTAAAAGTAGGAGTGACAATGAGGTTTGCAACTCTGACAATCCAAAAGCCAGTGTTAAGAAGGTTCGGTCAACTTGGTCACTGAGTCATAGTCCAGGGTCGGGTCAATGGTCGCTGCCAAAGAGAGAGAGAAAAAGAAACACTCAGCGTGCACTCTATCCTAGATCAGAATGGTTATCACTTTATCTAATCTGGAAACCTCCCACTGTAACCTCAAATTCTTCCCCAAACCTGAAAGAAGAATTAGTCGGGGTCACCCGAGGAGTAAACCAACTCATCAGTGGGAATCGGGATCCAACTATCATCGCATGATAACATGACGGAATCCACTCACGTCACCACACTCCAGAAGGTGGCCGGCCCCCTCCAAATGAGAATGGTGGAGGGATAGAATGTGTAGCATGAAGGGAGGTGATGGTAGGATAAAGCAAGAGGTGACCACAACCAAAACATTATCATTACAAACTTACATCAAACCCATACTCATTCAAATCACATTAATGCACCATCATGGATGAATAAAAAACAAAGGATGCAAATCCTATCATAATGAATACATTTGCAAGAAACCCCCACCACAAATGTTATTTGCACAATTGCAAATAACCCCCTCCATCGGAAAAGTCCGGCCGGGAAAGAACAAAGGAAAACCGGCCGGAACGGAATGCAAACTGGCAACTCCAGAAAACTGGTCCCGTAATAAATTACAGGAAAACCCCGATACTGTGCATACACACCCGCATCTGTATTCCGACCGGATACAAATGCAATGAGACAAAATCTACACTGTACTAAAATAGGATCCGGCTTAAACCAAAGCCGGCTAGTAATATCCGTCCGATCCTGATCCGTGCAATACCGTACGTATCCGATCGAACCTTGCCATATATCTATACGGCCACTAGTACTAACCGTCCGATCCTGATCCGTGCAATACCGCACGTATCTGATCGGACCCTGCCATATCTCCATACGGCCTCTACAGCGTTTCGCCCGAAAGCTTGAGTAACTGAAAAGGTGGTGGACTCTAAAGACTCGTCAATACTATGGCTGTGGATTTAACCACTAGCACGTCAGAGGTATAAGCCAGTACGTGACGGGCCACCAGCAATTGACCAAAAGGGACGTCGATGAGCGAACTCATCCTGACACCCTACTGAGCCTGTCAGTGACAATATCCGTACAGTCCGGTCCGTTCGTCTATGAGCATCGCATGGCGGGCCTAGGGGGTTGGTAAAAGTCAGACCCCCAAAGGCGGTACAAGTCGTGTCGGAGTGAAGCCCAGAACACCCTGAGATACTATTGGAATACCTACCAGCAAATCTCCTGCCTCGGCCGAGGGCTTTGTGTAATGGCTCTCCTAGACACAGTGCGACCTCACCCCCAATACCGGGAGAGACGAACCCCTGCAGATCCGCTCATTGCCTCCATGTGGCTTGGGACTGTACCCAACTAAAACCTGTTTGCACGACTCCTTTAAGCCGTGGTAGGGTAGTAATCAAAGTACAGTGGGAACTCACACGAGACAAATGACGATCTCAGGTCGATGAACTAACCTGTACACATGTCACCTGGGAACTGCTATCTGACGTATGGTATAATCCCAACTAGCAGGTTCCCGGCGAGTCCTGTCCGGTGTACTCATAACCCAATGAGCACCTGTATACATCTTAGGTGAACCAACTGACACCAGTGGCTTGTGAGACCGGCCACCGCCCCTCGTCGGGGTCTCGACTGTATACACTAGTCTACTAATGGAGTATCGATGCCCTGTCTCCAAACTCCTACGACTAGGGACCTTTTAAGGATGTGCTTATAGACTACCAGCTCCCACGTATATGATCGCCATCATACTGCTGGTAGTCAAGCAAGAATCCTAAGGGCTCTATCAACGTGTAATAGCGACATGTCAGGTCACCTAAAGCAGTACACGATGATAAAGATAAACCAGATAGCATACTATCATCTCGAGTAAGACTTTCCTACCAGGATAGGTCCTCCCTAAATCATTGCAATCACGTGCCTGTGATCCAATAATTGACTTTGAGGGCACTATCTCCAACAATTTATATGTTAATGATGTTAGTTATATGTATGCCCTAGAGGCCATTACTGTACATAGTGATGTATATTGTAGTGGATGCTTGGACATATATATGGAGGACTTTCTTGCTCGACATGATAGTATGCTATCTGGTTGCACTTTATCTTAACATGTACTCTGAATGTCTCTATGTTACATGTTGATAAAGCCCTTAGGATATGTACTCGACTACTGGGACTATGATGAGATCATACTAGTGGGGCCACGGTAGTCGACGAGTACATCCTATAACTGTTCCTAGTCGAGGGTGTATCGAGACAGAGCATCGATATACCAGAGTATACTAGCGTATGCGCTTCTTGACCCATATGATGGGCGATGGATGATCCCATATCCATTGGTGTTTGACATCAGAGAAGGCATACGGGTGCTCAGTAGAGACTGGGTACACTGAACGGACTCGCCAAGAACTCCCAGATGGTATAATACCTCACGTCAGATGGTAGTTCTCTGGTGACACTGGTACAGGTTAGTCTGTAGACCCGAGATTGTCATAGAGTCTTGTGTGATTCCCACTGTGCTTTTATTTCCATCATACCACGTCCAAGAGGGTGTGCAAAAAGGTGGCTTTTGGGTACAGTCCCGAATCATATGGATGCAATGAGCGATAGGAGAGGTTTCTTCTCTCCCGGTATAGGGAGATGATGTTGCGCTGTGTTCGATTGGCTATAACTGGAAATCCCTGGCCAGGGTTGCTGAGATTTACTGGTAAGTGTTATCAGTAGTTTCTCGAACTGTTATAGACCTCATATCAACACGACTTATCAAGCTACTGGGGTCTGACGTTTACCACCCCTAGGCGAGATATGCGACATATCAGACGAAGAGACCGGACTGTACGGGAGTGTTACTGATTGGATTCGCAGGAGAATGTACAGGCTTGCTTGTTGATCTTCTGATCGCTCAATACCTGGGTGGCTATTACGTTTAGCTGACCGCTTGCAGCTTGTGGGTGTTTGATATGATCATCACCTACTGCCGGCGTATTGACGATTCTTTAGAGTCCTACACAGAGGTTTCCTGGCTCAGGCAAAACGGAGTAGGAGCACATATGTGATATGTGCGGGACCGAGAATAATACGATATGAGATACCGTATTCTATTCTCGCGATATGAGATATCGGCTGGGTATATTTGATATAGCCGGGTCATCGGATCAAGTGTTGATTCGATGAAATGGTACATGTTATATTAGTCGGTTATATGTAATATAGCCGGGTTATCGGATCAAGTGTTGATTCGATAATTTAATGTATAATTATATATGTGATATATTACGTTACGTTAACTAATATAAGCTCGCTTTATTGATTCATTTTCTCACAGGATAATACGTTGATATATATGCTATATATGTTAATTGTATCATTTTCTTTTGTTACAAAATATATTATATATGTGATATATAATATTGTAACATGTTAGGGTTACAAATTTAACAATGGTTTAGGTTTTAAACTTGGTTAGGGTTTGGATTAGGGTTAGCTTTTACATGAAGCTTCCATGAAGCTTCATGAAGCTTTGACTTTGTTTTTTGCTAGATATTTTGTTAACCCAATCCAAACCATTAACTCTAGTTAATTCTCTACAAGGGTTAACTCCTTCATGCTTAACCCTTGGTTAGATTTGTAACCACTACAATAATTCATTATTCATCACAAAAGGATTAAGCTCTTCTTCTTGCTTTTTTTTTCTTGGTTGAAAAAGCTTCACTAGCTTTTTCAATGGTGATGTTTATATGTGAGAATATGAAAACAAAAGAGAGCAAAATTCCTACTTCATCATCCTTATCTATTCTAGCCACTTAGATTAGGGTGTTTGCTTTGCTAATACTTGATTAGTCTAGCAAGAGCTTGGGTTTGAGATTCTTCAAGGTAGATCATCTTGGATTAGTGAAGTCTTCAAGCAAGGTGCATCATTCTCTTCATGGAGCCTCTCGAGAGTCGGGAACATGATGATCGCAGCGAAGGGACCTCAACACGGAGCTTATGAAGTGAAGGACCGGATCTACAAAGGTTGTAATCCCTCTCACTTAGTGTTAAAGTGTTTAACATGCTTGTTTTCGCCTAATCTCTAGTATAAAGATCTTGTTAAGGGTTGTTCGGCACGGTTAAATATTAAATTGGGCATGGTTGATACTTCGTAGACCCTTGTGCGTGTGCCTAGTAACCCTACAGTGGTATCAGAGCCAAGCTAGAGCTTTAGGCGAAGTCTAGATGAAGTTTAAAGTCCGATCGAACTCCGAATACCCGGTTTAGACCCTTCTCTGGAAATTTTATAAAAATGTTGATTTTTTCATATTAAAAATACTCAAAAAATTAAGCAGGGAAATCGAAGGATAACTGTAGAATACGACTACCTAATTCCACTGTAGCGCCGCGGATCCGCCGCAATACCCTGCTTTTGGCGGCAGTTCCGCGGCCGTATGTGGAGATCAGGGACTCATTTTTCTACAGTAAAATCCGTAGGTGTCTCTGCATTTTTCTGGGAATTTTTAATTTTACTCAAGTGTTGAGTTTTCTGGGTTGTATTGGGAGCTCGTTGATTCGATCGGAAAGTTTAACTTCGTTTAACTTTTTCCGGATAATTTTAGAAACTGTTAAAAAGTTCGACCGGATATCAATAACTCACTTTTTCCCCTGCCGGAAAATTTTCAAGTGTTGGATTTTTCCGTAGTTTAAGAACGTTCTAAGTCGTGCAAGTAACGCGGTGGACCCTCTAGAAGACAACAAACCTTAACTCGATTATGTGACTGTCTTGAACTGCCTCTAAACCTTAGGGTTTGTAGCAGTACGGCGTGCCACATGTGAGGTGTTGGCTTGACCCTTCTACGGCTGGACCATTGGTACTGTGGCATGTGATGGATGTTTTAAAACTAATTTCAAGTGTTGAGAACTATTTGGGAAAACTTGGGTGTTTGATTATTCGATCGGAAAGTTTAACATTATCTATTTATCTGGAATGTGATACAATATTTGGAATCCACAAGTAGTTATGAGATAACTAATTTGAATGTTATAAACATAGCAGTTTAGTCTCAGATGATCGGTTTCCACGGGATTTTGATGCGATCAAAAGTCCATCGCAATCACGTAGCATACGCGGATACTCGCCAGGTAAACTTAATAGACAGCCACGTCCTATAGCCCCGACCAAGTGACTGTAGGAGAACCCCGTCACCAAAAGCATCCGTTCGGGTGCTCGCGGCAGCGGTGTTCCGCCTTAGTGCACTTCGTCGACGGCATCTGGGGGTGCGGCCGTCTACTAAAGTTTGCGACGAGCATTCGATCAGGATGTCGGGAATCTTGTTGAATTGCCCGACTTGATATTGAAAAGAGTTTTCGATAGTGAGACTAAAATGCGGGGTTTATAATTGTTAGGCATGAGATGTCTAAGGAATTCATTTGGTTAGGCATGCGATGTCTAAGAAGGTTGCGGATTCCAACTGTTGTAGTTTTACACTTTCTTTTCTGAGACCGTAAGCGTAGTATATGGTGTATCGCCGGCTTCGTTGCTATACATCAAAGACAATCGGGATACGCATACTTGCTTACGTTGATGATATGAGATATTATATGTTGCTGTGATATGATATATTGGATCGTCGTGTTCTGAATAGCCGGGGTTTTTATGTGAGATGAGAGTTTTTCTTTTTCATTCATGTAAAATTCATTTGTATGTAATATTCTTTTATTGGGGCACTTCCGGGCTGAGGATGATGTCACCATTGTATATTATTTACTTTTCCGCATTAGGTAGACCCAAGGCGGGGAGCACAAGTAACCGGGTTCTAGGGTCCAGTGGGAGACCATCTCGAGGAGTCGAGACCGGGTCTCCTAACCCTAGAATTGGCAGTGTTGCTTGACGCTCTCGTAGGGGTCTAGGGATGTGGGTTTGGCTATTCATCACGACCGTGGAATCCGTGTTTTATACAGCTCGTATTAAAACACGGACCTCCTAGTATATCCAATATTTCATATATGTTCTTCTGCTGCAATGTTCTGTGATGAGATCATATTACTGCCTGAGACGAATGTTTATATTATATATATGAGATATATGTTATATTGCAGATTTCGTTTCAAATGTGATGCTTGTGAAGCATAATAAAATGGGACTTCATTAATGAGATTAATGAAACTAAAAGAAACCTAAAGATGTTGTAGAAACTTGTCTTAAAAACTGGTAGCTCTAGTTCTTGCTTTGCATAGCGGTGTTCCTTGTAGAACATCCAACACCTTATTTGATAAGGAAAGAGCCGAGATCCCTTCACCGGGAGTGACCTCTTTAATGAAACTAGCAGATGCTACAAACTCGATTTGTCTTTTGATTGCTTCTATAGTTTTTGCTTTGCATAGTGATATTTGTGAAATATCCTGCACTTTATTCGATAAGGAAAGAGCCGACGATCCCTTCACCGGGAGTGACCTCTTTAGCAAAACTAGAAAAGGCCTCAAAAACATTCCTTTTAAAAATCACTCGATTCTACAACGATATCAAGTTCATTACGCAAAGGGTTTTCTTAAAAACCTGTCGTAGCCCTCCGTCATTTCAGATAAGTACTACTTAGTATTCGTGCTGCGGTAGTTTGGCATGCGTCAAGGCGTAGTGTACGGTAGGTAACTAGTGCTTATCTGCTAGCATACGATGCGATTGGATTAGGGTATTCGTACGGCGTTGTTTGGCATGCGTCAAGGGTCGTGCGGGTGGGTTTAATTCAATCAAGAAATGTACGGGTTGAACTTGACTAGCGGACTATGGGTTGTTTGGCATGCGTCAAGGTCATAGCACGCTAGGGGTAAAATATTATTGGGAATTTCAAGTGTTGAAATTCGCAATAAGATTGCATACCTTCTATGAGATAGTTGGATCCCGATACCCGCTGCGAGTAAGTGTTACTCCTGGGAGAGTTTTACACATTACAATTAGCCGATCAAGTAGGTGTCTAGAAAGGTGTCAACGGGGTTACGCCCCTGGGAAAACGAGGTTTATTTTAATTAGGTCCGTGCGAAAGCACGGGGAACCTCCCTCAAAGTACCGGCACTGGCTTGGCTGAAAGATTGGCGAACTTGTAGGGTGTAATTAATCCCGGCTAGTCTTTCCTTTTAGGGTTTGAAGAAAGATTTGACTAAAATAGTGGGAGACATCCTGATTAGATAAATTAATAACCAATCTAATCTTGTAAAAGCGCACGCTGAGTGTTTTCTTCTCTCTCTCTCCTGGTTACGACCATGTCACGCCTTAATCAAGATAATAATACGGATGTATTGACCGAACCCGCTTGTTATACTGAGCCGGGGAACTTGGTCCCGCTCCAACTTATAAATGTTATAAGACAGAGCAGGAAATTGGGGATTACTAGAATTCCCGTGCCGCCCAAATGAAGAAAGTGCATGCTGATGCATCTTCTTCGGGTGTGCTCATTACAGAGAACTGTTTCTCAGTATCTTTTACGTCCTGGGTATGAGATACCAGATCAGGATCCCGCAAATGTAATTTGTTACATGGGCTACAGATAGGTAGAGAACTGAGAACGGGTGATAAGTTTCAAGAGTTGGAAAGGATACAAGTATTGCAGCCAAGTCTGTTGGCAGTTATCACCCTGTATTACCAGAATACATTGATTCTGAACGAATGTTATTAGATACCGAACCTGATATACAACATCATATCAGTCTCTTTATTAGTAAAGAAGGATATAATTTTGTATTGTTGGATAATGTTTTGAACATTTTCTATATCAAGAGTTGATCGGTTCAGGCACGTTATCTAAAAGCATAGACGTTCTAAATCAAACTACAGTTCTTAATGTACAGAACACACACAAGAGGAAGAGTTCAGAAATGAACGGATCCTTCTTGAGGCATTGTAGACTAGGTCATATCAATGCGACCCGACTAGCTGAAGTTACATAAAGATGCATATTTAAATTAGTTTAGATTTACATCTTGTAAAACTTGCTAGTCATGTCACAAAGATAAGATGACCACAACTCCGTTTATTGGAAACGGAGAAAGAGTTAATGAACTCTTGGGATAGATACATGCTGATGTATGAAGGTCCCCTGTCTACACATGCCAAGACCGGTTCTTTGTACTTCATTACATTCACTGATCATCTCTCAAGATTCAGACATATGTTCCTGTTGAAACACAAGTCCGAAACTTTTGAGATAATCACAGAATATAAGTTAGAAGTAGAGAACCAAAAATGGGTAAAAGTATTATGTCCTTTGATGAGATCAAGGAGGAGAATACTTGAGCACGGAATTCCTGGACTATTCTAAAGGAGAATGAGATTCTCTCTCAGCATTACTCCTCCGTATACACCATAGTACGATGGTATATCGGGGCGGAGCAATAACACCCTATGTGATATGGTGTGCTATATGATGAGTACTACTGAGTTTCCTATTTCCTTTTGGGAGTTATGCACTTGAGAAGTTGCATACCTATTGAATATGATTCTAATCAAATCAGTTGCCTTCCAATTCATATGTGATATGGAATGGGAAGAGCCCATATTTTAAGTAAGTTAAGATTTGGGGTTGTCCGGCCTATGTCTAAAAGCAAAATCTGGACAAGCTCGAGGCAAAGTCAGATCTGTGGAAGTTTGTTGGATATCCCAAGCATTCGCAAGGGAATATCTTCTACCAAACCGAGGAACAAAAGTTGTTTTGTTTCTCAGCTTGCCGCCTTTGTGAAAGGGAATTTCTTGTGAAGAAATTAGTGGTCATAAAGTAGAACTGGAAATAGTTCCAGCTATACAAACTGCAGCTGATGATTTGGTAAACCCGGAGGATTCAACAGATACCAACAAACCTCAGCCTCTCCGCCGATCTAGTAGGGTTCCTCACCCACCTGAGAGATAATTCACGTTACTCTATGACAGTGGGAGCGAGGATTGCATCATGAGATGATGACCTAACTAGTTTCGAGCACCATCAAGAGTGGGACTCTCTAAGAATGGCTGGATGCTTAGCGATCTGAGATGGAATCCTTATACACCAACAAAGTATGGACTTTAGTTGCTTTATCTGAAGGGTTAAATCCCCATCAGGAGCAAGTATATCTTGAGAAGATTACTTGGTGTACATGGAAAAGTTGAGACTTTCAAAGCTATGCTTAAGTCCATCCAGATCCTACTTACCACGGCTACATACCATGACTACGATATCTGGCGGTTGGGTGTCATGACTGATTTTCTAATTGTTGATTTGGAAGAGAGCGTCTATATGTACACAGCCAGAGGGCTTCGTAGACAGTGGGAGCAGCGGAAACGTGTGGAAGATATTTTATGTGATAAAACAGGCACCGCGGAGTTGGAACATCTGTTTTGATGTGGTAGTCAAAGAGTTTGACTTCATCAAAATGGTAGATGAACCTTGTATATACATAAAGGTAGTAGGGAGTATGGCGACGATCCTCGTAGAGTACGTGGATGACATACTCCTGATAGGGAAGGAGTTTCCTATGCTACGCTTGGTCAATCTCCGCTTATCACAAGGATTCTCCATATAGGATCAAAGTGATACCTCCTAAATCCTAGGTTTTATATCTATGAGATAGATCTAAATGGATGTTAGGATTCTCACTAGTTGTAGTGAGATGGTATCAATCGATCCTGGGGAGAAGCATTGGAAAGGTTCCAGGATGATAAGGACGACTGAATGTCTGTTGCAGGCATTGTCTTTACCCTCAGTGGAGGGATGGTATGCTGGAAGAGTTCCAAGCAAGATACCGTGACTAACTAGACGATTAAAGGCAAGATACATAGTTACCAAGGATGCTACCAAAGAGGCAGTCTGGATATATATAAGTTCATGAGATGAACTTCGTTCCTACCATTGTGTGACAATGGAGTTGTGGCTTATGCCAAAGAATGCCCGTACCATCAGAAATCCAGATATTATTCTTAGGCAGTATTGCCTGATCATGGAGATGGTTGATCTCCAGGGAGATCGAGGTTAGGAGAGTAGACACAGAGGACAATAGCGTGGATCCATTCACAAAGGCCTAATTTCCTAGTAGAGACTTTTATGGGATGGTTGAGTATGAGATACTTCAACCACAGCTGATTGTTGGGTATGTGATACCACAACAGATGGCCCTAGTGCAAGTGGGAGATTGTTAGTTATATGTATGCCCTAGAGGCCATTACTGTACATAGCGATGTATATTGTAGTGGATGCTTGGACATATATATGGAGGACTTTCTTGCTCGACATGATAGTATGCTATCTGGTTGTACTTTATCTTAACATGTACTCTGAATGTCTCTATGTTACATATTGATAAAGCCCTTAGGATATGTACTCGACTACTGGGACTATGATGAGATCATACTAGTGAGGCCACGGTAATCGACGAGTACATCCTATAACTGTTCCTAGTCGAGTGTGTATCGAGACAGGGCATCGATATACCAGAGTAGACTAGCATATGCGCTTCTTGACCCATATGATGGGCGATGGATGATCCCATATCCATTGGTGTTTGACATCAGAGAAGGCATACAGGTGCTCAGTAGAGACTGGGTACACTGAACGGACTCGCCGAGAACTCCCAGATGGTATTATGCCTCACGTCAGATGGCGGTTCTCTGGTGACACTGGTACATGTTAGTCTGTAGACTCGAGATCGTCATAGAGTCTTGTGCGATTCCTACTGTGCTTTGATTTCCATCATACCACGTCCAAGAGGGCGTGCAAAAAGGTGGCTTTTGGGTACAATCCCGAATCACATGGAGGCAATGAGCGATAGGAGGGGTTTCGTCTCTCCCGGTATAGGGAGATGATGTTGCGCTGTGTTCAATTGGCTATAACTGGAAATCCCTGGCCAGGGTTGCTGAGATTTACCGGTAAGTGTTATCTGTAGTTTCTCGAACTATTATAGACCTCATATTAACACGACTTATCAAACTACTGGGGTCTGACGTTTACCACCCCTAGGCGAGATATGCGACATATCAGACGAAGAGACCGGACTGTACGGGAGTGTTACTGATTGGATTCGCAGGAGAATGTACAGGCTTGCTTGTTGATCTTCTGATCGCTCAATGCCTGGGTAGCTGTTACGTTTAGCTGACCGCTTGCAGCTTGTGGGTGTTTGATATGATCATCACCTACTGCCGGCGTATTGACGATTCTTTAGAGTCCTACACAGAGGTTTCCTGGCTCAGGCAAAACGGAGTAGGAGCACATATATGATATGTGCGGGACCGAGAATAATATGAGTATGTGATATTGTATTCTATTCTCGCGATATGAGATATCGGCCGGGTATATGTGATATAACCGGGTCATCGGATCAAGTGTTGATTCGATGAAATGGTACGTGTTATATTAGTCGGTTATATGTAATATAGCCGGGTTATCGAATCAAGTGTTGATTCGATAATTTAATGTATATTATATATGAGATATATTACATTGCATTAACTAATATAAGCTCGCTTTATTGATTCATTTTCTCACAGGATAATACGTTGATATATATGCGATATATGTTAATTGTATCATTTTCTTTTGTTACAAAATATATTGTATATGTGATATATAATATTGTAACATGTTAGGGTTAAAAATTTAACAATGGTTTAGGGTTTAAACTTGGTTAGGGTTTGGATTAGGGTTAGCTTTTGTATGAAGCTTCCATGAAGCTTCATGAAGCTTTGACTTTGTTTTTTGCTAGATATTTTGTTAACCCAATCCAAACCATTAACTCTAGTTAATTCTCTACAACGGTTAACTCCTTCATGCTTAACCCTTAGTTAGATTTGTAACCACTACAATAATTCATTATTCATCACAAAAGGATTAAGCTCTTCTTCTTGCTTTTTTTTTCTTGGTTGAAAAAGCTTCACTAGCTTTTTCAATGGTGATGTTTATATGTGAGAATATGAAAACAAAAGAGAGCAAAATTCCTACTTCATCATCCTCATCTATTTTAGCCATTTAGATTAGGGTGTTTGCTTTGCTAAAACTTGATTAGTCTAGCAAGAGCTTGGGTTTGAGATTCTTCAAGGTAGATCATCTTGGATTAGTGAAGTCTTCAAGCAAGGTGCATCATTCTCTTCATGGAGCCTCTCGAGAGTCGGGAACATGATGATCGCAGCGAAGGGACCTCAACACGGAGCTTATGAAGTGAAGGACCGGATCTACAAAGGTTGTAATCCCTCTCACTTAGTGTTAAAGTGTTTAACATGCTTGTTTTCGCCTAATCTCTCGTATAAAGATCTTGTTAAGGGTTGTTCGGCACGGCTAAATTTTAAATCGGGCATGGTTGATGCTTCGTAGACCCTTGTGCGTGTGCCTAGTAACCCTACAAATGATACAAGTCCTCTTTTTGTAATTGGCAGAGTGATCATGTGATTACATGCATTGACCATTCAATCCAGTGCCGAATCCCAGCTGGAGATGCCCGTGTGCAGGCTGAGCTGCAACAGGCAGGCTTTCATCTGTTAGTTGTATGTATGCCCTAGAGGCCAGTATTGTACAGATGATGTATATTATATTGGATGCTTGGACATATATAGAGATGACTTTCTTGCTCGATATGATAGTATGCTATCTGGTTACTCTTTATCTTAACATGTACACTAGTCTCTTTAAACTGTCTTATAGTTACATGTTGGTAAAGCCCTTAGGATGTGTACTTGACTACCTGGACTATGATGCAGATCATACTAGTGGGGACATGGTAGTCCATAAGTACATCCTTCAAGGTCCCTAGTCGTGGGTGTATCGAGACGGGGCATCGATATACCAGAGTAGACTAGCGTATACGCTTCTCGACCCATGAGATGGGCGATGGATGATCCCATATCCATTGGTGTTTGACATCAGAGATGGTATACGGGTGCTCAGTGGAGACTGGGTACACTGGACGAACTCGCCGAGAACTCCCAGATGGTATTATACTTCACGTCAGATGGCAGTTCTCAGGTGACACTTGTGCAGGTTAGTCTGTAGACCCGAGATCGTCATAGAGTCTTGTGTGATTCCCACTGTGCTTTGATCTCCACCTTACCACGTCCATGAGGGCGTGCAAAACGGTGGTCTTTGGGTACAGTCCCGAGTCACATGGAGGCAATGAGCGATAGGAGGGGTTTCGTCTCTCCCGGTATTGGGGGTTGATGTTGCGCAGTGCTCGATTGGCCGTAACAGGGAAGTCCCTGGCCAGGGCTGATCAGAGATTTGCTGGTAAGTGTTACCAGTAGTTTCTCGACCCGTTATGAGCCTCACATCAGCACGACTTATCGGTTATTGGGGTCTGACGTTTACCACCCCTAGACTTGATATGCGACATATCAGACGAACAGACCGGACTGTACGGTAAGTGTTACTGGTTGGATTCACAGGAGTGTGAGCGGGCTAGCTCGTCGATCTTCTGATCGCTCAATACCCGGATGGCCGTTACGTTTAGCAGACCGCTTGCGGCTTGTGAATGCTTGATATGATCATCATCTGCTACCGGCGTATTGACGAGTCTTTAGAGTCCTACACAGAGGTTTCCTGGCTCAAGCGAAACGAAATAGGAGGGCATATGAGATATGTGCAGGACCGAGAACAATGCGTGTATGTGATACCGCATTTCATTCTCGCGATATATGTTTCGATTGGTTATATTCGATATGACCTAGTTATCGAATCATTGATTCGATAAATCGATACATTGGATTCTAGTCGGTTATGTGCGACATGACCGGATCATTGAATCAAATGTTGATTTAATGATTTAATGTATAATTATATATTTGATATATTACTTTGCATTAACTAGTATTGGTTCACTTTAAATGGATTTTCTCACTTGATGTACATGTTGTATATGTGATATATTTTTGTGCACATCTTTGTGTCATGTTTGATGATGCATGTTGTTTGGTTTTGTGTTAAGACTTAAACCATGGTTATGATAATAGTTAGGGTTTTTATTTATTTACTTATTTATTTATCTATTCTTTTTTGATAAATAAATAAAAGATAACAAAATGGTTTCTTTCATGAAGCTTCATGAAGCTTCATGAAGCTTTGACTAAAGTGGCCATTTTGTCATCATCCTTAACCCTAACCATTCTCATTTGACCATGGTTTATTCTCTACACTTAACCAAGGTTAGAAGATGATAAGTATTGGTTTTATTATTCTTTTTAGATAACACTTATCATATTCTATCTACTTCTTCTTCTTCATCTTCAAGAGAAAAAGCTTGATGCCATCAATGGCATCTTGAGTTCCAAAGTGAGAAATCCAATTCTAAAGTGAACCCACCTCCTATTTCTTCACCCTCTACCTCTTGCCAAGTTGTTTTGGGTGTTTTCTTCACAAGTTTCTCAACTTGGTGAAGTTGGAGCTTGAACTTGTGCAACCTCGACGTAGATCATCTTCGGCACGAAGCCGACGACCTATTCCGCTCATTTCTTCGATGAAACCGATGCGAGAGTCCGAGATCCAACTAGGACAGCGAGAGGACGCCTACGTGGAGCTTAGGAAGTGGAGAAACGGATCTACAAAGGTTGTAGTCTCTCTCCTTTAGTTAAAGTGTTAACTGGTTTAATGTTTCGCCTAGAAATCTAGCCGACTATCCGTATTAGGGTTTCTCGGCACCCATAAAATTTTAAATTGGCATGATCGATGCCTTGTGAGACCTCTATAGTGTGCCTAGAAACCCTACAGTGGTATCAGAGCCTAGCTAGAGCCTTAGGCGAAGTCCAGACGGAGTTTGAAGTCCGATCGAACCGAAACCCTAAAATCAATATTGCTCTCTGGACTTTTTCTAAAAACAGGGATTTTTTAGAATTAAAAATTCGCAGAAAATAGAGCAGGAAATTATAAGGGTTACTGCAGAAAACGAAACCCTAAATCCACTGTAGCGCCGCGGAACCGCGGCAATAGCCTCCTATTGCGGCGGTTCCGCGGCCGTTTGTACTGGTTAGGGATTCATTTTGATGCAGTAATGCCCGTATCTGTTTCCTCTGTTCTCTGGGAAGTTTTAATCTGCTTTCAAGAGTTGAATTTTCTGGGGTTGTTTTGGGGATTTGATGAATCTATCGGATTATTTAACTTTGTATATTTGGGTTTCCGGATAAATTTGGAATATGTTAAAAGTTTCGACCGGATACAAATACCCAATCTTTCCCCTGCCGGGAAATTTCCAATTGTTGGACTTTTCCGTTGTTTAATGACGTTCTGAGTAGTGCAAGTAACGCGTTGGTCCCTCTAGAAGACAACAAACCTTAACTCGATTATGTGACCGTCTTGAACTGCCCTTTGAACCTTCGGGTTTGGGGCAGTACGGCGTGCCACATGTGAGGTGTTGGCTTGACCCTTCTACGGCTGGACCGTTGGTATTGAGGCATGAAGTGAATGTCTTTGAACCTATTTCATGTGTTGGACGGTTTCGGGAAAACTTGGGTATTCGACTGTTCGATCGGAAAGTTTAACATTTTCTGTTTATCTGGAATGTGATACAATAATTGGAATTCACAAACAGTTATGAGATAACTGAATGAATGTTATAAATCTAGCAGTTTAGTCCCATATGATATTGAAAAGAGTTTTCGATAATGAGACTAAAATGCGGGGTTTGTAACTGTTAGGCATGTGATGTCTAAGTATTTCATTTGATTAGGCATGTGATGTCTAAAGAGGTTGCGGATTCCAACTGTTGTAGTTTTACACTTTCTTTTCTGTGACCGTAAGTGTAGTATGTTCATATCGCCGGTTTCGTTGCTATACGTCAACGACAATTGGGGTATGCATACTTACTTACGTTGATGACATGTGATGTTATGTGTTGCTGGATATGTTATATTGGATCGTCGTGTTTGAATAGTCGGGGTTTTTTATGTGAGATGAGTGTTTTTCATTTTCATTCATGTAAAAACTTGTATGTAATATTCTTTTATTGGGGCACTTCCAGGTTGCGGAAGCTGTCACCCTTTGTATATTATTTACTTTTCCGCATTAGGATAGACCCAAGGAGGGGAGCACAAGTAACCGGGTTCTGGGGTCCAGTGGGAGACCAACTCGAGGAGTCGAGTCCGGGTCTCCTAACCCTAGAATTGGCAGGGTTGCTTGCCGCTCTCGTAGGGGTCTAGGGATGTGGGATTGGCTATTCATCACGACCGTGGAATCCGTGTTTTATACTGGCTCGTATTGAAAACACGGACGTCCTAGTATATCCAATATTTCATATGTTTCTTCTGCTGCGATATCTGTGATGTGATCATGTGATGTTCTGTGATAGATACTTTATATAGTATATATGATATATTATATAGTCGTTACTTATGTTTTGCACCCGCACTAGCCCTGCCCTGCTCTGTCGTTAGTTACCTAACCTAACGGTGCACGAGGGGACATCGAGGCGAATGCGGATGGCATAAGTGTACGTCGTATTTATCTGTGATGTTTAGGTACTTAAATGATGGGACTTCATTAATGTGATTAATGAAAGAAAAGAAACTTAAGATGTTGTAGGATCAAATTTTAAACAAAACAGGTAGCTACAGTTCTTGCTTTGCATAGCGGTATATATGATATACCCCGCACCTTATTCGATGAGGAAAGGACCGAGATCCCTTCACCGGGAGTGACTCCTTTAGCAATAGCTGGCAGATGCTACAAACTCGGTCTGTTTTTGATTGCTTCTATAGTTTCTGCTTTGCATAGTGATATATATGATATATCCCGCACCTCATTCGACGAGGAAAGGGCCGACGATCCCTTCACCGGGAGTGACCCCTTTAGCAAAACTAGAAAAGCCTCAAAATCACTCCATTTCAAAACTTCATTTGATTCTACAACGATATCAAGTTCATTACGCAATAGGTTTTCAGAAAAACCTGACGTAGCCCTCCGTCATTTCAGATAAGAATTGTTTAGTATTCGTGCTGCGTTTGTTGGCCTTTGTCAAGACGTAGTGTGCGGTAGCTGAATAGTGATTATCTGTTTATGCATATGATGCAGATTGTTTCAGGATAGTCGTACGACCTTGTTGGCCTTTGTCAAGGGCCGTGCGGGTGGGTTTGATTCAATCAAGAAATGACGGGTTGAACTTGACTAGCATGCTATGATTTGTTGGCCTTTGTCAAGGTCATAGGACGCTAGGGGCAAAATATTATCGGGAATTTCAAGTGTTGAAATTTGCAATGAGATTGCATACCTTCTATGAGATAGTTGGATCCCGATACCCACTGCGAGTAAGAGTTACTCCTGGGAGAGTTTTACACATTACAATTAGCCGATCAAGTAGGTGTCTAGAAAGGTGTTAACGAGGTTACGCCTCTGGGAAAATGAGGTTTACATTAATTAGGTTCGTGCGAAAGCACGGGGGACCTCCCTCAAAGTACCGACATTGGCCTGGCTGAAAGATTGGCGAACTTGTAGTGTGTAATTAATCCCGGCTAGTCTTTCCTTTTAGGGTTTGAAGGAAGATTTTGTTAGTTATATGTATGCCCTAGAGGCCATTACTGTACATAGGATGTATAATGTAGTGGATGCTGGGACATATATAGGGAGGACTTTCTTGCTCGACATGATAGTATGCTATCTGGTTGAACTTTACCTTAACGTGTATACTGATTGTCTCTCTGTTACATGTTGGTAAAGCCCTTAGGATGTGTGCTTGACTACCTGGACTATGATGCGGATCATACTAGTGGGGACATGGTAGTCCATAAGTACATCCTTCAAAGTCCCTAGTCGTGGGTGTATCGAGACGGGGCATCGATATACCAGAGTAGACTAGCGTATACCTTCTCGACCCATACAGATGGGCGATGGATGATCCCATATCCATTAGTGTTTGACATCAGAGATGATGTACGGGTGCTCAGTAGAGACTGGGTACACTGGACGGACTCGCCGAGAACTCCCAGATGGTATTATACCTCACGTCAGATGGCAGTTCTCTGGTGACACTGGTACAGAGTAGTCTGTTGACCCGAGATCGTCATAGAGTCTTGTGTGGTTCCCACTGTGCTTTGATTTCCATCTTACCACGTCCAAGAGGGCGTGCAAAACGGTGGTTTTTGGGTACAGTCCCGAGTCACATGGAGGCAATGAGCGATAGGAGTGGATTCGTCTCTCCCGGTATAGGGAGTTGATGTTGCGCTGTGTTCGATTGGCTATAACAGGAAATCCCTGGCCAGGGTTGCTGAGATTTACTGGTAAGTGTTACCAGTAGTTTCTCGAATAGTTATAGACCTCATATCGACATGACTTATCGAGCTATTGGGGTCTGACGTTTACCACCCCTAGGCGAGATATGCGACATATCAGACGATCAGACCGGACTGTACGGTAGTGTTACTGGTTGGATTCACTGGAGTGTGAGCGGGCTTGCTCGTCGATCTTCAGATCGCTCAATACCCGGGTGGCCGTTACGTTTAGCAGACCGCTTGCGGCTTGTGGATGTTTGATATGATCATCATCTGCTGCCGGCGTATTGACGAGTCTTTAGAGTCCTACACAGAGGTTTCCTGGCTCAAGCGAAACGAAATAGGAGCGCATATGAGATATGTGCGGGACCGAGAATAATGCGTGTATGTGATACCGTATTCCATTCTCGCGATGAATGTATCGAATGGTTGTATGCGATATAACCTAGTTATCGATTCAAGCGTTGATTCGATAAGCCGGTACATTGTATACTAGTCGGTTGTGTACGACATGACCGGATCATTGAATCAAGTGTTGATTTAATGATTTAATGTATAATTATATATATGATGTATTACTTTACATTAACTAGTATCGGTTCACTTTAAATGGATTTTCTCACTCGGGTGTGCGCATTGCATATGCGATATGATTATGTGCACATGTTTGTATCATGTTTGATGATGCATACCACTTTGGTTAAGTGTAAAGTTTGAACCATGGTTGTGTTTATGTTTAGGGTTTTATTTTCTTAATTATTCATTTATTCTTTTTGATAAATGGATAAAAGAAATTCAAATGAGAAAATGGTGGCTTGGTTTTGTTTTGTTCATGAAGCTTCATGAACATTTTGACTAAGTGACCATTTTGTCTCTAGCTTAACCCTAACCATTGCTTCAACCATGATTAATACTCTACACTTTACCATGGTTTAGTCATGATAAGTTTTGATTATTCTTTTCTTTTTCTAATTAACTTATCATAACTATTTTCCTTCTTCTTCTTCATTCTTCAAGTGAAGAAAGCTTGCCCCATCAATGGCAAGTGATGGAAATGAGTGAGAAATCCAATTCTAAAGTCTACCCACTTCCTATTTCTTCATCCTCTACCTCTTGCCAAGTAGTAGAGTGTGTTTCCTTCACAAGTTTCATGACTTGGTGAAGTCGGAGCTTGATTTAGCGATGCCTCGTCGTAGATCATCTTCGGCATGGACATCGACGACCTAGCTCGCCTATTCTCCGATGAAGTCGACGCTAGAGCCCGGATTTGATTTGGACAGCGGAGAGGACCTCATCACGGAGCCGTGGAGGTGAAGGACCGGATCTACAAAGGTTGTATTTCCGTTTCCCATTAGTTAATTGTTAACTAGTTTACTTTTCGCCTAGAAATCTAGCCAACGATCCGTAGTCGGGTCTCTCGGCACCTAGAATTTTTGAAATTGGCATGGTTGATGCCTTGTGAGACCTCACTAGTGTGCCTAGGAACCCTACAGTGGTATCAGAGCCAGTTTAGAGTCTTAGGCAAAGTCTAGAGGGAATCTGAAACCCGAACGAACCCGAAACCCGTCTCAAAACATGCTCTCTGTCCGGTTTTGTAAAACGTGGATTTTTCCATATTAAAAATTGCTAAAAAATTCAGCAGGGAAAAATAAGAATTACCATGAAAAATGTTTTGGATGAACAGTAAATATAGCGGCGGAAGCGCGGCAGAAGCCTGCCTTATGCGGCGCTTCCGCCGCACAATGATGACGTCATCCTCCAAGATTTGCACAGTAACTCTTATTATTTTATGCTGGATTTTCTGGGAATTTTTAATACTGTTTCAAGAGTTGAATTTTCTGGGGTGTATTGGGAGGTCGTCGGTTCGATCGGATTATCAAGTTTCGTCTATGTGGCTTTCCGGATATTTTACAATATGTTAAAAAGTTCGACCGGATATAAATACCCAATTTTTCCCCTGTCGGGAAATTTCCAAGTGTTGGATTTTTCCGTAGTTTAACGACGTTCTAAGTAGTGCAAGTAACGCAATGGACCCTCTAGAAGACAACAAACCTTAACTCGATTATGTGACCGTCTTGAACTGCCCTTTGAACCTTCGGGTTTGGGGCAGTACGGCGTGCCACATGTGAGGCGTTGGCTTGACCCTTCTACGGCTGGACCGTTGGTACTGAGGCACGAACTGAATGTTGTTAGATTAATTTCATGTGTTGATCTGTATCGGGAAAACTTGGGTGTTCGAATGTTCAATCGGAAAGTTTAACATTTTTCTAATTATCCGGAATGTGATACAATAATTGGAATTCACAAAAAGTTATGTGATAACTGAATGAATGTTATAAATCTAGCGGTTTAGTCTCACTTGATCGGTTGCCACGGAATTTTGATGTGATCAAAAGTCCGTCGCAATCACGTAGCGTACGCGGATACTCGCCGGGTAAACTTAATAGACAGCTACATCCCATAGCCCCGACCAAGTGACTGTAGGAGAACCCCGTCGCCGAAAGCATCCGTTCGGGTGCTCGCGGTAGCGGTGTTCCGCCTTGGTGCACTTCGTCGACGGTATCAGGGGTGCTGCCGTCTACTGAAGTTTGCGACGAGCATTCGATCAAAATGTCGGGAATCTTGTTGAATTGCCCGACTTGATATTGAAAAGTGTTTTCGATTTTGAGACTAAAATGCGGGGTTTATAATTGTTAGGCATGCGATGTCTAAGTAATTCAATTGGTCAGGCATACGATGTCTGAGGTGGTTGCGGATTCCAACTGTTGTAGTTTTACACTTTCTTTTCTGTGACCGTAAGTGTAATATGTGATATCGCCGGTTTCGTTGCTATATGTCAACGACAATTGGGATACGCATGTTTACTTACGTTGATGACATGTGATGTTATGTGTTGCTGGATATGTTATATTGGATTGTCGTGTTTGAATAGCCGGGGGTTTTTATGTGAGATGAGTGTTTTTCATTTTCATTCATGTAAAAACTTGTATGTAATATTCTTTTATTGGGGCGCTTCCAGGTTGCGGAAGTTGCCACCTCTTGTATATTATTTACTTTTCCGCACTAGGATAGACCCAAGGAGGAGGGCACAAGTAACTGGGTTCTGGAGTCCAGTGGGAGACCAACTCGAGGAGTCGAGTCCGGGTCTCCTAACTCTAGAATTGGTAGGGTTGCTTGCCGCTCTCGTAGGGGTCTAGGGGTGTAGGTTTGGCTATTCATCACGACCGTGGAATCCGTGTTTTATACTGGCTCGTATTGAAAACACGGACGTCCTAGTATATCCAATATTTCATATGTTTCTTCTGCTGCGATATCTGTGATGTGATCATGTGATGTTCTGTGATAGATACAGTATATAGTATATATGATATATTATATAGACGTTGCTTATGTTTTACACCCGCGCTAGCCCTGCCTCGCTCTGGCGTTAGTTACCTAACCTAACGGTGCACGAGGGGACATCGAGGCGAATGCGGATGACATAAGTGTACGTCGTATTTATCTGTGATGTTTAGGTACTTAAATGATGGGACTTCATTAATGTGATTGATGAAATAAAAGAAACCTAAGATGTTGTAGAATCGAATTTCAAAATTAAAACAGGTAGCTACAGTTCTTGCTTTGCACAGCGGTATATGTGATATATCCTGCACCTTATTCGATGAGGAAAGGACCGAGATCCCTTCACCGGGAGTGACTCCTTTAGCAATAACTGGCAGATGCTACACACTCGGTTTGTCTTTTGATTGCTTTTAAGTGTTTTTGCTTTGCACAGCGATATATATGATATATCCCGCACCTCATTCGACGAGGAAAGGACCGACGATCCCTTCACCGGGAGTGACTCCTTTAACAAAACTAGAAAAGCCTCAAAAGCACTCCATTTTAAAATTCATTTGATTCTACAGCGATATCAAGTTCATTTCGCAATAGGTTTTCAGAAAAACCTGTCGTAACCCTCCGTCATTTCAGATAAGTTGTATATAGTATTCGTGCTGCATTTGTTGGCTTTCGTCAAGGTGCAGTGTGCGGTAGCTATATGCTGCTTATCTGCCAGCATACGATGCGATTGGATTAGGGTAGTCGTGCGGCTTTGTTGGCTTTCGTCAAGGGTCGTTCGGGTGGGTTTAATTCGATCAAGAAATGTACGGGTTGAACTTGACTAGCGGGCTATGGTTTGTTGGCTTTCGTCAAGGTCATAGCACGTTAGGGGCAAAATATTATCGGGAATTTCAAGTGTTGAAATTTGCAATGAGATTGCATACCTTCTATGAGATAGTTGGATCCCGATACCCGCTGCGAGTAATTGTTACTCCTGGGAGAGTTTTATACATTACAATTAGCCGATCAAGTAGGTGTCTAGAAAGGTGTCAACGGGGTTACGCCTCTGGGAAAACAAGGTTTACATTAATTAGGTTCGTGCGAAAGCACGGGGGACCTCCCTCAAAGTACCGACACTGGCCTGGCTGAAAGATTGGCGAACTTGTAGTGTGTAATTAATCCCGGCTACTCTTTCCTTTTAGGGTTTGAAGGAAGATTTGATAAAAAGCAGTGGGAGCCATCCTGATTAGATAAAATAATAACCAATCTATTCTTGCAAGAGCGCACGCTGAGTGTTTTCTTCTCTCTCTCTCCAGGTAGCGACCATATCACGCCTTAATCAAGATAATAAAACGGATTATTGACTGAACCCGCTTGTTATACTGAGCTGGGGAACGTTGGTCCCGCTCCAACTTATAAATGTTATAAGACAGAGCAGGAAATTGGGGAATATCAGATTTCCCGTGCCGCCCAAACGAAGAGAGTGCATGCTGATGCATCATCTTCGGGTGTGTTCATTATACAGAGAACTGTTTCTCAGTAACCTTTACGTCCTGGGTATGTGATACCAGATCAGGATCCCAGATATGTAATGGTACATAGGGCTACAGACAGGTAGAGAACTGAGAACGGGTGATAAGTTTCATGAGGCAGAAAACGGGGCAAGAGTTGCAGCCAAGTCTGTCGGTCACTGTCACCCTGTATTACCAATACATTGATTCTGAACAAATGTTATTAGATACCGAACCTGATATACAAAATCATATCTATCTCTTTATCAGTAAAGAAATGATAAAATTTTGTATAGTTGGATAATGTTTTGAACATTTCCTATATCAAAAGTTGATCGGTTCAGGCACGTTATCTAAAAGCATTGACGTTCTAAATCAAACTACAGTTCTTTAGTATACAGAACACACATAAGAGGAAGAGTTCAGATATGAACGAATCCTTCTTGAGGCATTGTAGACTAGGTCATATCAATGCGACCCGACTAGCTGAAGTTACATGTAGATGCATATTTAAATCAGTTTGAATTTACATCTTGTGAAACTCGCCAGTCATGTCACAAAGATAAGATGACCATAGCTCCGTTTACTGGAAACAGAGAAAGAGTTAATGAACTCTTGGGATGATACATGTTGATGTATGTAAGGTCCCCTGTCTACACATGCCAGGACAGGTTCTTTGTACTTCATTACATTCTCTGATAATCTCTCAAGATTCAGACATATGTTCCTGTTGAAACATGAGTCCGAGCCTTTTTGAGATATTCACAGAATATAAGCGAGAAGTAGAGAACCAAAATACGGGTACAAGTATTATGTCCTTTGATGAGATCAAGGAGGAGAATACTTGAGCACGGAATTCCTGGACTATTCTAAAGGAGAATGAGATTCTCTCTCAGCATTACTCCTCCGTATACACCATAGCACGATGGTATATCGGGGCGGAGCAGATACACCCTATTTGGTATGGTGTGCTCTATGATGAGTACTACTGAGTTACCTATTTCCTTTTTGGGTGTAATGCACTTGAGAAGCTGCATACCTATTGAATAGGGTTCCAATCAAATCAGTTGCCTACCACTTCATATGTGATATGGAAAGGGAAGAGCCCATGTCTTAAACTAGTTAAGATTTGGGGTTGTCCGGCCTATGTCTGAAAGCAAAATCCGGACAAACTCGAGGCAAGGTCTGTTATGTAGAACTGGAAATGTTCCAGCTATTAAAACTACAACAGATGATTTGAAAGAACCAAAGGATTCAGTAGATTCCAACGAACCTCAGCCTCTCCGCCGATCTAGTAGGGTTCCTCACCCACCTGAGAGATACCATGGTTTCTCTATGACAGTGGGAGTGAGGATTGCATCATGAGATGATGACCCAACTAGCTTCGAGCTGGCCATCAGGAGTAAGACTCTGTAAGAATGGCTGGATGCTTAGTGATCTGAGATGGAATCCTTATACACCAACAAAGTATGGACTTTGGTTGCAATATCTGAAGGGTTAAATCCCCATCAGGAGCAAGTATATCTTGAGAAGATTACTTGGTGTAGATGGAAAAGTTGAGACTTTCAAAGCTAGACTTGTTAAAGCTTTTCGTCATCGACCAGGCGTGGATTATGAAGAAACCTTTTCAAGTGACTATGCTTAAGTCCATCCAGATCCTACTTGCCACGGCTACATACCATGACTATGATATCTGGTGGTTGGGTGTCATGACAGCTTTTCTAAATAAAGTTTAGAAGAGAGTGTCTATAAGTACACAGCCAGAGGGCTTCGTAGACAGTGGGAGCAGCGGAAACATGTGCAAGATGCTTTATAGGATAAAGCAGGCATCGCGGAGTTGGAACATCTGTTTTGATGAAGCGGTCAAAGAGTTTGACATCATCAAAATGGTAGATGAACCTTGTATATACAAAAAGGTAGTAGGGAGTATGGCGATGATCCTCGTAGAGTACGTGGATAATATACTCTTGATGGGGAAGGAGTTTCCTATTCTACGCTCGGTCAATCTCCGCTTATCACAATGATTCTCCATATAGGATCAAAATGATACCTTCTAAATCCTGGTGTTTGGATCTATGAGATAGATCTAATTGGATGTTAGCACTCTCACTAGTTGTAGTGAGACGGTATCAACCGATCCTGGGGAGAATCACTGGAAGGGTTCCAGGGTGATAATGACGACTGAGTGTCAGTCGCAGGCATTGTCTTTACCCTCAGTAAAGGGACGGTATGTTGGAAGAGTTCCAAGCTAGATACCGTGACATACTAGACGATAAAGGCACGATACATCGCTACTTAAGATGCTACCAAAGAGGCAGTCTGGGTGTATATTGGTTCATGAGATGAACTACGTTCCTACCATTGTGAGACAATGGAGTTGTGGCTTATGCCAAGGAACGCCGGTCCCATCAGTGATCCAGACATATTCTAAGGCAGTATTACCTGATCATGGAGATGGTTGATCTCCAGGGGATCGAGGTTTGGAGAGTAGACTCAGAGGACAACACAGCGGATCCACTCACAAAGGCCTGTTCCCAGAGAGAGATTTTTATGGG
This sequence comes from Agapanthus africanus, assembly GCA_030015575.1. Classification (NCBI taxonomy): domain Eukaryota; kingdom Viridiplantae; phylum Streptophyta; class Magnoliopsida; order Asparagales; family Amaryllidaceae; genus Agapanthus; species Agapanthus africanus. The sequence continues at coordinate 539,051,135 of JASDDO010000024.1, forward strand.
ATGGTTGAGTATGAGATACTACAACCACTGCTATCAGATGGCCTTAGTGCAAGTGGGAGATTGTTAGTTATATGTATGCCCTAGAGGCCATTACTGTACATAGAATGTATAATGTAGTGGATGCTGGGACATATATAGGGAGGACTTTCTTGCTCGACATGATAGTATGCTATCTGGTTGAACTTTACCTTAACGTGTATACTGATTGTCTCTCTGTTACATGTTGGTAAAGCCCTTAGGATGTGTGCTTGACTACCTGGACTATGATGCGGATCATACTAGTGGGGACATGGTAGTCCATAAGTACATCCTTCAAAGTCCCTAGTCGTGGGTGTATCGAGACGGGGCATCGATATACCAGAGTAGACTAGCGTATACCTTCTCGACCCATACAGATGGGCGATGGATGATCCCATATCCATTAGTGTTTGATATCAGAGATGATGTACGGGTACTCAGTAGAGACTGGGTACACTGGACGGACTCGCCGAGAACTCCCAGATGGTATTATACCTCATGTCAGATGGCAGTTCTCTGGTGACACTGGTACAGAGTAGTCTGTTGACCCGAGATCGTCATAGAGTCTTGTGTGGTTCCCACTGTGCTTTGATTTCCATCTTACCACGTCCAAGAGGGCGTGCAAAACGGTGGTTTTTGGGTACAGTCCCGAGTCACATGGAGGCAATGAGCGATAGGAGGGGATTCGTCTCTCCCGGTATAGGGAGTTGATGTTGCGCTGTGTTCGATTGGCTATAACAGGAAATCCCTGGCCAGGGTTGCTGAGATTTACTGGTAAGTGTTACCAGTAGTTTCTCGAATAGTTATAGACCTGATATCGACACGACTTATCGAGCTATTGGGGTCTGACGTTTACCACCACTAGGCGAGATATGCGACATATCAGACGATCAGACCGGACTGTACGGTAGTGTTACTGGTTGGATTCACTGGAGTGTGAGCGGGCTTGCTCGTCGATCTTCAGATCGCTCAATACCCGGGTGGCCGTTACGTTTAGCAGACCGCTTGCGGCTTGTGGATGTTTGATATAATCATCATCTGCTGCCGGCGTATTGACGAGTCTTTAGAGTCCTACACAGAGGTTTCCTGGCTCAAGCGAAATGAAATAGGAGCGCATATGAGATATGTGCGGGACCGAGAATAATGCGTGTATGTGATACCGTATTCCATTCTCGCGATGAATGTATCGAATGGTTGTATGCGATATAACCTAGTTATCGATTCAAGCGTTGATTCGATAAGCCGATACATTGTATACTAGTCGGTTGTGTACGACATGACCGGATCATTGAATCAAGTGTTGATTTAATGATTTAATGTATAATTATATATATGATGTATTACTTTACATTAACTAGTATCGGTTCACTTTAAATGGATTTTCTCACTCGGGTGTGCGCATTGCATATGCGATATGATTATGTGCACATGTTTGTATCATGTTTGATGATGCATACCACTTTGGTTAAGTGTAAAGTTTGAACCATGGTTGTGTTTATGTTTAGGGTTTTATTTTCTTAATTATTCATTTATTCTTTTTGATAAATGGATAAAAGAAATTCAAATGAGAAAATGGTGGCTTGGTTTTGTTTTGTTCATGAAGCTTCATGAACATTTTGACTAAGTGACCATTTTGTCTCTAGCTTAACCCTAACCATTGCTTCAACCATGATTAATACTCTACACTTTACCATGGTTTAGTCATGATAAGTTTTGATTATTCTTTTCTTTTTCTAATTAACTTATCATAACTATTTTCCTTCTTCTTCTTCATTCTTCAAGTGAAGAAAGCTTGCCCCATCAATGGAAAGTGATGGAAATGAGTGAGAAATCCAATTCTAAAGTCTACCCACTTCCTATTTCTTCATCCTCTACCTCTTGCCAAGTAGTAGAGTGTGTTTCCTTCACAAGTTTCATGACTTGGTGAAGTCGGAGCTTGATTTAGCGATGCCTCGTCGTAGATCATCTTCGGCATGGACATCGACGACCTAGCTTGCCTATTCTCCGATGAAGTCGACGCTAGAGCCCGGATTTGATTTGGACAGCGGAGAGGACCTCATCACGGAGCCGTGGAGGTGAAGGACCGGATCTACAAAGGTTGTATTTCCGTTTCCCATTAGTTAATTGTTAACTAGTTTACTTTTCGCCTAGAAATCTAGCCAACGATCCGTAGTCGGGTCTCTCGGCACCTAGAATTTTTGAAATTGGCATGGTTGATGTGTAGCGTCTTGAAAAGTCGTTTTGGTGTTTTCCTGAAATTCGGTGAAAATTCGGTATTTTTCCGAAAACCGTCTTTCTTGTTATTTTGCAGTTTAGGGCTAATTATACTTAAAATGGATAGGTAATTGCTTGTTTTTAGTAGCTAATGAGTTAATTATGAAATTCTGGTCGTTTAAAAATTTTCCCTAATTTTTCAATTTTTTTATATTATTTTAAGCCGGTAAGAAAATACATTAATTTAGCGATAAATACAAATTTTTCCGGGCTAATTTTAATCTCTAAAATTATGATAATTATAATCTAGTGATAACATGAATTTTTAGTAATTTATTTTGATTTTTAAAAAATTTTTATGTTATGAAACGAATTTATTGAATTTTGAGCTAAAACTTGCAATTTTTGAGTTGTAGGGGGCCTTTTTGCATAAAATTTCTTTTGTAAAACCCCTCTCTCTTTTCCCTAAGCCCTAGAACAGCCCAACCCTGGCCAAGACTAGAAATTTCTGGGCTCCTTTCTTTGGTTTCTTTCTTGTGTGAAATTGGGATAGTTTATGGTTTTATTTTAAATATAATGAATAAGTTATGATACATTTGACTTTGGAACTTGACCCTTGACTTTCCCCACTTGCCCACACCCTCCTCCATTCCTCAATACTGGCCGAAACCAGCACCATCCCCCATCTCCATTATTTTCCTTCTCTTTCTCTCTCATTTTCTTCAAAATTTGCAACAAAATTCAATAAAAATCCACAAATCCTTCTCTTTTTCAACACAAAATCCTTATGCTATCCTTTCCTTAACCATTCTTGCTTGGATCTTGGTGTTTGAGGCCATCAATTGGAGCAAAATTTTCTTGCTTGATCCATAGATCAAGAGGTATAATTTCTATCATGTTAAATTCTTTTGTTTAAGTTTCTTATGTTGTATGGTTTAGTGTTTATTTAGTGTAGTTTAATCTAGTTTTCTTAGGTTTTGCTTGAAAAATCTAACTAGGGTTTTGAAGCCATAATACTTAATTAGGTTGGTTTATAGTTAATCTAATGGTTAATTAACTAATCTATATAGTTACCTTGTTGATATAGTTTTCAATTTTGCTAAATTAGTTAAATTTAGAAGTGTGAAATTGCTTTTTTTGGATTTTCAAGAGAGGGTTTTTGTATGGAGTTGGTTTGTGAAGCTTGATTAGTGAGTGGATTAAGTTTTAGAAAGCATTATTTAATTGATTAAACCTAATTTGCTATCTAGTGTTTTGCTAACCTTAATCTAAGTGGTTAACTTGCTTATTAGGCTAAAATCTAGTGTTAAATTAAGATTTTTCATATATAGTTTGGTTTATGTTTGCTAATTACAAAAATCAAGAGAAGGTTTGTTTATGGAAATTAGTTTTGGAATCATTGTTGTTGTGTTATAATTAGTGTTTGTAGATTGCTTGTAGTGTGGTTGGGTGATTGTGCTAGATTGTGGTCGTTTTGTCGCTAATCGGCGATTTTTGCACCGATTTTGGATTGAAATGCTTACTAGTTTTGTATAAAAATTATGTGATGAATTATTTTTGATATCTTGATGATTGTAATGGCTTGTCCTACGACTTTTAGGATACGTGAGTGCGGATTTTTGGGTAGTCGGGTTTTAGTTTTGCTGGGCGACCAAATCGGCGTTTTTCGGCAGTTTTTGCGATTTTCGCGTGTGTTCCGCGCACTTTGTGCACGTTGTACCTAGCTAGCGAACTTTAGTAGTTTTGTTGGGGTTTTGCGTCGTTCTTTGATATGTAACCTTATATTTGGTATTGATGTAAATTCCAGGTTCGGTCGCGAAGACGTCAGACGCGGCGCGAAAGGGAAAGGCGGTGATTGGACACAGCTAGCTAGGGATCCCGGTGAGTAGATTTAACATCTACGGGGGACGATCGTTTGGATGGCGCAAGTCGCCCGATAGATTTAGTAAACTGAAAAATAGTAAACTGGATAACCACTTGCGACATTAGAATAATATTACTGGCATGATAATTGCTGCAATTAGATCAATATGTTATACCCATATACGCAAACTCAATTGTAGGACACATGCACCATTACCAGGTTTTTATATGCAGCACGAGCACTATTCATGTTTACACACACACCCTGGTAATTGCCATGCCACCACACTAGATAACTTTTGAATTGAAACCTTTTACTAATTGATACTTAAATTGTGCTATTTCCTTAAAATGAAACCGTAGTATTGCTATTCATGTGCATGTACTTCATCATACTAATTGTTCATGCTTAATACATTAATCACACATCGCAACTTGATTATTGATATCATACGCATTCATTATCATTGATATATGCACTTATGAGGATTTCTTGAGATTTTATGATATTGCTGGATTTCGGGGGAAAGCCGCAAAATTTCTAAACTTATTATATTTTTAAAATATGTAAATTGCGGTTTTCTAGTGATGTAAGTGTCGTCCACCATGAGTTTGCTGTGGATTTGGAAATCCGTGTCGAGGAGTGGAGGAACCGGCACGGGTACATGGTGGGCCCGGTAAGGTACCCCGGGGCAAGAGGAATGTGGTGATGACGTTGAGCCTGGCAGGGGACGGATTACCTACCGGTGACTGTTTGGGACGGCGGATATCCAGAGGATACCGACCGTGGCCGCTAGATGATGAGATATTGATATTTGAGATGGGTCAGCCGGACGGCTGAGGCCAGAGATACATTTATGAGATTTGAGACAGCTTTTGGGTGTCGTTGCTGGACACCGGTTCTCGTCGATTCTTTGATATTATGCTGGCATTCTAAAAGAGTTTCGAAAAAAAAAACAAAAAGAGATAAAATATTTCTTATATATACCTATTGAGACCTCAGATATTCATGTTGCATACATATTAGTACACTGATGTTATATACACACCTGCTAGTGCATCCAGTCATACCTGTATTATAGATGCTAGGATGCTTGTGTGCATGCATACGATAGCCTTTGTAGATGTTATTTATTACTCACGAGTTGGCAACTCACCCCCGTTGTGCCACAGTCTTTTGCAGGTCCGCTCCGTCAGTTCAGTAGCGGCGGGCGCACTTGTTCTTTTGCCTCTTTTGCCAGAGCTCGAGATTTGCTCATAGGTGGGTTATGTTATTATTTTGTACCACCTTGTATATTCTTGTATCTAGTGTACTCCATCTACTGTTTCTACCAGATTTATTGTATATTGACCTAGAGATGAGACTGTGAGGTTTGGGGACTTTTATGCTGTATTTTTGGGTCGAGCTCACTTGAGTCGACATGATGTTTTCTTATGCTTTATTATGATTATTATGCTTGCTGTCATTTACATTGCGTGGGATTTGTGACCGCCTTGTGGCGAAGAGCTAGCTCCCGCTTGGGGATGCCCTATTTTGTTGGATTCATGTTTATTTATGTTGTACCCATTTTGGGGGCCAGTATTTACAAAGGAGACTCTGCCGAAATTTTTGGGAAAAGTTGGTATTGTTTTTAAAAAGTGTTTCACATGACTTATTTGATAAACTTGCTTTCAAATGTTGGGTTTTCTTCACTCTTTTGCTTAATTGGTTTTGTTTTCTGGGCTTTTGGCTTACTTATTTTACGGACGCCTTTAGACGTTTCGTAAACTTAAGTGCCAGTCACGTTCCGTACCCTGCGGGTCGTGACATGATGCCTTGTGAGACCTTACTAGTGTGCCTAGGAACCCTACAGATTTGATAAAAACAGTGGGAGCCATCCTGATTAGATAAGATAATAACCAATCTGATCTTGCACGAGCTTACGCTAAAGTGTTTTCTTCTCTCTCTCTCCAGGTAGCGACCATTTCATGCCCTAATAAAGATAATAATATGGATGTATTGACCGAACCCGCATGTTATACTGTGCTGGGGAACGTTGGTTCCGTTCTTTCCTATAAGAGTTATAGGACTGGACAGGATATAGGGGAATACCAGGATTCCCATGCCACCCGAATGAAGAAAGTACATGTTGATGCATTTTCTTCGGGTGTGTTCGTTACAGAGAACTGTTTCTCCATTTGCCCTACGTCCTGGGTATTAGATACTGGATCAGGATCCCATATATGTAATCAGTTACATGGGCTTAGGAAAGGTAGAGAACTTGGAGAAGGTGATAAAGACATTAGAGTTGGAAATGGTGCAATTGTTGCAGCTAAGACTGTCGGGGAATATCACCTTGAATTACCAACTGGTAATACATTGGTCCTGAACGAATGCTATTACATGCCGAACCTGATATGCAACATTATATCAGTTTCTTTATTAAGTAAAGAGGGATATAATTTTGTATTACAGGACAATGTTATGAACATTTTCCGTAACCAAAAGTTGGTTGGAACAGGCACGTTGTGCAATGGCATTTATGTTCTAAATCAATCAACAGTTCTGAGCATAACTAACACACACAAGAGGAAGAATTCTGAAATGAACGAATCCTTCTTGTGGTATTGTAGACTGGGTCACATCAATGCGACACGACTGGCTAGGTTGCATAAGGATGGATATTTGAATCCGTTTGAATTTTCATCCTATGACACTTGCCAGTCATGTCTCAAAGGCAAGATGACCAAAGCTCCGTTTACGGGACACGGAGAAAGAGTTACCGAACTCTTGGGACTGATACATAGTGATGTATGCGGTCCCATGTCTACACATGCCAGGGATGGTTCTTCGTACTTCATTACATTTACCAACGATCTCTCTAGATTCGGATATGTGTTCCTGATGAAACACAAATCAGAAGCTTTTGAGAAATTTAGAGAATATAAACAAGAAGTCGAGAACCAAACCGGAAAAAGTATTAAAATCCTTCGATCTGATCGAGGAGGAGAATACTTAAGCAATGAATTCCTGGACTTCCTAAAAGAGAATGGGATTCTCTCTCAGCTGACTCCTCCATATACACCACAGCACAACGGTGTATCAGAACGGAGGAACCGCACCCTATTAGATATGGTGCGCTCAATGATGAGCACAGCTGAGTTACCTATTTCCTTCTGGGGATATGCGCTGGAAACAGCAGCATACCTATTGAATCAAGTTCCAACTAAATCTGTACCTACCACACCATATGAGATATGGAGTGGGAAGAGACCATGTCTTAAACGAGTTAAGATATGGGGTTGCCCGGCCTATGTCAAAAGGCAAAATCCGGACAAGCTCGAGGCACGGTCAGTTCTATGTAAGTTTGTGGGATATCCCAAACATTCACATGGATATCTTTTCTACCATACAGAGGAACAAAAAGTGTTTGTTTCTCGACATGCCACCTTTTTAGAAAAGGAATTTCTTGCAAAAGAAATTAGTGGGGATATGGTAGAACTGGAAGAAATTCCGGCTACACAAACTCAAACTGAAGATTTAGTGGAACCAGAGGATTCAGCAGCTCCCAATGAACCTCAGCCTCTCCGCCGATCTAGTAGGGTTCCTCGCCAACCTGAGAGATACTACGGTTTTCTCATGGATGGTGGAAGCGAGGATTGCATCATGGAGGATGATGACCCAACTAGCTTCGAGCAGGCCATCACGAGTAGGGACTCGGTGAAATGGCTGGATGCTATGCGGTCCGAGATGGAATCCATGTACACCAACAAAGTATGGACTTTGGAAGTTGCTCCTGAAGGGGTAAAACCCATCGGGAGCAAGTGGATCTTCAAGAAAAAACTTGGTGTAGTTGGGAAAGTGGAGACTTTCAAAGCTAGAATTGTAGCAAAGGGTTTTCGTCAAAGACCAGGTGTGGACTATGACGAAACCTTTTCTCCAGTGGCTATGCTTAAATCCATCCGGATTATGCTTGCCATCGCTGCATATCATGACTACGAAATCTGGCAAATGGATGTTAAGACCGCCTTTCTAAATGGTGATTTAGAAGAGTGCGTGTACATGACTCAGCCAGAGGGCTTCGTAGACAGTGGGAGCAGCGGGAAGGTGTGCAAGCTGCTTAAATCCATTTATGGATTAAAGCAAGCATCGCGGAGTTGGAACATCTGCTTTGACGTCGTTATCAAAGAGTTTGATTTCGTCAAAAACCCAGATGAACCTTGTATTTACAAGAAGGTGGCAGAGAGTAAGGTTGTCTTCCTCGTATTGTACGTGGACGACATACTCTTGATAGGAAATGATATTCCTATGCTGCAATCGGTCAAGCTCTTCTTATCACAAAGATTCTCAATGAAAGATCTTGGTGATGCCTCCTGCATATTGGGAATTAGGATCTATAGAGATAGATCCAAACGGATTTTGGGATTGTCCCAATCCAGGTACATTGACACCATACTAAAGAGGTTTAGTATGGAAGAATCCAAGCGTGGGAATTTGCCCACGATCTCTGGAGTCACTCTCTCCAAAGAGATGTCTCCCAAGACTGATTTGGAGAGAGCTCGCATGCAAGGGATACCCTATGCTTCGGCTGTAGGCTCTATAATGTATGCGATGCTATGTACCAGACCCGATGTAGCATACTCACTAAGTATAGTGAGCAGGTATCAAGCTGATCCTGGAGAGAATCACTGGACAGCTGTGAAGAGCATTCTTAAGTACTTGCGAAGGACTAAAGAGATGCTCTTGGTGTATGGTAACGGAGAACTCCAAGTGGAGTCCTTTACCGATTCGAGCTTCCAGAGTGATAAGGATGACTCTAAGTCGCAGTCGGGCTTTGTCTTTACCCTTTACGGAGGGGCGGTTAGTTGGAAGAGTTCCAAGCAGGAAACCGTGGCAGACTCGACGATGGAGGCTGAATACATCGCTGCCAATGATGCTGCCAAAGAGGCTGTCTGGATCAAGAAGTTCATTACTGAACTTGGAGTGGTTCCATCCATTGAGTATCCAATACCTTTGTATTGCGATAACAATGGAGCGGTGGCTTTGGCCAAGGAACCCAGGTCCCATCAGCGATCCAGGCATATTCTGAGGCGGTATCACCTGATCCGGAAGATTGTTGATCGCCGGGAGATCGAGGTCAGGAGGGTTGACAAGAAGAACAACACGGCGGATCCATTCACGAAGGCCATTCCCCAGATACAGTTTGAGAGACTCTTCGGGATGCTCGGTATGCGATACTACAGCAGCTGGCCTTAGTGCAAGTGGGAGATTGTTAGTTGTATGTATGCCCTAGAGGCCAGTATTGTACAGATGATGTATATTATATTGGATGCTTGGACATATATAGAGATGACTTTCTTGCTCGATATGATAGTATGCTATCTGGTTACTCTTTATCTTAACATGTACACTAGTCTCTTTAAACTGTCTTATAGTTACATGTTGGTAAAGCCCTTAGGATGTGTACTTGACTACCTGGACTATGATGCAGATCATACTAGTGGGGACATGGTAGTCCATAAGTACATCCTTCAAGGTCCCTAGTCATGGGTGTATCGAGACGGGGCATCGATATACCAGAGTAGACTAGCGTATACGCTTCTCGACCCATGAGATGGGCGATGGATGATCCCATATCCATTGGTGTTTGACATCAGAGATGGTATACGGGTGCTCAGTGGAGACTGGGTACACTGGACGGACTCGCCGAGAACTCCCAGATGGTATTATACCTCACGTCAGATGGCAGTTCTCAGGTGACACTTGTGCAGGTTAGTCTGTAGACCCGAGATCGTCATAGAGTCTTATGTGATTCCCACTGTGCTTTGATCTCCACCTTACCACGTCCATGAGGGCATGCAAAACGGTGGTCTTTGGGTACAGTCCCGAGTCACATGGAGGCAATGAGCGATAGGAGGGGTTTCGTCTCTCCCGGTATTGGGGGTTGATGTTGCGCAGTGCTCGATTGGCCGTAACAGGGAAGTCCCTGGCCAGGGCTGATCAGAGATTTGCTGGTAAGTGTTACCAGTAGTTTCTCGACCCGTTATGAGCCTCACATCAGCACGACTTATCGGTTATTAGGGTCTGACGTTTACCACCCCTAGACTTGATATGCGACATATCAGACGAACAGATCGGACTGTACGGTAAGTGTTACTGGTTGGATTCACAGGAGTGTGAGCGGGCTAGCTCGTCGATCTTCTGATCGCTCAATACCCGGATGGCCGTTACGTTTAGCAGACCGCTTGCGGCTTGTGAATGCTTGATATGATCATCATCTGCTACCGGCGTATTGACGAGTCTTTAGAGTCCTACACAGAGGTTTCCTGGCTCAAGCGAAACGAAATAGGAGCGCATATGAGATATGTGCAGGACCGAGAACAATGCGTGTATGTGATACCGCATTTCATTCTCGCGATATATGTTTCGATTGGTTATATTCGATATGACCTAGTTATCGAATCATTGATTCGATAAATCGATACATTGGATTCTAGTCGGTTATGTGCGACATGACCGGATCGTTGAATCAAATGTTGATTTAATGATTTAATGTATAATTATATATTTGATATATTACTTTGCATTAACTAGTATTGGTTCACTTTAAATGGATTTTCTCACTTGATGTACATGTTGTATATGTGATATATTTTTGTGCACATCTTTGTGTCATGTTTGATGATGCATGTTGTTTGGTTTTGTGTTAAGACTTAAACCATGGTTATGATAATAGTTAGGGTTTTTATTTATTTACTTATTTATTTATCTATTCTTTTTTGATAAATAAATAAAAGATAACAAAATGGTTTCTTTCATGAAGCTTCATGAAGCTTCATGAAGCTTTGACTAAAGTGGCCATTTTGTCATCATCCTTAACCCTAACTATTCTCATTTGACCATGGTTTATTCTCTACACTTAACCAAGGTTAGAAGATGATAAGTATTGGTTTTATTATTCTTTTTAGATAACACTTATCATATTCTATCTACTTCTTCTTCTTCATCTTCAAGAGAAAAAGCTTGATGCCATCAATGGCATCTTGAGTTCCAAAGTGAGAAATCCAATTCTAAAGTGAACCCACCTCCTATTTCTTCACCCTCTACCTCTTGCCAAGTTGTTTTGGGTGTTTTCTTCACAAGTTTCTCAACTTGGTGAAGTTGGAGCTTGAACTTGTGCAACCTCGACGTAGATCATCTTCGGCACGAAGCCGACGACCTATTCCGCTCATTTCTTCGATGAAACCGATGCGAGTGTAGGGTTCCTAGGCACCCTAATGAGGTCTCACAAGGCATCAACCATGCCAATTTCAAAATCCTAACGGTGCCGAGAAACCCTAGACTAGATCGTTGGCTAGAATTCTAGGCGAAAATGAAACTAGTTAACAACTTAACTAAAATTTAAACGGAAATACAACCTTTGTAGATCCGGTGCTCCACCTCCATAGCTCCGCAACGAAGTCCCCTCGCTGTCCAAGTGAATTCCCGGGCTCTAGCGTCGGCTTCATCGGATAATAGGCGAGCTAGGTCGTCGATGTCCATGCCGAAGATGATCTACGTCGAGGCATCGCTAGATCAAGCTCCACCTTCACCAAGCCATGAAAACTTGTGAAGAAAACACCCTATACTACTTGGCAAGAGGTAGAGGATGAAGAAATAGGAGTTGGGTTCACTTTAGAATTGGATTTCTCACTCAAATACATCAATCACCATTGATGAAGAAAGCTTTCTTCTTGTGAGGAAGAAGAAGAAGAAGATGATAAGTGTTATGATAAGTTAATTTAAAATAGAAAAGAAAATCCAAACTTATCATAATCCAACCATGGTTATGTGTAGAGAGCAAACTATAGTTAGGTGAATGGTTAGGTTAGGCATAAAACAAAAATGGTGGACTTTATTTAAAGCTTCATGAAGCTTCAACAAAGAACAAAATTAGCCACCTTTTTCCTTTTGCCAAAATGAAATAAACAATTCAATAAATGAATGAATAAATATATAATAACCCTAACCATTTACTTAACTAAGGTTTAACTCTTTACACAAACCCTAGCATTCATGTATCATCAAACATGATACAATCAAGTGCACAAAAATATATCACATATACAATGTGCACAAATCAAGTGAGAAAATCCATTTAAAGTGAACCATTACTAGTTAATGCAAAGTAATATATCAAATATATAATTATGCATTAAATCATTAAATCAACACTTGATTTAACGATCCGGTCATATCGCATATAACCGACTAATATCAATGTATCGGCTTATCGAATCAACGCTTGAATCGATAACTAGGTTATATCGCATACAACCAATCGATACATTCATCCCGAGAATAAAATACGGTATCATATACACGAATTATTCTCGGTCCCGCACATATCTCATATGCGCTCCTATTTCGTTTCGCTTGAGCCAGGAAACCTCTGTGTAGGACTCTAAAGACTCGTCAATACGCCGGTAGCAGGTGATGATCATATCAAACACCTACAAGCCGCAAGCGGTCTGCTAAACGTAACGGCCACCCGGGTATTGAGCGATCAGAAGATCGACGAGCAAGCCCGCTCACACTCCAGTGAATCCAACCAGTAACACTACCGTACAGTCCGGTCTGATCGTCTGATATGTCGCATATCTCGTCTAGGGATGGTAAACGTCAGACCCCAATAGCTCGATAAGTCGTGTCGATATGAGGTCTATAACAGTTCGAGAAACTACTGGTAACACTTACCAGTAAATCTCAGCAACCCTGGCCAGGGATTTCCGGTTATAGCCAATCGAACACAGCGCAACATCAACTCCCTATACCGGGAGAGACGAATCCCCTCCTATCGCTCATTGCCTCCATGTGACTCGGGACTGTACCCAAAAACCACCGTTTTGCACGCCCTCTTGGACGTGGTAAGATGGAAATCAAAGCACAGTGGGAACCACACAAGACTCTATGACGATCTCGGGTCAACAGACTACTCTGTACCAGTGTCACCAGAGAACTGCCATCTGACGTAAGGTATAATACCATCTGGGAGTTCTCGGTGAGTCCGTCCAGTGTACCCAGTCTCCACTGAGCACCCGTATATCATCTCCGATGTCAAACACCAATGGATATGAGATCATCCATCGCCCATCTGTATGGGTCGAGAAGGTATACGCTAGTCTACTCTGGTATATCGATGCCCCGTCTCGATACACCCACGACTAGGGACTTTGAAGGATGTACTTATAGACTACCATGTCCCCACTAGTATGATCCGCATCATAGTCCAGGTAGTCAAGTATACATTCTAAGGGCTTTACCAACATGTAACAGAGAGACAATCAGTATACACGTTAAGGTAAAGGGTAACCAGATAGCATACTATCATGTCGAGCAAGAAAGTCCTCCCTATATATGTCCCAGCATCCACTACAATATACATCCTATGTATAGTAATGGCCTCTAGGGCATACATATAACTAACAATCTCCCACTTGCATTAGGGCCATCTGATAGCAGTGGTTGCAGTATCTCATACTCAACCATCCCATAAAAGTCTCTCTCTGGGAACAGGCCTTTGTGAGTGGATCCGCTGTGTTGTCCTCTGAGTCTACTCTCCAAACCTCGATCCCCTGAAGATCAACCATCTCCATGATCAGGTAATACTGCCTTAGAATATGTCTGGATCACTGATGGGACCGGCGTTCCTTGGCATAAGCCACAACTCCATTGTCACACAATGGGAGGAACAAAGTTCATCTTATGAACTAATATACACCCAGACTGCCTCTTTGGTAGTATCTTAAGTAGTGATGTATCCTGCCTTTATCGTCTAGTATGTCACGGTATCTAGCTTGGAACTCTTCCAACATACCGTCCCTTTACTGAGGGTAAAGACAATGCCTGCGACTGACATTCAGTCGTCTTTATCATCCTGGAACCCTTCCAGTGATTCTCCCCAGGATCAACTGATACCATCTCACTATAACTAGTAAGTATTCTAACATCCATTTAGATCTATCTCATAGATCCAAAACCCAGGATTTAGTAGGTATCACTTTGATCCTATGTGGAGAATCCTTGTGATAAGCGGAGATTGATCGAGCGTAGCATAGGAAACTCCTTCCCTATCAAGAGTATGTCATCCACGTACTCTACGAGGATCGTCACCATACTCCCTACTACCTTCTTGTTTATACAAGGTTCATCTACCATTTTGATGATGTCAACTTCTTTGACTAATCCATCAAAACAGATGTTCCAACTCCGCGATGCCTTCTTTATCCTATAAAGCATCTTGCACACGTTTCCGCTGCTCCCACTGTCTGCGAGGCCCTCTGGCTGTGCACTTATAGACGCACTCTTCTAAAATATCATTTAGAAAAGCAGTCATGACACCCAACCACCAGATATCGTAGTCATGATATGTAGCCGTGGCAAGTAGGATCTGGATGGACTTAAGCATAGCTCCTTAGAAAAGGTTTCATCATTATCCACGCCTGGTTGATGACGAAAACCTTTAACAAGTCTAGATTTGAAAGTCTCAACTTTTCCATCTACACCAAGTAATCTTCTCAAGATATACTTGCTTCTGATGGGGATTTAACCCTTCAGATATAGCAACCAAAGTCCATACTTTGTTGGTGTACATGGATTCCATCTCAGATCGCTAAGCATCCAGCCATTCTTACAGAGTCCCACTCCAGATGGCCAGCTCGAAACTAGTTGGGTCATCATCTCATGATGCTATCCTCGCTCCCACTGTCATAGAAGTATCTCTCAGGTGGGTGAGGAACCCTACTAGATCGGCGGAGAGGCTGAGGTTCGTTGGCAACTATTGAATCCTTTGGTTCTTTCAAATCATCAGCTGCAGTTTGTATAGCTGGAACATTTCCAGTTCTACATAACAGATCTTGCCTCGAGCTTGTCCGGATTTTGCTTTTAGACATAGGCCGGTCAACCCCAAATCTTAACTAGCTTAAGACATGGGCTCTTCCCTTTCCATATCACATATGAAGTGGTAGGCAACTGATTTGATTGGAACCCTATTCAATAGGTATGCAGCTTCTCAAGTGCATAACTCCCAAAAGGAAAAAGGTAACTCAGCAGTACTCATCATAGAGCACACCATATCATATAGGGTGTATTTGCTCCGCCCCGACATACCATCGTGCAATGGTGTATACGGAGGAGTAATGCTGAGAGAGAATCTCATTCTCCTTTAGAATAGTCTAGTTTTTCCGTGCTCAAGTATTCTCCTCCTTGATCTCATCATAGGACATAATACTTATACCCGTATTCTGGTTCTCTACTTCTCGCTTATATTCTGTGAATATCTCAAAAGGTTCGGACTTGTGTTTCAACAGGAACATAGGTCTGAATCTCGAAAGATCATCAGAGAATGTAATGAAGTATAAAGAACCAGTCCTGGCATGTGTAGACAGGAGACCTTACATACATCATCATGTATCAGTCCCAAGAGTTCATTAACTCTTTCTCTGTTTCCAGTAAACAGAGCTATGGTCATCTTATCTTTGTGACATGACTGGCGAGTTTCACAAGATGTAAATTCAAACTGATTTAAATATGCATCTATATGTAACTCTAGCTAGTCGGGTCACATTGATCTGACCTAGTCTACAATGCCTCAAGAAGAATTCGTTCATTTCTGAACTCTTCCTCTTGTGTGTGATCCGTATACTAAGAACTGTAGTTTGATTTAGAACATCAATGCTTTTAGATAACGTGCCTGAACCGATCAACTTTTGATATAGGAAATGTTCAAAACATTATCCAACAATACAAAATTTTATCATTTCTTTACTAATAAAGAGACTGATATGATTTTGTATATCAGGTTCGGTATCTAATAACATTCGTTCAGAATCAATGTATTGGTAATACAGGGTGACAGTGACCAACAGACTTGGCTGCAACACTTGCCCCGTTTTCTGCCTCATGAAACTTATCACCCGTTCTCAGTTCTCTACCTTTCTGCAGCCCTATGTAACAGATTACATATCTGGGATCCTGATCTGGTATCACATACCCAGGACGTAAAGGATACTGAGAAACAGTTCTCTGTAATGAACACACCCGAAGATGATGCATCAGCATGCACTCTCTTCGTTTGGGCGGCACGGGAATTCTGGTAATCCCCAATTTCCTGCTCTGTCTTATAACAATTATAAGTTGGAGCGGGACCAACGTTCCCCAGCTCAGTATAACAAGCGGGTTCGGTCAATAATCCGTATTATTATCTTGATTAAGGCGTGATATGGTCGCTACCTGGAGAGAGAGAGAAGAAAACACTCAGCGTGCGCTCTGTCAAGAATATATTGGTTATTATTTTATCTAATCAGGATGGCTCCCACTGCTTTTTATCAAATCTTCCTTCAAACCCTAAAAGGAAAGACTAGCCGGGATTAATTACACACTACAAGTTCACCAATCTTTCAGCCAGGCCAGTGTAGGTACTTTGAGGGAGGTCCCCCGTGCTTTCGCACGAACCTAATTAATGTAAACCTCGTTTTCCCAGAGGCGTAACCCCGTTGACACCTTTCTAGACACCTACTTGATCGGCTAATTGTAACGTGTAAAACTCTCCCAGGAGTAACTCTTACTCGCAGCGGGTATCGGGATCCAACTATCTCATAGATGGTATGCAATCTCATTGCAAATTTCAACACTTGAAATTCCCGATAATATTTTGCCCCTAGCAGCTATATGACCTTAACATAGTCAACAAATCATAAGAGCTAGTCAAGTTCAACCCGTCATTTCCTGATTGAATTAAACCCACCCGCACGACCCTTAACATAGTCAACAAAGTCGCACGACTACCCTAATCCAATCACATCATATGCTTATGCAGATAAGCACTAATTAGCTACCGCACACTACGCCTTAACATAGTCAACAAACGTAGCACGAATACTAACTAGTACTTATCTGAAATGACGGAGGGCTACGACAGGTTTTTCTGAAAACCTATTGCGTAATGAATTTGATATTGTTGTAGGATCGAATGAATTTTGAAATGGAGTGTTTTTTAGGCTTTTCTAGTTTTGCTAAAGGAGTCACTCCCGGTGAAGGGATCGTCGGTCCTTTCCTCGTCGAATGAGGTGCGGGATATATCATATATATCACTGTGCAAAGCAAAAACCCTTAAAAGCAATCAAAAGACAAACCGAGTGTGTAGCATCTGCCAGTTATTGCTAAAGGAGTCACTCCCGGTGAAGGGATCTCGGTCCTTTCCTTATCGAATAAGGTGCAGGATATATCTCATATACCGCTATGCAAAGCAAGAACTGTAGCTACCTGTTTTATTTTTGAAATTCGATTCTACAACATCTTAGGTTTCTTTTATTTTCATTAATCACATTAATGAAGTCCCATCAATTATGTACCTAAACATCACAGATAAATACGACGTATACTTATGCCATCCGCATTCGCCTCGATGTCCCCTCGTGCACCGTTAGGTTAGGTAACTAACGGCAGAGCGGGGCAGGGCTAGCGCGGGTGTAAAACATAAGTAACATCTATATAATATATCATATATACTATATACTGTATCTATCACAGAACATCACATGATCACATCACAGATATCGCTGCAGAAGAATCATATAAAATATTGGATATACTAGGACGTCCGTGTTTTCAATACGAGCCAGTATAAAACACGGATTCCACGGTCGTGATGAATAGCCAAACCCACACCCCTAGACCCCTACGAGAGCGGCAAGCAACCCTACCAATTCTAGAGTTAGGAGACCCGGACTCGACTCCTCGAGTTGGTCTCCCACTGGACTCTAGAACCCGGTTACTTGTGCCCTCCTCCTTGGGTCTATCCTAGTGCGGAAAGTAAATAATATACAAACGATGACAACTTCCGCAACCTGGAAGTGCCCCAAAAAAAAGAATATTACATACAAGTTTTTACATGAATGAAAATGAAAAACACTCATCTCACATAAAAACCCCCGGCTATTCAAACACGACGATCCAATATAACATATCCAGCAACACATAACATCACATGTCATCAACGTAAGTAAATATGTGCATCCCAATTGTCGTTGACATATAGCAACGAAACCGGCGATATCACATATTACACTTACGGTCACAGAAAAGAAAGTGTAAAACTACAACAGTTGGAATCCGCAATCTGCATAGACATCGCATGCCTAATCAAATGAATTCCTTAGACATCGCATGCCTAACAATTATAAACCCCGCATTTTAGTCTCATTATCGAAAACACTTTTCAATATCAAGTCGGGCAATTCAACAAGATTCCCCACATCCTGATCGAATGCTCGTCGGAAACTTTAGTAGGCGGCCGCACCCCCGATGCTGTCGACGAAGTGTACTAAGGCGGAACACCGCTTCCGCAAGCACCCGAACGGATGCTTTCGGCGACGGGGTTCTCCTACAGTCACTTGGTCGGGGCTATGGAGTGAGGCTGTCTATTAAGTTTACCCGGCGAGTATCCGCGTACGCTACGTGATTGCGACGGACTTTTGATCACATCAAAATTCCGTGGCAACCGATCAAGTGAGACTAAACTGCTATGTTTATAACATTCATTCAGTTATCACATAACTTTTGTGAATTCCAATTGTTGTATCACATTCCGGATAAACAGAAAATGTTAAACTTTCCGATTGAACATTCGAACACCCAAGTTTTCCCGATATAGATCAATACATGAAATAAGTCTAACAACATTCAGTTCGTGCCTCAGTACCAACGGTCCAGCCATAGAAGGGTCAAGCCAACGCCTCACATGTGGCACGCCGTACTGCCCCAAACCCGAAGGTTCAAAGGGCAGTTCAAGACGGTCACATAATCGAGTTAAGGTTTGTTGTCTTCTAGAGGGTCCATCGCGTTACTTGCACTACTTAGAACGTCGTTAAACTACGGAAAAATCCAACACTTGAAAATTTCCCGACAGGGGAAAAATTGGGTATTTATATCCGGTCGAACTTTTTAACGTATTCAAAAATTATCCGGAAATCCAAATAGACAAAGTCTGATAAACCCGATCGAATCATCGAAGCTCCAAAACATCCCAGATTATTCAACTCTTGAATAAATATTAAAAATACCCAGAGAACTCATCACTGTAAAATAGGAATTACTGTGCAAAAGTCAACGCAAGAGGAGACCATAAGGCCGCGGAACCGCCGCACATGCCAAGCACGTGCCGCGGTTCCGTGGTGGTTTAATTGAATTAGGCCCCCGTATTTCACAGTAATTCATATAATACCCTGCTTAATTTTCTGCATATTTTTAATGTGGAAAAATGCACTGTTTTGAAAAAAGTACAGAGAGCATGGGAAAATTGGGGTTTCGGGTTCGATCGGGATTCAAACGTCGTCTAGACTTCGCCTAAGGCTCTAGCTAGGCTCTGATACCACTGTAGGGTTCTTAGGCACCCTAATGAGGTCTCACAAGGCATCAACCATGCCAATTTCAAAATCCTAACGGTGCCGAGAAACCCTAGACTAGATCGTTGGCTAGAATTCTAGGCGAAAATGAAACTAGTTAACAACTTAACTAAAGTTTAAACGGAAATACAACCTTTGTAGATCCGGTGCTCCACCTCCATAGCTCCGCAACGAAGTCCCCTCGCTGTCCAAGTGAATTCCCGGGCTCTAGCATCGGCTTCATCGGATAATAGGCGAGCTAGGTCGTCGATGTCCATGCCGAAGATGATCTACGTCGAGGCATTGCTAGATCAAGCTCCACCTTCACCAAGCCATGAAAACTTGTGAAGAAAACACCCTATACTACTTGGCAAGAGGTAGAGGATGAAGAAATAGGAGTTGGGTTCACTTTAGAATTTGATTTCTCACTCAAATACATCAATCACCATTGATGAAGAAAGCTTTCTTCTTGTGAGGAAGAAGAAGAAGAAGATGATAAGTGTTATGATAAGTTAATTTAAAATAGAAAAGAAAATCCAAACTTATCATAATCCAACCATGGTTATGTGTAGAGAGCAAACTATAGTTAGGTGAATGGTTAGGTTAGGCATAAAACAAAAATGGTGGACTTTATTCAAAGCTTCATGAAGCTTCAACAAAGAACAAAATTAGCCACCTTTTTCCTTTTGCCAAAATGAAATAAACAATTCAATAAATGAATGAATAAATATATAATAACCCTAACCATTTACTTAACTAAGGTTTAACTCTTTACACAAACCCTAGCATTCATGTATCATCAAACATGATACAATCAAGTGCACAAAAATATATCACATAAACAATGTGCACAAATCAAGTGAGAAAATCCATTTAAAGTGAACCATTACTAGTTAATGCAAAGTAATATATCAAATATATAATTATGCATTAAATCATTAAATCAACACTTGATTTAACGATCCGGTCATATCGCATATAACCGACTAATATCAATGTATCGGCTTATCTAATCAACGCTTGAATCGATAACTAGGTTATATCGCATACAACCAATCGATACATTCATCCCGAGAATAAAATACGGTATCATATACACGAATTATTCTCGGTCCCGCACATATCTCATATGCGCTCCTATTTCGTTTCGCTTGAGCCAGGAAACCTCTGTGTAGGACTCTAAAGACTCGTCAATACGCCGGTAGCAGGTGATGATCATATCAAACACCTACAAGCCGCAAGCGGTCTGCTAAACGTAACGGCCACCCGGGTATTGAGCGATCAGAAGATCGACGAGCAAGCCCGCTCACACTCCAGTGAATCCAACCAGTAACACTACCGTACAGTCCGGTCTGATCGTCTGATATGTCGCATATCTCGCCTAGGGGTGGTAAACGTCAGACCCCAATAGTTCGATAAGTCGTGTCGATATGAGGTCTATAACAGTTCGAGAAGCTACTGGTAACACTTACCAGTAAATCTCAGCAACCCTGGCCAGGGATTTCCGGTTATAGCCAATCGAACACAGCGCAACATCAACTCCCTATACCGGGAGAGACGAATCCCCTCCTATCGCTCATTGCCTCCATGTGACTCGGGACTGTACCCAAAAACCACCGTTTTGGACGCCCTCTTAGACGTGGTAAGATGGAAATCAAAGCACAGTGGGAACCACACAAGACTCTATGACGATCTCGGGTCAACAGACTACTCTGTACCAGTGTCACCAGAGAACTGCCATCTGACGTAAGGTATAATACCATCTGGGAGTTCTCGGCGAGTCCGTCCAGTGTACCCAGTCTCCACTGAGCACCCGTATATCATCTCCGATGTCAAACACCAATGGATATGGGATCATCCATCGCCCATCTGTATGGGTCGAGAAGGTATACGCTAGTCTACTCTGGTATATCGATGCCCCGTCTCGATACACCCACGACTAGGGACTTTGAAGGATGTACTTATAGACTACCATGTCCCTACTAGTATGATCCGCATCATAGTCCAGGTAGTCAAGTATACATCCTAAGGGCTTTACCAACATGTAACAGAGAGAAAATCAGTATACACGTTAAGGTAAAGGGTAACCAGATAGCATACTATCATGTCGAGCAAGAAAGTCCTCCCTATATATGTCCCAGCATCCACTACAATATACATCCTATGTATAGTAATGGCCTCTAGGGCATACATATAACTAACAGCGAGAGTCCGAGATCCAACTAGGACAGCGAGAGGACGCCTACGTGGAGCTTAGGAAGTGGAGAAACGGATCTACAAAGGTTGCAGTCTCTCTCCTTTAGTTAAAGTGTTAACTGGTTTAATGTTTCGCCTAAAAATCTAGCCGACGATCCGTATTAGGGTTTCTCTGCACCCATAAAATTTTAAATTGGCATGATCGATGCCTTGTGAGACCTCTATAGTGTGCCTGGGAACCCTACATCATCTTCTATCCAGATTAAAGTATATACGTCTGGATAGAGCCTTAATTACGGTTTTGGTAGATAGATGGAGATTAGAGACCTACACATTTCATTTTAGAGTTGGTAAGATGACTATCACCCTTCAGGACGTCGCTATGCTGCTTGGTCTGCCTATAGGCGGAAAGGTGGTTGCTGTGGAATACAGCCACGATTAGTCAGACTTGTGTCCCAGCTGGTTGGGTAGGATTCTACCTATTGGGCAGAGGAAAGGCAGTAGTATTAACTTAAGTTGGTTGTGGGGGGCGTTTAGTGCCGAGCCTGCCATAGATGCTACTCCCGCGGTGATCGAGCAGCACACACGAGCCTACATTTTATATGAGATATGTTGGGTTCTGCCGGTGCCCTGGCCATCTACCATGGCCAGTGCGGAACAAAAACTGGCGTTTAAAAACTTAGTGCTAGCTAAAACCCGACCAAAAGAAGAATTGAACCATAAACCCTAAACTAGCAAAACTAAAGGAGTTAGAATGGTTATACCGAATGATCCGTGTCCTTCGGTCTTTTACCATTTCCTAAGCTCCTAGTGGTCTCCATGATCAAGCTTGATCGTCAGTCTCCATCGATCGATGATGATCCACCTGAGGATTTGTAGTTCGAGCTCCAACCTCAATATCGAGGTAACTAGGATACCTAGTTTGCTAAACTAGATAGCCTAGAGGATGTAGAGCGTGATGATAGATTAATATGTCTCCAAATACTCTAGGTTTCTCAACACGTAAGACATTTAGGGTTGAGGAAGAAGAAGGAAGCATGAGGAGATGAGAATGTTGTGTTCATCATTTTTTTTCATCCAAGAAAAATATCTCCTAGTCTTGTGAATTATTGAAGCATCCACATTCAACACATGAATCAAGCATGCCTCAATAGTCACCAAAGCATGAGTCACCCCATGAGTCACCAAGAGAGCCATGCTTCAATAAATGATAATAACACCTCATCCTCCACCTCATTAACTATTTAATCCAAAATGGTTATAAACAAATGAGGTGTCTTCTTTTAGAAACACCCTTGTAATAAATTACAAGAATACTCCTCACCGTATATACATACCCGTATCCGTATTCCGAAAAAAATACGAATACAAAGAGACAAAAATAATCCAATAATCTAATACTAAAATCCGGCTTAAACCAAAGCCCACTAGTATTAACCGTCCGAATCATGATACGTGCACAAGTGTACGTATATTATCGAACCCTGCCGTAAAACCGTACGGCCTCTACATCGTTTCGCCCGAAGCAGGGAAACCCTCTGTGTAGGACTTTAAAGACTCGTCAATACGCTGGCAGCAGGTTTAACCACAAGCACGTCAGCGGCACTAGTTGTACGTAACGACTACCCAGGTATTGAGCGAAAAGAAGGCCGATGAGCAAACTCATCCGAACCCCTACTGAGCCTGTCCATGTCAATCTCTATACAGTCCTGTCTGTTCGTCTAAGAGTATCGCATATCGGGTCTAAAGGGTGGATAAAGTCAGACCCCTAATAACACGATATTTCGTGTCGGTATGAAACTCATCACCAACTTAGAAACTACTGATCCAAATCAGTAATTCTCGTCTATCTTGGCCAAGGATTTCTAGTGATGGCCATCCGTGCGCCGCAAGACATCAACCTCCAATACCGGAAGAGACGAACCCCCGACGATCAGCTCACTGCCTCCATGTGGCTCGAGACTGTACCCAACTAAAACATGTTTGCACGACTCCTTTAAGCCGCAGTAGGGTAGTAATCAAAGCACAGTGGGAACTCACACGAGACAAATGACGATCTCAGGTCAACAGACTAACCTGTACACATGTCATCTGGGAACTGCTATCTAATAATAGGTATAATACCAACTAGTATGTTCCCGGCGAGTCCGTCCAGTATACTCATAACCCAATGAGCACCTGTATACTATCTTAGGTGACTAGCTGACACCAATGGCTTGTGAGACCGGCCACCGCCCCTCTTCGGGGTCTCGAAAAATATACACTAGTTTACTCCGGAGTATCAATGCCCAGTCTCGATACTCCCTCGACTAGGGACATTTAAGGATGTGCTTATAGACTACCCAGCTCCCACATATATGATCGCCATCATAATGCTGGTAGTCAAGCAAGAATCCTATGGGCTCTATCAACATGTAATAGTGATCTGTAATACCACATAATGCATGTACATGATGATAGAGACAAACCAGATATCATACCATCAATTTGAGTAAGACTGTTCTATCCGTATAGTCCCTCAATCATCATAATCACCTGCCTGCGATTACAATAGTTGCTTTGAGAGCACTATAGCGAACAAGATAGGGGTTCGCTTGTTTCCGTTTAGGAACAAGAGCAGAGTTAGTCTTGCATGGCTGCCTCTTTTAGCTGATCTCGACCGGTGTGCCTGAAAGTGTATCCTAGCACCACCATAATGTTAAAACCGGTATCAAGCATGCAATTTTCAGATTTTCATGGTGCTAAGCTACACTATCAAAATATCTAACTAGATTATTAGGGTTTATATGATGATATCAAAAGAACTATACTAAGAGATGGAGACTACAACCTTTGTAGACCAAGTCCTTCTCTTCTATAGCTCCCGGTAGTAGTCCGTACGACTCCTTTAGGCTCCACTTGAAGAACGGATCGAGCTTGCTTCGTGACCTTCGTATCGAAGATGATCCCTTAAGCTTCTCTAATACAAGCTACCTCTTCACTAATCATTCTTTAACGGAGAAAACAACCTAAACTCAAGTGCTAATCAAGTGTAGAATGGTGAAGTATGGGTTCTAAGCTCACTTAGGATTTGTCCAAAGCCCTATGGTTCACATCACATCTGATGGCTAGGGCTTGGAAAGGGAGGAAGAAGAAGATGGAGAGAGCTAGATAACGAGCTAAGGAAAAACTCAAGTGAGTGAGGTCTTAAGAATGGCTCAATAAAACCCTCACTTATTGAAGCATGGAATATCTCTTAATATAAATAGCTACCATGCTTCAATAATGAAGCCAAACTAATAAAAATTTACATGAGCCATGCTTCACACCCATGCCACAAATAACTCTCCTTTTCATCTCATTTTTCTATTTTCTCAAAATAGAAAATCTATGCCATGCTTCATAATATATATATATATATATATATATATATATATATTAAGAAAACAAAATAATTAGTGAGCAATAATATTAGTTAATATATAATTATATCAAATATAAATATATATCATATTATTAAATCAACACTTGATTCAATAATCCGGTTATATCACATATAACCGACTAATATCATTTATCTGTATATCACATTATCAAATCAACACTTGATTCGATAATCCGGTTATATCACATATAACCTAACCGATATCAAATTACCGCCAGATTAGAATACGGTATCACATACTCGTATTTAATTAGGCCCCCCCGCACATATCAACATATGTGCCCTACTTCGTTTCGCTTGAACTAGGAAACCTCTGTGTGGGACTCTAAAGACTTGTCAATACGCCAGCAGTAGGTAATGATCACATCAGTTATCCACAAGCCATCAGCGGTACTAGCTGGACGTAACGGCTACCCAGGTATTGAGCAGTAGAAGATCAACAAGCAAGCTTGTCCAAACTCCCATGAAGCCTATAAGTAACCCTTACCGTTCAGTCCGGTCTCTTTGTCTGATATGTCACATATCGAGTCTAGGGGTGGAATCGTCAGACCCCGGTAACTTGATAAGTCATGCTGATGTGTAGCTCATAACGGTTCGAGAAACTACTGATAACACTTACCAGTAATTCTCATCAGCCCTGACCAGAGACTTACTGTTATAACCAATCGAGCATAGTGCAACATCAATTCCTTATACCGGGAGAGACGAAACCCCTCCTATCGCTCACTGCCTCCATGTGACTCGGGACTGTACCTAAAATCTACCTATTTGCACGACTCCTTTGAGCCATGGTAGGGAGAAAATCAATGCACAGTGGGAATCACACAAGTCACTATGACGATCTCGAGTCTACAGACTAACATGTATCAGTGTCACCAGAGAACTGCTATCTGACGATAGGTATGGTACCATCTAGGAGTTCTCGGCGAGTCCTGTTTAGTGTACCCATAATCTAATAAGCACATGTGTACAATCTTTGATGTCCAACACCAATGGTTATAGGATCAACTATCGCCCCCTACAGGGTCAAGAAACGTACACACTAGTCTACTCTGGAATATCGATGCCCTGTTTCGATATCCCCTCGACTAGGAATAATTAAAGGATGTGCTTGTGGACTACACAAGTCCTAGTAGTATGATCCGCATCATACTCCTGGTAGTCAAGCAAACATCCTAAGGGCTTTATCAACATGTATCACAGAAACAGTATAATAATACTAGTGTACATGTTAAGATAAAGAGCAACCAGATAGCACACTATCATGTCGAGCAAGAAAGTCCTCTATATATATGTCCAAGCTGTTGGGTTATGCCAGCGTCCCGGCCATCTACCGTGACCGTTTGCGGAATAAAATTTTTCAAAACTGACGATAGAACAACCCTATAACCCGGATCTACCATAAACCTAAAGCTAGCAAACTAAAGAGGAGTTTAGAATGGTTATACCGAATGATCCGAGTCCTTCGGTCTTCTACCATCTTCCGAAACTACCAGAGGCCACCATGATCAAGCTTGATCGCCGGTCTCCCTCTATCGAAGATGATCCACCTGAGGATTTTTAGTTCGAGTTCCAACCTCATAGCTGAGGTAACTAGGGTACCTAGTTCGCTAAACTAGATAGCCTTGAGGATGTAGAATCTAATGATGGATTAATTTGTCTCCAAACACCCTAAGTTTCTCAACACATGAGACATTTAGGGTGGAGGTAGAAGAAGAAACTTGAGAATGAGAGTGTGAAGCAACCATGAAAATGGCTAAGTGTTGTGTAGCAAAAGAAAATCAAAACCTCCTTAAAATATCTCACAACACAAAGCAAATGAAGAATACCTTAATAGTGAATCATGAATCACCCCATGAGTCACCAAGTGTGCCATGCTTCAATAAATGCAATAACACCTCATCCTCCACCTCATTTAACTATTTAACAAAATGGTTAAAACAAAAATGAGGTGGCATCTTCTAGAAGTAATCTTGTAATGAATTACAAGAATACCCCTCATTCGTATATACATACCCGTATCCGTATTCCGAAAAAATACGAATACAAAGAGACGAAAATAATCCAATAATATAATACTAGGATCCGGTTTAAAACAAATCCCACTAGTATTATCCGTCCAAATCATGATACGTGCACAAGTGCACGTATATGATCGAACCCTTCCTAAAACCATACGGCATCTACATCGTTTCATCCGAAGCAGGGGAACCCTCTATGTGGGACTCTAAAGACTCGTCAATACACTGGTAGTGGGTTTAACCACAAGCACGTCAGCGGCACTAGCTGTACGTAATGGCTGCCTAGGTATTAAGAGAAAGGAAGGCCGACGAGCAAACTCATCTGAATCCCTACTGAGCCTGTCCGTGACAATCTCCGTACAGTCCGGTCCGTTCGTCTAAGAGTATTGCATATCGAGTCTAGGGGGTGGATAAAATCAGACCCCTAATAACGCGACATTTCGTGTCGGTATGAAGCCTATCACCAACCGAGAAATTACTGATCCAAATCAGTAATTCTCGACTATCTTGGCCAAGAATTTCGGGTGATGGCCACCCGTGCACTATGCGACATCAACCCCCAATACCTGGAGAGACGAATCCCCGACACTCCGCTCACTCCCTCCATATGGCTCGGGACTGTACCCAACTAAAACCTGTTTGCACGACTTCTTTGAGCCGTGGTAGGGTAGTAATCAAAGCACAGTGGGAACTCACACGAGACAAATGACGATCTCAGGTCGACAGACTAACCTTTACACATGTCACCTGGGAACTGCTATCTGACTGTTAGTTATATGTATGCCCTAGAGGCCATTATTGTACATATGATGTATATCATATAGTGGATGCTTGGACATGCATTGGAAGGACTTTCTTGCTCTACATGATAGTACGCTATCTGGTTGCTCTTTATCTTAACATGTACACTTAATGTCTCTATGTTACATGTTGATAAGCCCTTAGAATGTGTACTTGACTACCAGGATTATGAAGCAAATCACACTAGTGGGGACCTGGGCAGTCCATGAGTTCATCCTTCAATTGTTCCTAGTTGAGGGAATATCGAGACATGGCATCGATACTCCAGTGTAGACTAGCGTATAGCTTCTCGACCTATGCGATGGGCGATGGATGATGTTAGTTATATGTATGCCCTAGAGGCCATTACTATACATATGATGTATATTGTAGTGGATGCTTGGACATATATAGGGATGACTTTCTTGCTCGATATGATAGTATGCTATCTGGTTACTCTTTACCTTAACGTGTACACTGATTGTCTCTCTGTTACATGTTGGTAAAGCCCTTAGGATATGTACTTGACTACCTGGACTATGATGCGGATCATACTAATGGGGACATGGTAGTCCATAAGTACATCCTTCAAGGTCACTAGTCGTGGGTGTATCGAGACAGGGCATCGATATACCAGAGTAGATTAGCGTGTACTTTCTCGACCCATATAAATGGACGATGGATGATCCCATATCCATTGGTGTTTGACATCAGAGATGATATACGGGTGCTCATTATAGACTGGGTATACAAGACGGACTCGCCGAGAACTCCCAGATGGTATTATACCTCACGTCAGATGGCAGTTCTCTGGTGACACTGATACAGGTTAGTCTGTAGACCCGAGATCGTCATAGAGTCTTGTGTGATTCCCACTGTGCTTTGATTTCCATCATACCACGTCCAAGAGGGCGTTCAAAAAGGTGGCTTTTGGGTACAGTCCCGAATCACATGGAGGCAATGAGCGATAGGAGGGGTTTCGTCTCTCCCGGTATAGGGAGTTGATGTTGCGCTGTGCTCGATTGGCTATAACAGGAAGTCCTTGGCCAAGGCTGCTTTAGGGATTTACTGGTAAGTGTTACCAGTAGTTTCTCGACCCGTTATGAGACTCATATCGACACGACTTATCGAGTTATTGGGGTCCGATGTTTACCACCCCTAGACGAGATATGCGACATATCAGACGAAGAGACCGGACTGTATGGTAGTGTTACTAATTGGATTCACAGGAGTGTGAGCAGGCTTGCTTGTTGATCTTCTGATCGCTCAATACCCGGGTGGCCGTTACGTTTAGCAGACCGCTTGCGGCTTGTGGGTGTTTGATATGATCATCACCTACTGCCGGCGTATTGACGAGTCTTTAGAGTCCTACACAGGGGTTTCCTGGTTCAAGCGAAACGAAATAGGAGTGCATATGAGATATGTGCGGGACCGAGAATAATACCAGTATGTGATACTGTATTCTATTCTCGCGATTTGTGACATTGATCGGTTGTATGCGATATAGCCGGGTTATCGGATCAAGTGTTGATTCGATAAGTTGTTACTATTGATATTAGTCGGTTATATGCAATATGACCGGATCGTTAAATCAAGTGTTGATTTAATGATTTAATGTATAATTATATATTTGATATATTACTTTACAATTAACTAGTATTGGTTCATTTAAGATTGATTTTCTCACTTGATTGTGCATATTGTTTATATGTGATATATGCAAGTGTACATGTTTGTATTATGCTTGATGATACAAACAAGTTGTGTGTATGAGACTTATACCAAATCAAGGTTAAATTAGGGTTTACTATTTTCCTAACAAATAACAAAAGAGTGAGACTTTGGTCAAAGTCATCAAGCTTCATGAAGCTCGAAGAAATTTTGACAAAGTCAAATCTTTTGTCATTTCCTTAGGATATTAGTTAACCCAACCCTTAACCTAATGCTTTGGTTAATTCTCTACATGAGTTAAGCATGAGAGCTTAACTCAACCATGGTGCCATAATTAAAAGGATAAGTTTCATTTTATTCTATTTATTCTTTTCTTCTTCTTCTTCATCATCAAGCTCCACAAAAGCTTGCTAGCTCCAATGGTGCCATGAGAAAAAGAGTGAGAAATCCAATTCTAAAGTGAACCCACTTCCTATTTCTTCATCCTCTACTACTTACCATGTAGTATAGGGTGTTCTCTTCATAAAGTTTATGACCAAGTGAAGGAATAGCTTGAGTTTGAGTTCCCCGACGTAGATCATCTTCGGCCTCGAAGTCAACGACCTAGCCCGCTCATTTCTCCGATGAAACGAACACTAGGGTCCGGGATCCCGATGATCGCAGCGAAGGGACGTCAACACGGAGCTATTGAAGTGAAGGACCGGATCTATAAAGGTTGTAATCCCTTTCACCTACTAGTAAAGTAGTTTACTAGCTTTTCGTTTCGCCTAATCTCTAGTTAACGATCATGCATAGAGTTGTTAGGCACATAAAAATTTGAATTTGGTATGGTAGATGCCTTGTGGAACCTCTTGAGTGTGCCTAGTAACCCTACACTGGTATCAGAGCCTAGCTAGCGCATTAGGCGATGTTTTAACGAAGTTAAAACTCCGAACGAACCTGAACACGACAAAATAAAACCCTCTCTGTACATTTTTTATAATCTGGGATTTTTCTGAATTAAAAATGCCTAAAAAAATCAGCAGGCAATTATAAGAAACACTGTGCAAAACGACACTGTTTGGCGCCAAAGGCGCCGCGGAACCGCGGCACGAGCATGGCTCGTGCGGCGGTTCCGCGGCCATAATGTGACGTCACCCTCATAAATTTGCATAGTAATGTTTCTTTTTAATTCCCTGATATTTTATGGGTATTTTTGTCTGACTCAAGTGTTGACTGTTTTGGGGTTTATTTTGTAGTCGTTGTTTCGATCGGAATATTTAATTTCGTTGGGTTTTCCGGATATTTAGAAACTGTTAAAAAGTTCGATCCGACATCAATAACTCACTTTTTCCCCAACCCGGAAAATTTCCAAGTGTTGGATTTTTCCGTTGTTTGAGAACGTCTAAATCGTGCAAGTTACGTAATGGACCCTCTAGAAGACAACAAACCTTAACTCGATTATGTGACCGTCTTGAACTGCCCTTTGAACCTTAGGGTTTGGGGCAGTACGGCGTACCACATGTGAGGCGTTGGCTTGACCCTTCTACGGCTGGACCGTTGGTACTGTGGCATGTGATGGATGTTTTTAAACCCCCCTCAAGTGTTGAGAACCATTAGGGAAAACCTGGGTGTTTGATCATTCGATCGGAAAGTTTAACATTGTCTATTTATCTGGATTGTGATACAATATTTGGAATCCACAAGTAGTTATGAGATAACTAATTTGAATGTTATAAATCTAGCACTTTAGTCTCACTTGATCGGTTGCCACAGAATTTTGATGTGATCAAAAGTCCGTCGCAATCACGTTGCGTACGCGCATACTCGCCGGGTAAACTTAATAGATAGTCACGCCCCATAGCCCCGACCAAGTGACTGTAGGAGAACCCCGTCGCCGAAAGCATCCGTTCGGGTGCTCGCGGCAGCGGTGTTCCTCCTTAGTGCACTTTGTCGACGGTATGGGGGGTGCGGCCGTCTACTAAAGTTTGCGACGAGCATTCGATCGCATATCGGGAATCTTGTTGAATTGCCCGACTACATATTGAAGTGTTTTCGATATAGGGACTAAAATGCCGGGTTTATAAATGTTAGGCATGCGATGTCTAAGGAGGTTGCGGATTCCAACTGTTGTAGTTTTACACTTTCTTTTCTGCGACCGTAAGTGTAATATGTGATATCGCCGGTTTCGTTGCTATATGTCAACGACAATTGGGATGCGCACATTTACTTACGTTGATGACATGTGATGTTATGTGTTGCTGGATATGTTATATTGGATCGTCGCGTTTTGAATAGCCGGGTTTTTTTATGTGAGATGAGAGTTTTTATTTTCATTCATGTAAATTTAAATGTATGTAATATTCTTTTATTGGGACACTTCCGGGTTGAGGTTGATGTCACCTTTTGTATATTATTTACTTTTCCGCACTAGGATAGACCTAAGGAGGAGGGCACAAGTAACCGGATTCTGGAGTCCAGTTGGAGACCAACTCGAGGAGTCGAGTCCGGGTCTCCTAACTCTAGAATTGGTAGGGTTGCTTGCCGCTCTCGTAGGGGTCTATGGGTGTGGGTTTGGCTATTCATCACGACCGTGGAATCCGTGTTTTATAGAGGCTCAAAATAAAACACGGACGTCCTAATATATCCAATGTTTCATATGTTTCTTCTGCTGCGATATCTGTGATGTGATCATTTGATGTTCTGTGATAAGTACTGCATATAGTATATATGATATATTATATAGGCGTTACTTATGTTTTACACTCGCGCTAGCCCTGCCCCGCTCTGCCGTTAGTTACCTAACCTAACGGTGCACGAGGGGACATCGAGGCGAATGCGGATGGCATAAGTGTACGTCGTATTTATCTGTGATGTTTAGGTGAATTAAATGATGGGACATCATTAATGAGATTAATGAAATAAAAGAAACCTAAAGATGTTGTGGAATCGAATTTTCAAAAACAGGTAGCTACGGTTCTTGCTTTGCATCGCGGTGTTCCTTATAGAACATCCTGCACCTTATTCTATAATGAAAGGGCCGATATCCCTTCACCGGGAGTGACCCCTTTAGCAATAACTGGAAGATGCTACACCCCTCGGTTTTTCTTTTGAGTGCTTTGGGAGTTTTTGCTTTGCATAGTGATATATATGATATATCGTGCACCTTATTCGATGAGGAAAGGGCCGACGATCCCTTCACCGGGAGTGACCCTTTTAGCGAAACTAGAAAAGCATAAAAAACACTCCATTTTAAAATCATTTGATTCTACAACGATATCAAGTTCATTACGCAATAGGTTTTCAGAAAAACCTGTCGTAGCCCTCCGTCATTTCAGATAAGTCCTACTTAGTATTCGTGCTACGTTTGTTGACCTCCGTCAAGGCGTAGTGTGCGGTAGCTAACTAGTATTTATCTGCTTATGCATATGATGCAGATTGGGTTAAGGTAGTCGTACGACCTTGTTGACCTCCGTCAAGGGTCGTGCGGGTGGGTATGATTCAATCAAGAAATGACGGGTTGAACTTGACTAGTAGCCTATGGTTTGTTGACCTCCGTCAAGGTCATAGGGTGTTAGGGGCAAAATATTATCGGGAATTTCAAGTGTTGAAATTTGCAATGAGATTGCATACCTTCTATGAGATAATTGGATCCCGATACCCACTGCGAGTAATTGTTACTCCTGGGAGAGTTTTACATATTACAATTAGCCGATCAAGTAGGTGTCTAGAAAGGTGTTAACGGGGTTACGCCTCTGGGAAAACGAGGTTTACTTTAATTAGGTCCGTGCGAAAGCACAGGGAACCTCCCTCAAAGTACCGACACTGGCCTGGCGGAAAGATTGGCGAAGTTATAGGGTGTAATTAATCCCGGCTAGTCTTTCCTTTTAAGGTTTGAAGGAAGATTTGATAAAAACAGTGGGAGCCATCCTGATTAGATAAAATAATAACCAATCTGATCTTGCAAGAGCGCACGCAGAATGTTTTCTTCTCTCTCTCTCCAGGTAGCGACCATGTCACGCCTTAATCAAGATAATAAAACGGATGTATTGACCGAACCCGCTTGTTATACTGAGCTGGGGAACGTTGGTCCCGCTCCAAATTATAAATGTTATAAGACAAAGCAGGATTTAGGGGATTACCAGAATTCCCGTGCCACCCAAACGAAGAAAGTGCATGCTGATGCATCATCTTCGGGTGTATTCATTACCGAGAACTGTTTCTCAGTGTCCTTTACGTCCTGGGTATTTGATACCGGATCAGGATCCCACATATGTTATATGGTACATGGGCTACAGAAAGGTAGAAAACTGAGAACGGGTGATAAGTTTCATGAGGCAGAAAATGGTGCAAGTGTTGCAGCCAAGTCTGTTGGTCACTGTCACCCTGTATTACCAGAATACATTGATTCTGAACAAATGTTATTAGATACCGAACCTGATATACAAAATCATATCAGTCTCTTTATTTAGATAAAGAAGGATATAATTTTGTATTGTTGGATAATGTTTTGAACATTTCCTAAATCAAGAGTTGATCGGTTCAGGCACGTTATCTAAAAGCATTAACGTTCTAAATCAAAATACAGTTCTTAGTATACAGAACACACACAAGAGGAAGAGTTCAGAAATGAACGAATACTTCTTGAGGCATTATAGACTAGGTCTTATCAATGCGACCCGACTAGCTAAGTTGCATTAAGATGCATTTTAAAATCAGTTTGAATTTACATCTTGTGAAACTTGCCAGTCATGTCACAAAGATAAGATGACCATAGCTCTGTTTCATGGCAACAGAGAAAGAGTTAGTGAACTCTTGGGCTGATACATGATGATGTATGAAGGTCCCCTGTCTACAAATGCCAAGACCGGTTCTTTGTACTTCATTAAATTCTATGATGATCTCTCGAGATTCAGACATATGTTCCTGTTGAAACACAAGTCCGAAGCTTTTGAGATATTCAAAGAATATAATTAAGAAGTAGAGAACCAACAACGGGTATAAGTATTATGTCCTTTGATGAGATCAAGGAGGAGAATACTTGAGCACGGAATTCCTGGATTATTCTAAAGGAGAATGAGATTCTCTCTCAGCATTACTCCTCCGGATACACCACACCACCTCGGTGTATCGGGGCGGAGCAATCACACCTTATTAGATATGGTGTGCTCTATGATGAGTACTACTGAGTTTCCTATTTCCTTTTAGAGAGTTATGCACTTATGAAGTTGCATACCTATTGAATAGGGTTCCGATCAAATCAGTTGCCTACCACTTCATATGTGATATGGAAAGGGAAGAGCCCATATCTTAAGTTTGTTAAGATTTGGGGTTGTCCGGCCTATGTCTGAAAAGCAAAATCCGGACAAGCTCGAGGCAAAGTCAGATCTTTGGAAGTTTGTTGGATATCCCAAGCATATGCAAGGGAATATCTTCTACCTAACCGAGGAACAAAAATGTTTTGTTTCTCAGCATGCCACCTTTGTGAAAGGGAATTTCTTGCGAAGAAATTATTGGTCATGAGGTAGAACTGGAAACAGTTCCAGCTAGACAAACTGCAGCTGATGATTTGGTAGAACCAAAAGATTCAATAGCAACCAACGAACCTCAGCCTCTCCGCCGATCTAGTAGGTTTCCTCACCCACCTGAGAGATACTCCGGTTTCTCTATGACAGTGGGAGCGAGGATTGCATCATGGGATGATGACCTAACTAGTTTTGAGCTGTCTATCAGGAGTGGGACTCTGTAAGAATGGCTGGATGTTTATTGATCTGAGATGGAATCCTTAAACACCAACAAAGTATGGACTTTGGTTGCTTTATCTGAAGGGTTAAATCCCCATCAGGAGCAAGTATATCTTGAGAAGATTACTTGGTGGAGATGGAAAAGTTGAGACTTTCAAAGCTAGACTTGTTAAAGGTTTTTCGTCATCGACCAGGCGTGGATAATGATGAAACCTTTTCCAGTGCCTATGCTTAAGTCCATCCAGATCCTACTTGCCACGGCTACATACCATGACTACGATATCTGGCGGTTGGGTGTCATGACTGCTTTTATAAATAAAGATTTAGAAGAGAGAGTCTATAAGTATACAGTCAGAGGGCTTCGTAGACAGTGGGAGCAGCGGAAACGTGTGCAAGATGTTTTATGTGATAAAGCAGGCATCGCGGAGTTGGAACATCTGTTTTGATGCGGTAGTCAAAGAGTTTGACTTCATCAAAATGGTAGATGAACCTTGTATATACAAAAAGGTAGTAGGGAGTATGGTGGTGATCCTCGTAGAGTACGTGGATGACATACTCATGATAGGGAAGGAGTTTCCTATGCTACGCTCGGTCAATCTCCGCCTATCACAAGGATTCTCCATATAGGATAAAAGTGATACCTCCTAAATCCTGGGTTTTGGATCTATGAGATAGATCTAATTGGATGTTAGGATACTCACTAGTTGTAGTGAGATGGTATCAATCGATCCTGGGGAGAATCACTGGAAAGGTTCCAGGGTGATAAAGACGACTGAATGCCAGTCGTAGGCATTGTCTTTACTCTCAGTGGAGGGACGGTATGTAGGAAGAGTTCCAAGCTAGATACCGTGGAATTCTAGACGATAAAGGCTGGATACATCGCTACCAAAGATGCTACCAAAGAGGCTGTCTGGGTGTATTTTAGTTCATGAGATGAACTTCGTTCCTCCCGTTGTGTGACAATGGAGTTGTGGCTTATGCCAAGGAACGCCCGTCCCATCAGTGATCCAGACATATTCTTAGGCAGTATTACCTGATCGTGGAGATGGTTGATCTCCAGGGGATCGAGGTTAGGAGAATAGACTCAGAGGACAACATGCGGATCCACTCACAAAGGCCTTTTTCCCAGAGAGAGACTTTCATGGGATGGTTGAGTATGAGATACTACAACCACTGCTATCAGATGGCCCTAGTGCAAGTGGGAGATTGTTAGTTATATGTATGCCCTAGAGGCCATTACTATACATAGGATGTATATTGTAGTGGATGCTTGGACATATATAGGGATGACTTTCTTGCTCGATATGATAGTATGCTATCTGGTTACTCTTTACCTTAACGTGTACACTGATTGTCTCTCTGTTACATGTTGGTAAAGCCTTTAGGATGTGTACTTGACTACCTGGACTATGATGCGGATCATACTAGTGAGGACATGGTAGTCCATAAGTACATCCTTCAAGGTCCCTAGTCATGGGTGTATCGAGACAGGGCAACGATATACCAGAGTAGACTACCGTGTACCTTCTCGACCCATATAGATGGGCGATGGATGATCCCATATCCATTGGTGTTTGACATCAGAGATGATATACGGGTGCTCAGTGTAGACTGGGTACACTGGACGGTCTCGCCGAGAACTCCCAGATGGTATTATACCTCACGTCAGATGGCAGTTCTCTGGTGACACTGATACAGGTTAGTCTGTAGACCCGAGATCGTCATAGAGTCTTGTGTGATTCCCACTGTGCTTTGATTTCCATCATACCACATCCAATAGGGCGTTCAAAAAGGTGTCTTTTGGGTACAGTCCCGAATCACATGGGGGAAATGAGCGATAGGAGGGATTTCGTCTCTCCCGGTATAGGGAGTTGATGTTGCGCTGTGCTCGATTGGATATAACAGGAAGTCCTTGGCCAAGGCTGCTTTAGGGATTTACTGGTAAGTGTTACCAGTAGTTTCTCAACCCGTTATGAGCCTCATATCGACACGACTTATCGAGTTATTGGGGTCTGACATTTACCACCCCTAGACGAGATATGCGACATATCAGACGAAGAGACCGGACTGTACGGTAGTGTTACTAATTGGATTCACAGGAGTGTGAGCAGGCTTGCTTGTTGATCTTCTGATCGCTCAATACCCGGGTGGCCGTTACGTTTAGCAGACCGCTTGCGGCTTGTGGGTGTTTGATATGATCATCACCTACTGCCGGCGTATTGACGAGTCTTTAGAGTCCTACACAGGGGTTTCCTGGTTCAAGAGAAACGAAATAGGAGCGCATATGAGATATGTGTAGGACCGAGAATAATACCAGTATGTGATACTGTATTCTATTCTCGCGATTTGTGACATTGATCGGTTGTATGCGATATAGCCGGGTTATCGGATCAAGTGTTGATTCGATAAGTTGTTACTATTGATATTAGTCGGTTATATGCAATATGACCGGATCGTTAAATCAAGTGTTGATTTAATGATTTAATGTATAATTATATATTTGATATATTACTTTACATTAACTAGTATTGGTTCACTTAAGATTGATTTTCTCACTTGATTGTGCACATTGTTTATATGTGATATATGCAAGTGTACATGTTTGTATCATGCTTGATGATACAAACAAGTTGTGTGTATGAGACTTATACCAAATCAAGGTTAAATTAGGGTTTACTATTTTCCTAATAAATAACAAAAGAGTGAGACTTTGGTCAAAGTTATCAAGCTTCATGAAGCTTGAAGAAATTTTGACAAAGTCAAATCTTTTGTCATTTCCTTAGGATATTAGTTAACCGAACCCTTAACCTAATGCTTTGGTTAATTCTCTACATGAGTTAAGCATGAGAGCTTAACTCAACCATGGTGCCATAATTAAAAGGATAAGTTTCATTTTATTCTATTTATTCTTTTCTTCTTCTTCTTCATCATCAAGCTCCACAAAAGCTTGCTAGCTCCAATGGTGTCATGAGAAAAAGAGTGAGAAATCCAATTCTAAAGTGAACCCACTTCCTATTTCTTCATCCTCTACTACTTGCCATGTAGTATAGGGTGTTCTCTTCACAAAGTTTATGACCAAGTGAAGGAATAGCTTGAGTTTGAGTCTCCCCGACGTAGATCATCTTCGGCCTCGAAGTCAACGACCTAGCTCGCTCATTTCTCCGATGAAACCAACGCTAGGGTTCGGGATCCCGATGATCGCAGTGAAGGGACGTCAACACGGAGCTATTGAAGTGAAGGATCGGATCTACTTAGGTTGTAATCCCTTTCACCTACTAGTAAAGTAGTTTACTAGCTTTTCGTTTCGCCTAATCTCTAGTTAACGATCATGCATAGAGTTGTTAGGCACATAAAAATTTGAATTTGGCATGGTAGATGCCTTGTGGAACCTCTTGAGTGTGCCTAGTAACCCTACAGATGATCCCATATCCATTGGTGTTTGACATCAGAGATGATATACGGGTACTCAGTAGAGACTGAGTACACTGAACGGTCTCGCCGAGAACTCCTAGATGGTATTATACCTCACGTCAGGTAGCAATTCTCTAGTGACACTGGTACAGGTTAGTCTGTCGACCCGAGATCGTCATAGAGTCTTGTGTGTCTCCCACTATGCTTTGATTTCCACCCTACACGGCTCTACCGAGTCGTGCAAATGGGTGGTTTTTGGGTACAATCCCGAGTCATATGGAGGCAATGAGTGATAAGAGGGGATTCGTCTCTCCTGGTATTGGGGGTTGATATTGCGCTATGCTCGATTGGCCATTACTGAAATCCCTGACCAGGGTAGATGTGATTTACTGGTAAGTGTTATCAGTAGTTTCACACCCGTTATGGACCTTACATCGGCATGACTTATCAAGTTACTGGGGTTTGACATTTACTACCCCTAGACTAGATATGCGACATATCAGACGAAGAGACCGGACTGTACGGCAGTGTTATTGATTGGATTCGTAGGAGTGTGAGCAGGCTTGCTTGTTGATCTTCTGATCGCTCAATACATGGGTGACCGTTACGTTTAGCAGACCGCTTGCGGCTTGTGGGTGACTGATATGATCACCACATACTGCCGGCGTATTGACGAGTCTTTAGAGTCCTACACAGAGGTTTCCTGGCTCAAGCGAAACGGAGCAGGAGTACATATGTGATATGTGCGGGACCGAGATTAATACGATATGGGATACCGTATTCTATTCTCGCGATATGTGACATCGGTCGATTATATGTGATATAACCGGGTTATCGAATCAAGTGTTGGTTCGATAAGTTGTTGCATTTGATATTAGTCGGTTATATGTGATATAGCCGGATTATTAAATCAAGTGTTGATTTAATGATTTAATGTATAATTACATATTTGATATATGAATTCACATTAACTAATATTTAACTCACTTGACCATTTCTTTTCTCACTTGTGCATGAATGATATATATGTGATATATATTATATCATGCTTGGTTATACATCAAATATGGGTGTGTGAGACTTACACCATGCTTCATATAATTAGGGTTAACATGTATTTAATGTAATTCATAAATTAGTGGAAAATGTGTCATGCTAGAAGCTTGGAGAAGCTTATTATGTTCATTGACTAAGTCCACCAAATTTGTTTTACATAAGATATTTGTTAACTCAAGTATTATTTAAAAACATGGATAAGTCTCTACAAGGGTTTTTGATGACAAATACTCACCCATGGTTGATTTTCTAACCTCATTCTACTCTCTTGTTCATTCTCTCATGATCATCTTCTTCTTCTTCTAAAAAGCTTTCTAGGGTTTTGAAAGATGAAGAATCTGTTAGTGTATATGCCCTAGAGGCCATTACTGTATCATACTAGTTTGTATATTACTTAATGGAAGCTTGGGATATTCAAAGTTGTATAGACAATCTTGCTCGAAATGGTAGTATGCTACTTGGTTTGTTTCTACTTTAATGTGTGCATGTGTTTCTTTTAGCATATCGCCTATACACAT
Source organism: Agapanthus africanus (assembly GCA_030015575.1). Classification (NCBI taxonomy): domain Eukaryota; kingdom Viridiplantae; phylum Streptophyta; class Magnoliopsida; order Asparagales; family Amaryllidaceae; genus Agapanthus; species Agapanthus africanus. Next base: position 539,091,432 of record JASDDO010000024.1, read on the forward strand.
TAGTGGAGCCCTTAGGATCTTTACTTGATTACCAGCGTTGTGATGGCAGTCACACTAGTGGAGGCTGGGTAATCTACAAGCACATCCTTATACATGTCCCTAGTCGTAGGATTATCGATACAGGGCATCGATACTCAAGAGTAGACTAGTGTATATGCTTCTCATCCCAGGAGGGGAGATGGTCTGTCCCACAGCCATCAGTACGTCGTACTGGAGATAGTATGCAGGTGCACGTTAGATTACGAGTACACTGGACATGACTCGCTGGGAACTGTTGGTTTGGTATTATACCTATCGTCAGTTATCAGTTCCCAGGTGACATGAGTACAGCATAGTCCGTTGGCTTGATACTGTCACTTCGCCTCGAGTGTGTTCCCACTGTTATTAGATTACTGCCCTACCATGGATAAAATGAGTCATGCAAACAGGTAGTAGTTAGGTGCAGTCCCGAAGCACTTAGAGGCAGTGACGGTTAGACAGGATTCGTCTCTCCCGGTATTGGGGGTTGATATCGCGCTGTGTCTAGGAGAGCCATTACACAAAGTCCCTGGCCAGGGCAAGCGAGATATACTGGTAGCTTTTCCAGTGTTATCTCAGGGTGTTCTGGGCTACACTCTGACATGACTTGTACCTCTATTAGGGGACTGACATTTACCGCCCCCTAGGCCCGACATGCGATACTCTCAGACGAACAGACCGGACTGTACGAAGATTGTCACATTCAGGCTCAGTAGGAGTTCGGATGGGTTCACCTCATCAGTCTTCTTATCGGCATCTACCTGGGGACCGTTACGTACAGCTAGTACTGCTTGCGGCCTGTGGTTAAACCCACTGCCAGCGTAGTGTCGAGTCTTTAGAGTCCCACACAGAGGGCTGTTCGCCTTTGGGCAAAACAGAGTAGAGGTTGCATGGTTTTGCGACGGGGCTCATTCACATCCGCGCACTTGTGCACGTTTGGTGTCCGGGCAGTTATTACTAGCGGGCTTTGGTTTAAGCCAGATCCTAGTATATGTTTTGGGATTGGTTTTATCTCATTGTATTCGTGTTCCTCGGAACACGGATGCGGGTGTGTATGCAAGTTGATAGAGGCAGAGGCAGAGGATTCTCATTAGGGTTGTTGACCGTTGACTTTTTCTAAACCCTAATGAAAATAAGAAATATGATTAATAATATTAATTAAGGATAATTGTGCCATGGTTGAGTTGAACATTTGACTTTTGTTGACTTGTTGACTTTGTTGACCATTGTTGACATGTTGACCATCATCATTTCATTTCAAAGATGCTTCTTGTTTCTTGCAAATGCATTAAATGATGAAATGATAATGGTCATTCATAAACTAACCATCACAATTTCTTAATTATTATTATTATTATCATTATTCCTAATATGAGAGTATGGTTGCTAAAATATCCTCATTCTTTCTTAGACTTTCTCTCTCATAGTTTTAGCTCATGCTCTTCCTCTCTCTCAAAGCTCTCATCTCTCATGTGTTGAGAACTATGAGCTCTTGAGGTAAAACCACCATAAATCCTCTCTACTCATTCTAGGGTTTTAGGTTTAGCAAACCAAGCACTTTAGTTACCTCTAGGTTGAGGTAGGAGCTCAAGGTAGAGGCCTTCGGGTGGATCCTTCTTCGGCAAAGAGAAGACTACGAGGAGGATCCGTTCAAACCACTCCAAGGAGCAAGAAGAGAAGGAGTTCAAGACCAAGGTATAACCTCCTAACCGAGTAGCTAAACTTGTATTTAGTTTGCTAGGTTTTTGTTTAGCAAAGATCCTCTTGTTTCTAGTCCATGTTGCCTTAAGAAAAAATCGTTTTTTACCTATTCCGCCTCCCCGTAAGAACCGGGGTGGGCAACGTGGACTTATATTGGTATCAGAGCCTAGCTAAACAACAACTAGCATGTTAGCAAAGTGTTTAGAATTTCGATCCGAAAAAAAATCGCAAAACACGTCAAAATCCTCAAGTTTCTGCCGATTTTTAAAATAGCCCTAAAAATATTTCCACACGTCTTAAAAATCCGTGTAGGGTTTTCTGGGAACACACAAGAAAAACGAGACCACGATTCGACCAGACCGCCGCGGAAGCGCGGCGAAACCATGCGTTTCGCCGCGGATCCACGGCCGAGTCAACTCGGTCGCGACTCGGATTTGTTGCAGTGTTCTTATTTTGACGTTTTGTGATTTTTAAAGTATTTTGTTTCTGCCCAGAATTTCCAGAGAACAAAGTTGTGTTTGGGGTAGTTACAAATTGGTGTTTTGATCGAAGTTCTACAGACTTTTGCTAAATGGTTATATCTGTAATGTGATATATGCACTGAACGTCAACTAATCGCTATACGTCGATTAGTGGGGGTTGTGGATATCTGTGATCTGTAATGTTGTTGGATTGTGTATATGAACTTGTTGGATTGTCGCGGATGAATAGCCGGGGGTTGTGAGATGAGAGTTTTCTTTATCTTTCATTTGATGTAATATGTAATTTGATGTAATATTATTTTATGGCCGCACATCCGGGATAAGGTTGTAGCCGCCATTGTATATTATTTCTTTTACTGTTTTTGCTCCTAGGATAGACCTAAGGTGGGGTGCACAAACTACCGGGTACCTCGAAGTGCCGAGTGGTCTACTCACGTTGTTGAGGGAGGTTGCTTCACTTTGGGTACTTGGCGGGTAGTTTGCCGCACCCGTAGGGGTCTAGGGTGGGGTTTGGCTATTCATCGCGACCGTGTAATCCGTCTTTCGTTGCAGGCTCGAACGAAACGTGGATTCCTAGCATATCCAATGTGTTCATCTGTGATCTGGAATGGCTATCATTGCATCTGACGAATGTATATATCTATATATGATATCTAGTAGGCGTTTCTTATGTTTTGCATCCGCGCTAGTCCATCCCCCGCTCTGTCGTTAGTTAAGTAACCTAACGGGTGATGACGGGGCCCCGTGGCGAATGCGGATGGCATAAGCGTACGTCATATTTTTGTTGTTTTCTGCAATGGTAGGATTAATTGATGGGACGCATTAAATTAATGCAAAAAAATAAACAAAAGTTAAAATCGTTGGAACAATTTCAAAACCACTCGATTTCTTTTCAAAACAACTTTTAAACGCGGAGCTTAAACCACTCCTTTTAAAAGCTATCAGGTTCCTTCGATTATATCAAGTTCACTACGTTAACGGTTTCGCCAAAACCATTCGTAGCCCTCCATCATTTCAGTTAAATATTCGGTAGTATTCAAGCTATGTATTTTGACCTACGCCAAGGCATAGTGATTGGTAGCTGCCGGATATTTATCTGTTGCATAGATAGATGTGTTAGTTTGAGACAATCATACTGCCATTTTGGCCTACATCAAGGGTATGTACGGGTGGGTTCACATTAACCTGGTAAATGATGGGTAGAACTTGACATGTGACTTATGATATTTTAGCCCACGTCAAGGTCATAAGACCATGGGGCAAAAATCCATATCGGGAGTTTCTAAAGAAACCGAAACTTGCTAGCGCTGCATACCATTTGGAGTGTGATGATTCTGGTAGGATTCCTTCAGTTTTATCACACGATGATATTTGGATCCCGATCCTACTGTGAGTATATGCTACTCCTCGGGAAACTTTCTCACTTAACGATCAATGCTATAAACCAAGTAGGTGTCTAGAAAGGTGTTAGCGGGGCTACGCCCATAAGGAAAAGAGGTTATTTAATTAAGGAACTTTGCGAAAGCGTCGTAAAACCTCCCTCGAAGTACCAGCACTGGCTTGGCTGAACGGTTAAGCAAGTATTGTACGGTGAGATTGATCCCGACTAATTCTTCTTTTTTGATTTGAGGAAGGATTCGAGAAACAGTGGGAGCCATCCTGTTTAGACAAACTAAAAACCACTCTAAACTTGCAAGAGCATCATGCTAAAGTGTTTCTTCTCTCTCTCCTAATTGCAGCGACCAAACATCATGACCGGACTTAAGTTACTACTAGAAAAAAATATACCGACAGGGCCAAACTACAAAAATTGGCTCAGGAATGTCAAAATGGCAATCACTTATGACAAGTTGGGGTATCTTCTTACCACCAAAGCTCCCCCTGTTCCAGGTCCTCAATCCAGCGTCGCGGATAAGGAAATCCGTAAGACCTGGGAGATTGATTGCGCGAGGTCCAAGTGCATCGTGCTTGCTTCTATGGACAATGAACATTAGATGAGGCACGAGGATATGGACCTAGAATCCATATTTCTTCATACAAAAGATCTGTATGGAGAGCAATCCCGTATCGCCAGATACGAAGTCTCGAAAAAGTTGTTTTCGGCGAGATTGGCCGTCGGATCATCTGTAGCGGAACACGTGCTTCAGATGATTGGCTACATTGAAGAGCTTGCGGACCTCGGGACCACGTTAGAGAACGAGCTCTACACTGACTTGATTCTCCAGTCCCTTCCTTCCACTTATGCCCAGTTTATCCTGAACTTCAACATGCAAGGAAAGGAAGTTGAACTTCCGGAACTCCTTAACATGTTGAGGAGTGCAGAGGGCACCCTGAAGAAAGTAAGGGAAACACCCACTTTGTCTGTTGGAGGACCTTCTTCTTCTAGGTCCAAGGTGAAAGCCAGAGGAAAGAAGAAGAAAGCCCCCACCAAACCAAGGGGCGGTGTTAGTAAAGTGGAAGCCAAGGGAAAGGCCAAAATGGCAAAGGTAGTGGGACAGTTTGTGGGGAAAGAAGAGTGCTTTTATTGTCATAAGAAAGGACACTGGAAGAATGATTGCAGGGTTTGGAAGGCAAAGAACCAGGACCCGAAGCAAGTTGTGGCTTCAGCTTCAGGTGTGTATGTTATTGAAAACTGTCTATCAATAAACTCTACTTCCTAGGAATTGGATACCGGATCAGGATCTCATATCTGTAATTCTTTGCAGGCACTGAGAAAGCGCAGGGTTTTGAAGGCAGGTGATATAACCCTCAGAGTTGCAAATGGAGCTGGCATGGATGCTGAGTCCGTAGGGGACTATCACTTGGGATTGTCAGATGGACATGTTTTGGTTTTGCATGATTGTTATTTTGTACCAAGTGCGACTTGTAATATCATATCTGTATCTTTAATGTCTAAAGAAGGTTATGATTTTGCATTTGTAAGCAATGTTGTAAACATTCACCTTAATCATGTTCTGATTGGGTCGGGTACAATAAGCAACGGTATATACGAATTGAACCAACCACAGATTTTCAATGTCCAGAATACACACAAAAGAAAGTCTCCAGAAATAAATCATGCTTTCTTATGGCATTGTAGACTAGGTCACATCAATGAGAGAAGGTTGACTAAGTTGTATAAAGAAGGATATTTGGATCCGTTCGAATATCAATCATACGCAACTTGTCAATCATGTCTCAAAGGAAAGATGACAAAGACTCCGTTTACTGGACATGGAGTAAGAGCGAGCGAGCTTTTGGGACTCGTACATAGCGATGTATGTGTGTTGGGTTAACCTAGCACCTCATGTAGGGATTGGAAGCATCACATGTACCAAAGATTGAATTTTTAGGGTGCTAAGTTAACAAACATCGGATCGTTCCTAGAAAAATTAGGGTTGCATAAACAATACTTCATCACATGAAAGAAATGCTAGGGTTTTGAGAGTACAACCTTTGTAGCTCCCTACGCTAGACTCCTTGGCCACTTGAGGGTTGGAGGAGGGTTCGCTTGAAGTCTCCTAGTGTCCACGACGATCCACCCGAAGCTCCTAATCCAAGGTTGCAACTTCACTTTTCAAGAGAAGAAATGAAGATAACACTCTAAACAAGTGGGCTAAACTTGTGTAGAATGATGTTGTGGTGGCTTTTCTCACTTCAAAAACCTAACTTGATGAGTATATTGCTCACTACGAATGTCTAGAGAGCAAATGGTGAAGGAGGAAGAAGATGATGGCTTTCTTTTAACAAGAGTAAAAAGATAACTCCTTGAAAAGAAAAATGAAAATATATGTATATATATTTATTTCTTCTCATCTCAAACCATGGTTAAATCTTTAAGATATTATTTAATTTGAGTTAAATCACAAAGAGAAGGTTAACTCATGGTTAGGAGTAGGTGAGCATGGTTAGGTTTAAGAAGAGTGTAGAAACTAAGCATGAATTATCCTTTTCTTTATATCTTTTGTTTTAACAAAAAATTAAATAATAATCCATATATTTAACCATGGTGTGAGTCTTATATTGCCATCATATTCAATGTGTAATCAACCATGATAGATGATGTATGTATGTATGTATGTATGCACATCCATATGTGCATGAAACTAAAAGAAAGAAAGCATACATGCATGCATACATCCATCATGTACAAGAAAGGATTTCAAGTGAGAAAACCAATGGTTAAATGATAAATCAACACTTGATTTATCAATCCGGCCTTATCACATATGACCCCACGAAAAGCAAGCCGCCCGATCAATATACGGTATCCTATACGCGCATTTTAATCGGGTCCATGCGCATATCGCATACGCGCACTACAACGTTTCGCCTGGACTAGGTAACTCCTTTGTGGGACTCTAAGACTCGTCAATACGCCGGCAGTGGGTGATGATCATATCAAGCACCCCCAAGCCGCAAGCGGTCAGCTAAACGTAACGGCCACCCGGGTATTGAGCGATCAGAAGAAAACAAGCGAACCTGCTACAACTCCCGTCGAGCCAACCGGCAACACTGCCGTGCAGTCCTTTCTCCTCGTCTGATATGTCGCATATCAAGTCTAGGGGTGGTAAACGTCAGACCCCAATAACCGATAAGTCGTGCCGATGTGAGGCTCATAACGGGTCGAGAAACTACTGGTAACTCTTACCAGTAAATCTCCAATCAGCCCTGGCCAGGGACTTCCCTGTTACGGCCAATCGAGCACAGTACAACATCAACCCCCAATACCGGGAGAGACGAAACTCCTCCTATCGCTCATTGCCTCCATGTGACTCAGGACTGTACCCAAAAACCACCGTTTTGCACGCCCTCATGGACGTGGTAAGGTGGAAATCAAAGCACAGTGGGAATCACACAAGACTCTATGACGATCTCGGGTTTACAGACTAACCTGCACAAGTGTCACCTGAGAACTGCCATCTGACGTGAGGTATAATACCATCTGAGAGTTCTTGGCGAGTCCGTCCAGTGTACCCAGTCTCCACTGAGCACCCGTATACTATCTCTGATGTCAAACACCAATGGATATGGGATTATCCATCGCCCATCTTATGGGTCGAGAAGCGTATACGCTAGTCTACTCTGGTGTATCGATGCCCCGTCTCGATACACCCATGTTTAGGGACCTTGAAGGATGTACTTATGGACTACCATGTCCCCACTAGTATGATCTGCATCATAGTCCAGGTAGTCAAGTACACATCCTAAGGGCTTTACCAACATGTAACTCTAAGACAGTATAAAGATACAAGTATACATGTTAAGATAAAGAGCAACCAGATAGCATACTATCATATCGAGCAAGAAAGTTATCTCTATATATGTCCAAGCATCCAATATAATATACATCATCTGTACAATACTGGCCTCTAGGGCATACATACAACTAACAATGTGGTCTAATGTCTACACATGCGCGAAGTGGTTATTCTTACTTCATTACTTTTACGGATGATTTTTCAAGGTTCGGGCATGTCTTCTTAATGAAGCATAAATCTGAAGCCTTTGAAAAATTCCAGGAATACAAGAATGAAGTAGGAAAACAAATAGGCAAAAGTATCAAGACACCGAGATTTGATCGAGGTGGTGAATACTTGAGTGCCGAGTTCCTGGATTACCTAAAAGAGAATGGAATTCTCTCTCAGCTTACTCTTCCATACACTCCACAACATAACGGTGTATCGGAGTGACGGAACCGAACCCTATTGGATATGGTACGCTCCATGATGAGTAACGCTGAGTTACCGCGATCTTTCTGGGGATATGCACTAGAATCAGCTGCATATCTTTTGAACCGAGTTCCAACTAAGACTGTGCTTACCACACCATATCAGATGTGGAGTGGGAAGAAACCCTATCTTCAATATCTGAAGATTTGGGGATGTCCAGCTTTTGTCAAAAAGCAGCATGCGGATAAACTCGAGGCATGCTCAGTACAGTGCAAGTTTGTGGGATACCCAAAGAACTCCAGGGGGTATCTTTTCTATTACGCAGAAGAACAAAAAGTTTTTGTCTCTCGTAATGCCCACTTTCTGGAACATCAGTTCTTAGAAAAAGAAATAAGTGGGAACGTAATAGAACTGGAGGAAATTCCAGAACCACAAGCTATTACTGAAAGCTTAGAAGAACCAGAAGGTTCGAAAGAACAGGACATTCCTGCGCCGCTCCGCAGTAGTAGTAGGCAGTCTCATCCGCCCGAGAGATACTACGGTTTTCTCATAGACGGGGATAGAGAGGATTGCATCATTGATAATGATGAGCCGACTAGCTTCCAGCAGGCCATTCAGAGCGCTGACTCGGTAAAATGGCTGCATGCAATGCAGACCGAAATGGAGTCCATGTACACCAACAAAGTATGGACTTTGGACATTGTTCCAGAAGGGGTAAAACCCGTAGGCTGCAAATGGATCTTCAAAAGGAAGATTGGTGTAGATGGACAGGTTGAGACCTATAAGGCTAGACTTGTTGCAAAGGGTTTTCGTCAAAGACCTGGTTTGGACTATGACGAAACCTTTTCTCCAGTGGCTATGCTCAAATCCATTCGGATCCTTCTTGCCATTGCTGCCTTCCACGATTATGAGATTTAGCAGATGGACGTAAAAACCGCTTTTCTAAATGGAAATTTAGAGGAGTGTGTCTATATGGACCAGCCAGAGGGTTTCATTCAGAGTGGGAGCAGCGGGAAGGTATGCAAGTTGCTTAAGTCCATTTATGGACTGAAGCAGGCATCGCGGAGTTGGAACATCTTTTTTGATGAGACGGTCAAAGAATTTGTCTTTATCAAATATCCAGATGAACCATGCATCTATAGTAAAATTGTAGCACGAACTGTCGTATTCCTCGTTTTATACATGGATGACATTCTCTTGATAGGAAATGATATTCCTATGCTACAATCTGTCAAAGGGTTCTTGTCACACAGGTTCTCCATGAAAGACCTGGGTGATGCCTCTTACATTTTGGGGATCCGGATCCATCGTGATAGGTCCAAGAGGATATTAGGACTTTCACAGTCTAGGTACATCGACACCATACTGAAAAGATTCAGTATGGAAGATTCCAAGCGCGGTAATTTACCGGCTTGTCACGGGATCACCCTCTCCAAAGAGATGTCTCCCAAGACTGATTTGGAAGAGGATCGCATGTCTATTATACCCTACGCATCTGCGGTAGGCTCTATAATGTATGCGATGTTGTGTACCAGACCAGATGTAGCTTATGCACTGAGTGTGGTAAGCCGGTATCAGTCAAACCCAGGGGAGAAACACTGGATAGCGGTAAAGAACATTCTGAAGTACCTGAGAAGGACTAAGGATATGTTTTTGGTTTACGGCAGAAAAGACCTCCAGATGGAGGCCTTTGCTGACTCCAGCTTCCAGAGTGACAAGGATGAATCCAAATCCATGTCAGGTTATGTCTTTAACCTCAATAGAGGGGCGGTGTGTTGGAAGAGTTCCAAACAAGAAACCGTTGCTGACTCGACGATGGAAGCGGAATATATCGCTGCATCTGATGCCGCAAAAGAAGCCGTCTGGATGAGGAAGTTCTTGACAGAACTTCAGGTGGTTCCGTCCATTGTTGATCCAATACCTCTGTATTGTGACAACAACGGGGCTATAGCTTTAGCAAAGGAACCCAGGTCCCATCAGAAGTCCAGAGACATCTTGAGGCGGTATCACCTGATCAGGGAGATCGTGGATCGCCGGGAGATTGAGGTTCGGAGGGTTGCTACAGAAGATAACACTGCAGATCCATTCACGAAGGCCATACCCCAGACTCAGTTCGAGCGGCTGATCGAGATGATAAGTCTTCGATACGCCAGTATATGGCCTTAATGCAAGTGGGAGATTGTTAGTGTATATGCCCTGGAGGCCATTACTGTATCATACTAGTTTGTATATTACTTAATGGAAGCTTGGGATATTCACAGTTGTATAGACAATCTTGCTCGAAATAGTAGTATGCTACTTGGTTTGTTTCTACTTTAATGTATGCATGTGTTTCTTTTAGCATATCGCCTATACACATTAGTGGAACCCTTAGGATCTTTGCTTAATTACCAGCGTTGTGATGGCAGTCATACTAGTGGGGGCTCGGTAATCTACAAGCACATCCTTATACAGGTCCCTAGTCGTAGGATTATCGAGACATGGCATCGATACTCCAGAGTAGACTAGTGTATACGCTTCTCATCCCAGGAGGGGAGATGGTCTGTCCCACAGCCATCAGTACGTCGTACTGGAGATAGTAGCAGGTGCTCATTAGGTTACGAGTACACTGGACAGGACTCGCTGGGAATTGTTGGTTTAGTATTATACCTATCGACAGTTATCAGTTCCCAGGTGACATGAGTACAACATAGTCCGTTGACTTGACACTGTCACTTTGCCTTGAGTGTGTTCCCACTGTTCTTAGATTACTACCCTACCGCGACTCAAATAAGTCGTGCAAACAGGTAGTAGTTGGGTGCAGTCCTGAAGCACTTAGAGGCAGTGACGGTTAGACAGGATTCGTCTCTCCCGGTATTAGGGGTTGATATCGCGCTGTGTCTAGGAGAGCCATTACACAAAGTCCCTGGCCAGGGCAAGCGAGATATACTGGTAGCGTTTCCAGTGTTATCTCAGGGTGTTCTGGGCTACACTCCGACATGACTTGTACCGCTATTAGGGGACTGACGTTTACCGCCCCCTAGGCCCGACATGCGATACTCTCAGACGAACAGACCGGACTGTACGGAGATTGTCACATTCAGGCTCAGTAGGAGTTCGGATGGGTTCACCTCATCAGTCTTCTTATCGGCATCTACCTGGGGACCGTTACGTACAGCTAGTACTGCTTGCGGCCTGTGGTTAAACCCACTTCCAGCGTAGTGTCGAGTCTTTAGAGTCCCACACAGAAGGCTGCTCGCCTTTGGGCAAAACAGAATAGAGGTTGCATGGTTTTGCGACGGGGCTCGTTCACATCCGCGCACTTGTGCACGTTAGGTGTCCGGGCAGTTATTACTAGCGGGCTTTGGTTTAAGCTAGATCCTAGTATATATTTTGGGATTGGTTTTATCTCATTGTATTCGTGTTCCTCGGAACATGGATTCGGGTGTGTATGCACAGTTGACAGAGGCAGAGGCGGAGGATTCTCATTAGGGTTGTTGACCGTTGCCTTTTTCTAAACCCTAATGAAAATAAGAAATATGATTAATAATATTAATTAAGGATAATTGTGCCATGGTTGAGTTGAACATTTGACTTTTGTTGACTTGTTGACTTTGTTGACCATTGTTGACATGTTGACCATCATCATTTCATTTCAAAGATGCTTCTTGTTTCTTGCAAATGCATTAAATGATGAAATGATAATGGCCATTCATAAACTAACCATCACAATTTCTTAATTATTATTATTATTATCATTATTCCTAATATGAGAGTATGGTTGCTAAAATATCCTCATTCTTTCTTGCACTTTCTCTCTCATAGTTTTAGCTCATCCTCTTCCTCTCTCTCAAAGCTCTCATCTCTCATGTGTTGAGAACCATGAGCTCTTGAGGTAAAACCACTATAACTCCTCTCTACTCATTCTAGGGTTCTAGGTTTAGCAAGCCAAGCACTTTAGTTACCTCTAAGTTGAGGTAGGAGCTCAAGGTAGAGGCCTTCGGGTGGATCCTTCTTTGGCAAAGAGAAGACTATGAGGAGGAGCCGTTCAAACCACTCCAAGGAGCAAGAAGAGAAGGAGTTCAAGACCAAGGTATAACCTCCTAACCGAGTAGCTAAACTTGTAGTTAGTTTGCTAGGTTTTTGTTTAGCAAAGATCCTCTTGTTTCTAGTCCATGTTGCCTTAAGAAAAAATCGTTTTTTACCTATTCCGCCTCCCCGTAAGAACCGGGGTGGGCAACGTGGACTTACAGAATCCAAGTGAGAAAATCAAATCTAAAGTGAGCAAAATTCATACTTCATCATCCTCTACTACTTACCATTTAGTTTAGGGTGTTTGCTTCACAAAGTTCATCACTTTGTGAAGAGGTAGCTTGTGCTTGAGTTCTCTCGACGTAGATCATCTTCGGCCTCGAAGTCTTCAAGCATGCTTGCTCACTACGCTTTGTGGAGTCCAACTTGAGTCCGGAAGATCGATACTTGGAGCGAAGGGACGACTACACGGAGCTATTGAAATGAAGGACCGATCTACAAAGGTTGTATTTCTTATTCACTTCTTACGTAATGTTTGATTACATGTTTTGTTACCTTAGTTTTCTAGTATGATTCCTTGGATGTTTGCTTAGAACCCCCTAAAATTTTTGCTGTGGCATGCTTGATGCTTGCAAACCCTAGGCTAGGTGCTGAGGAATCCCAACATGGTATCAGAGCCAAACTAGAAACTTAGACGATGTTAGATTAAAACGAAACCGAAACAACTCCGAAAAAACGATTTCTGAAACCTGCAATTTTTGCTCTCTGTCGAATTTTTAAAGGACTGTAAAAATTTTTCTAGCAACTGCAGAAGCTTGTATGTGATGCAAGAAGTGCACAGAAGAAATTTGAGACCAAATGCTCGGATTTGACCCGAGCACCATACCCTCAAAACCGGCCACTTTGACTCCAAATTGTCTCGTTTTTGTTCTGTGCACTGTACTGTAGATATTGGGGTTTCAGGTATTGTTTGTTTAGTCCAAAATTTCATGTGATGTAAATTTTGATATAGAACTAATACGGAGTGTTTTGTAGTCGTATATTTTTAATATTGTAATGGTAACCTTGATGATGTTTAACACTTCGAATGAGCTTCGAACACTGCCTCATGATCCCCTCTGAAGTTTTCCAAGAGTTGGAGTTTTCTAAGTTGAGGATATTCGATGGTCGTGCAAGTAAGTCTATGGAACCTCTAGAAGAACAAGAACCTTAACTCGATTCTATGCCCATGGAACCGCGATCGAACCCTAGGGTTTGCCGTAGTTCCGCGGTGCCATAGGTAAGGCATTGGTTGACCTTTCTACGATTGGTCCATAGGTATTGTGGCATATTTTGGGTATTTCAACTTTGCTCAAGTGTTGAGTTCTTTGGGAGATGAGGGTGTTTGTTGATTTGATTGAAACGTTTAACATCGTCTTGTTGATTGTGATGGGATACAATACTTGGAATCCACAATAATTGAATTTTTTAAATCTAGCAATTTAGTCTCATTTGATCGATTGCCACGGGATTTTGATGTGATCAAAAGTCCGTTGCAATCACGTAGTGTATGCGGATAGTCGCCGGGTAACCTTACTAGATAGCCATGCCCCATAGCCCCGACCAAGTGACTGTAGGAGAATCCTTTCACCAAAAGCATCCGTTCGGGTGCTCGCGGCAGCGGTGTTCCGCCTTAGTGCACTTCGTCGACGGCATCGGGGGTACGACCGTCTACTAGAGTTTCCGACGAGCATTCGATCGGGATGTCGGGAATCTTGTTGAATTACCCGACTTGTTATTGGAAAGTGTTTTCAATATCGAGACTAAAATGCGGGGTTTATAATTGTTAGGCATGCGATGTTTAAGGAATTCATATTGTTAAGTATGAAATCCGCAATATTAGATATTTCGGGTTTATAATTTCTAAGGTGGTTGTGGATTCCAACTGTTCTAGTTTTCATTTTCTTTTCTGCGACCGTAAGTGTAATATGTGGTGTATCGCCGGTTTTGTTGCTATACGTCAATGACAATTGGGATACGCATATTTACTTACGTTGATGATATGTGATGTTATGTGTTGCTGTGATATGTTATATTGGATCGTCGTGTTTGAATAGCCGGGTTTTTTTTATGTGAGATGAGAGTTTTTCATTTTCATTCATGTAAAATTCGTTGTATGTAATATTCTTTTATTAGGGCACTTCCGGATTAAGAAAGATGTCACCGTTGAATATTATTTACTTTTCCGCATTAGGATAGACCCAAGGAGGGGAGCACAAGTAACCGGGTTCTAGAGTCCAATGGGAGACCATCTCGAGGCGTCGAGTCTGGATCTCCTAACTCTAGAATTGGTAGGGTTGCTTGCTGCTCTCGTAGGGGTCTAGGGATGTGGGTTTGGCTATTCATCACGAACGCGGAATCCGTGTTTTTTACTGGCTTGATATAAAACCCGGAAATCTTAGTATATCCAATATATCATATGTTGTCTTCTGCCGCTGATATTCTGTGATGTGATCACTGTATATTCTGAGATGGATACTATATAATATATGTGATATATTATAGACGTTGCTTATGTTTTTCACCCGCGTAGCCCTGCCCCGCTCTGCCGTTAGTTACCTAACCTAACGGTGCATGACAGGACTTCGTGGCGAATGCGGATGGCATAAACGTACGTTGTATTTATCTGTGATGTTTAGGTAACTTAAATGATGAGACATTCATTAATGAGATTAATGAAAGAAAATAAACCTAAAGATGTTGTAGAATCGAATTTGAAACCCACTCGGCTTTTTACGAAAAAGCAAAAGTTTCAAAAAGCGGAGCTAAAGCCACTCCTTTTAAAACCATTTGATTCTGCAACGAGATCAAGTTCAAAGAGTTAAAGGTTTTCTTAAAAACCATCTACAACCCTCCGTCATTTTAGGAAGTAGAGTACTTAGTATTCGTGCTGCGTATGTCGACCACAGCCGAGGCGTAGTGTACGGTAGCTAAGTGATGTCTTCCTACACCGCATATGATGACATTAGTTAGGACAGTCACATGATTATGTCGATCATAGCCGAGGGTCATATGGGTGGGCCTAATTAATCATGAAATGACGGGTAGAACTTGACCAGTGCTTATGATATGTTGATCATAGTCAAGGTCATAAGTGCTAGGGGTAAAAACTATTATCGGGATTTTCTAGTGTTGAAATTTGCGATGAGATTGCATACATTCTATGTGATAGTTGGATCCCGATACCCACTGCGAGTAATTGTTACTCCTGGCAGAGTTTTGCACTTTACAATTAGCCGATCAAGTAGGTGTCTAGAAAGGTGTCAACGGGCTTATGCCCATGGGAAAATGAGGTTTATTTTAATTAGGTCCGTGCGAAAGCACGGGGAACCTCCCTCAAAGTACCGGCACCAGCCTGGCTGAAAGATCGGTGAACTTGTAGGGTGTAATTAATCCCGGCTAGTCTTTCCTTTTAGGGTTTGAAAGAAGATTTGATAAAAACAGTAGGAGCCATCCTGATTAGATAAATATATATAACCAAATCTAATCTTACAAGAGCGCACGCAAAGTGTTTTCTTCTCTCTCTCTCCTCGTAGCGACCATGTCACACCTTAATCAAGATAATAATATGGATGTATTGACCGAACCCGCTTGTTATACTGAGCTAGGGAACGTTGGTCCCGCTCCAACTTATAATTGTTATAAGACCGAGAAAGTAATAGGGGATTACCAGGATCCCCGTGCCGCCCAAACGAAGAAAGTACATGTTGATGTATCTTCTTCGGGTGTGTTCATTACCAAGAACTGTTTTTCAGTATCCTCTACGTCCTGGGTATGAGATACCGGATCAGGATCCTACATATGTAATCTGTTACATGGGCTACAGATAGGTAGAGAACTGAGAATATGGTAATATGTCTCTAAGTATAGAGATTGGTGCAAATGTTGCAGTCAAATCAGTTGGCAGTTATCACCTTGTATTACCAAATACATTGATTCTGAACGAATGTTATTAGATACCGAACCTGATATACAACATCATATCAGTCTCTTTATTAAGTAAAGAAGGATATAATTTTGTATTGCAGGATAATATTTTGAACATTTCCTATATCAAGTGTTGATCGGTTCAGGCACGTTATCTAATAGCATATACGTTCTAAATCAAACCACAGCTCTTAACGTACTGAACACACACAAGAGGAAGAGTTCAGAAATGAGTGAATCCTTCTTGAGGCATTGTAGACTAGGTCATATCAATGCGACCCGACTAGCTAAGTTACATTAAGATGCATATTTAAATCAGTTTGAATTTACATCTTGTGAAACTTGCCAGCCATGTCACAAAAATAAAATGACCATAGCTCTGTTTACTGAAAATAGAGAAAGAGTTAATGAACCCTTAAGATTGATACATGATAATGTATGTGGTCCCCTGTCTACATATGTCAGGACTGGTTCTTTGTACTTCATTACATTCACTGGTGATCTCTCAAGATTCAGGCACATGTTCCTGTTGAAACATGAGCCTGAAGCTTTTTGAGAAACTCAATGAATATAAATACGAAGTCAAGAACCAAAACGGGTATAAGTATTTAAGTCCTTTGATTTCATCGGGGAGGAGAATACTTGAGCATGGAGATCCTGGACTATTCTAAAGGAGAATGAGATTCGCTCTCAGCATTACTCCTCCGTATACACCACAGCACAACGGTGTATCGAGACAGAGCAATTGCACCCCACCCTATTAGATATGGTGCGCTCTATGATGAGTACTACTGAGTTGCCTATTTTCTTTGGGGGTTATGCACTTGTGAAGTTGCATACCTATTGAATACAGTTCCAACCAAATCAGGTGCCTACCACTCCATATGAGATATGAAATAGGAAGAGCCCATGTCTTAAGCAAGTTAAGATTTGGGGTTGTCCGGCCTATGTCTAAAAGCAAAATCCGGACAAATTCGAGGCAAGGTCAGTTCTGTGGAAGTTTATTGGATATCCTAAGCATTTGCAAGGGAATGTCTTCTACCGCATCGAGAAACAGAAGGCGTTTTGTTTCTCGGCATGCCACCTTTTTACAAAAGGGATTTCTGGTGAAGAAATTAATGGTCATGTGGTAGAACTGGAAGGAGTTCCAGCTATACAAACTATAGCTGATGATTTGGTAGAACCGGAGGATTCAATAGCTCCCGACGAACCTCAGCCTCTCCGCAGATCTGGTAGGGTTCCTCATCCACTTGAGAGATACTTCGGTTTTTTCTATGACAGTGGGAGCGAGGATTGCATCATGAGATGATGACCCAACTAGTTTCGAGCAGGCCATCAAGAGTGAGGACTCTGTAAGAATGGCTGGATGCTAAGCGATCTGAGATGGAATCTATGTACACCAACAAAGTATGGACTTTGGTTGCTATATCTGAAGGGTTAAATCCCCATCAGTAGCAAGTATATCTTGAGAAGATTACTTGGTGTACATGGAAAAGTTGAGACTTTCAAAGTTAGGGTTGTTGCAAAAGGTTCTCGTCATCGACCAGGAATGGATAATGATGAACCTTTTTCTCCAGTACCTATGCTTAAGTCCATCCGGATCCTACTTGCCATTGCTGCATACTATGATTACGATATCTGGCGGTTGGGTGTTATGAATGCTTTTCTAAATAGTGATTTAGAAGAGAGCATCTATAAGTACACAGCCAGAGGGCTTCGTAGACAGTGGGAGCAGCGGAAACATGTGCAAGTTGCTTTACAGGATAAAGCAGGCATCGTGGAGTTGGAACATTTGTTTTGATGTGGTAGTCAAAGTGTTTGACTTCATCAAAATGGTAGATGAACCTTGTATATACAAAAAGGTTATAGAGAGTAAAGTGGTCTTCCTTGTATTATGCGTGGATGCCATACTCTTGATAGGAAAGGAGTTTTATATGCTACACTTGGTCAATCTCCTCTTATCACATTGATTCTCCATACAGGATCTAGGTGATACCTCCTAAATCCTGGGTTTTGGATCTATGAGATAGATCTAAATGGATGTTAGGACCATCACTAGGTGTAGTGACATGGTATCAACTGATCCTGGGGAGAATCACTGGACAGCTTTAGAGAACCTTCTTAAGTACTTGAGAAGCACTAAAGAAATGTTCTTGGAGTTTGGTAATGGTGAACTCCAGTGGGAGTCCTTTACCAACTCGAACTTCCAGGGTGATAAAGTCGACTATCGGACAGTCGCAGGCACTGTGTTTACCTTCAGTGGAGGGACGGTATGTTGGAAGAGTTCCAAGCTAGATACCGTGGCAAAATAGACGATAAAGGCTGAATACATCGCTACTAAAGATGCTACCAAAGAGGAAGTCTGGATGTATATTTGTTCATGAGATGAACGTTCCTACCATTGTGTGACAATGGAGCTGTGGCTTTGGTCTAGGAACCCCTGTCCCGTCAGTGATCTAGACATATTCTAAGGCAGCTTCACCTGATCATGGAGATGGTTGATCTCCAGGGAGATCGAGGTTAGGAGAGTAGACTCAGAGGACAACACGGTGGATCCACTAACAAAGGCATTTTCCTAAGAGAGACTATTATGGGATAGTTGAGTATGAGATACTACAACCACTGCTGATTGTTGGGTATTGGATACTACAACATATGGCCCTAGTGCAAGTGGGAGATTGTTAGTTATATATATGCCCTAGAGGCCATTATTATACATATGATGTATATCATATAGTGGATGCTTGGACATACATAAGAAGGACTTTCTTTCTCGAGATGATAGTACGCTATCTGGTTTCTCTTTATCTTAACATATGCACTTAATGTCTCTATGTTACATGTTGATAAAGCCCTTAGGATGTGTACTTGACTACCAGGATTATGATGCAGATCACATTAGTGGGGGCCTGGGCAGTCCATGAGTTCATCCTTCAATTGTTCCTAGTCGAGGAAATATCGAGACAGGGCATCGATACTCAAGTATAGACTAACGTATAGCTTCTCGACTTATGCGATGGGCGATGGATGATCCCATATCCATTGGTGTTTAACATTAGAGATGGTATACGGGTGCTCAGTGGAGACTGGGTACACTGAACGGACTCGCCAAGAACTCCAAGATGGTATTATACCTCACGTCAGGTAGCAGTTCTCTGGTGACACTGGTACAGGTTAGTCTGTTGACCCGAGATCGTCATAGAGTCTTGTGTGTCTCCCACCGTGCTTTGATTTCCACCCTACCACGGCTCTACTGAGTCGTGCAAACAGGTGGTTTTTGGGTACAGTCCCGAGTCATATGGAGGTAATGAGCGATAGGAGGGGATTCGTCTCTCCCGGTATTGGGGGTTGATGTTGCGCTATGCTCGATTGGCCATAACTGAAATCCCTGGCCAGGATAGATGTGATTTACTAGTAAGTGTTATCAGTACTTTCACGCCCGTTATGGACCTTACATCGGCATGACTTATCAAGTTACTGGGATCTGACGTTTATCACCCCCAGACTAGATATGCGACATATCAGACGAAGAGACCGGACTGTACGGTAGTGTTACTGATTGGCTCCGCAGGAGTGTGAGTAGGCTTTCTTGGTGATCTTCTGATCGCTCAATACCCGGGTGGCCGTTACGTTTAGCAGACCGCTTGCGGCTTATGGGTGACTGATATGGTCACCACCTACTGCCGGCGTATTGACGAGTCTTTAGAGTCCTACACAGAGATTTCCTGGCTCAAGCGAAATGGAGTAGGAGCACATATGTGATATGTGCGGGACCGAGATTAATACGATATGAGATACCGTATTCTATTTTCGCGATATGTGACATCGGTCGGTTATATGTGATATAGCCGGGTTATCGAATCAAGTGTTGATTCGATAAGTTGTTGCATTTGATATTAGTCAGTTATATGTGATATAGCCGGATCATTAAATCAAGTGTTGATTTAATGATTTAATGTATAATTACATATTTGATATATGAATTTACATTAACTAATATTTAGCTCACTTGACCATTTCTTTTCTCACTTGTGCATGAATGATATATATATATATATATATATATATATATTATATCATGCTTGGTTATACATCAAACATGGGTGTGTGAGATTCACACCATGCTTCATATAATTAGGGTTAACATGTATTTAATGTAATTCATAAATTAGTGGAAAATGTGTCATGCTAGAAGCTTGGAGAAGCTTATTATGTTCGTTGACTAAGTCCACCAAATTTGTTTTACATAAGATATTTGTTAACCCAAGTATTATTTAAAACCATGGTTAAGTCTCTACAAGGGGTTTTGATGACAAATACTCACCCATGGTTGATTTTCTAACCTTATTCTATTATCTTGTTCATTCTCTCATGATCATCTTCTTCTTCATCTAAAAAGCTTTCTAG
Source organism: Agapanthus africanus (assembly GCA_030015575.1). Taxonomy (NCBI): domain Eukaryota; kingdom Viridiplantae; phylum Streptophyta; class Magnoliopsida; order Asparagales; family Amaryllidaceae; genus Agapanthus; species Agapanthus africanus. Next base: position 539,111,668 of record JASDDO010000024.1, read on the forward strand.
GGTTTTGAAAGATGAAGAATCCAAGTGAGAAAATCAAATCCAAAGTGAGCAAAATTCCCACTTCATCATCCTCTACTACTTTCCATTTAGTTTAAAGTGTTTGCTTCACAAAGTTCATCACTTTGTGAAGAGGTAGCTTGTGCTTGAGTTCCCTCGACGTAGATCATCTTCGGCCTTGAAGTCTTCAAGCATGCTTGCGCACTATGCTTTGTGGAGTCCAACTTGAGTCCGAGAGATTGATACTTGGAGCGAAAGGACGACCACACGGAGCTATTGAAGTGAAGGAACGATCTACAAAGGTTGTATTTCTTATTCACTTCTTACGTAATGTTTGATTACATGTTTTGTTACCCTAGTTTTCTAGTATGATTCTTTGGATATTTGCTTAGCACCCCCTAAAATTTTTGTTGTGGCATGCTTGATGCTTGCAAACCCTAGGCTAGGTGCTGAGGAATCCCAACACTGACAATAGGTATAATACCAACTAGCATGTTCCCGGCGAGTCCGTCCAGTGTACTCATAACCCAATGAGCACCTGTATACTATCTTAGCTGACTAACTGACACCAATGGCTTGTGAGACCGGCCACCGTCCCTCGTCGGAGTCTCGATAAGTACACACTAGTCTACTCTGGAGTATCAATGCCCAGTCTCGATACTCTCTCGACTAGGGACATTTAAGGATGTGCTTATAGACCATCCAGCTCCAACGTATATGATCGCCATCATAATGCTCGTAGTCAAGCAAGAATCCTATAGGCTCTATCAACATGTAATAGTGATCTGTTGTAGGGTTCCTAGGCACTCTAATGAAGTCTCACAAGGCATCAACCATGCTAATTTCAAAAATTATGGGTGCCGAGAAACCCTAATACGGATCGTTGACTAGAAGTTTAGGCGAAAAGATAATCTAGTTAACTACTTAACTAAAAGTTAGATGCTACAACCTTTATAGATCTGGTTCTCCACTTCCTTAGCTCCACGTGGGTGTCCTCTCGCTGTCCATCATGAATCCCGAACTCAATTGTCGGCTTCATCGGAGAAACGGGCGAGCTAGGTCGTCGGCTTCGTGTCAAAGACGATCTACGTCGAGGCATCACAAGTTCAAGCTCCGACTTCACAAAGTTGTGAAACTTGTGAAGAAAACACCCAAAACAACTTGGCAAGAGGTAGAGGGTGAAGAAATAGGAGGTGGGTTCACTTTAGAATTGGATTTCTCTCACTAGAACTCAAGTTGCCATTGATGGCATCAAGGTTTCTATCTTGAAGAAGAAGGAGAAGATGAAGCTAGTTTTATGATCAGTTCTTTTAAAATGAAAAGAAAATTCATACTTATCATAATCTAACTAGGGTTAAGTGTAGAGAATAAACCATGGTCATTTGGAGAGTTAGGGTTAAGCATGAGGACAAGAATGGTTGCAAAAGTCAAGGCTTCATGAAGCTTCAACTAATGACAAAAGAAAGCCACCATTCTCTTTAAATCATTTCCAAATAAATAAATGAACAAATAAATAAATAAATAAATGAATATGTAAAACCCTAATTATCAAATTAACCATGGTTTAATTCTACACATTTAACCAAATGATCAAGTATCATCAAACATGATACAAAAATATGCACAAAAGCATATCACATATACAATGTGCATCAAGTGAGAAAAATCCGTTTAAAGTGAACCAATACTAGTTAATGTAAAGTAATATATCAAATATATAATTATACATTAAATCATTAAATCAATACTTGATTCAATGATCCGGTCATGTCGCACATGACCGACTAGTATTCAATGTATCGGCTTATCGAATCGATCTTCGATTCGATAAATAGGTTATATCACATACAACCAATCGAAACATTAATCGCGAGAATCAAATACGGTATCACATACACGCATTATTCTCGGTCCCGCACATATCTCATATGCGCTCCTATTTCGTTTCGCTTGAGCCAGGAAACCTCTGTGTAGGACTCTAAAGATTCGTCAATACGCCGGTAGCAGATGATGATCATATCAAGCACCCACAAGCCGCAAGCGGTCTGCTAAACGTAACGGCCACCCGGGTATTGAGCGATCAGAAGATCGACGAGCTAGCCCGCTCACACTCCTGCGAATCCGACCAGTAACACTTACCGTACAGTCCGGTCACTTCGTCTGATATGTCGCATATCAAGTCTAGGGGTGGTAAACGTCAGACCCCAATAACCCGATAAGTCATGCCGATGTGAGGCTCGTAACGGGTCGAGAAACTACTGGTAACACTTACCAGCAAATCTCTGATCAGCCCTGGCCAGGGACTTCCCTGTTACGGCCAATCGAGCACAGCGCAACATCAACCCCCAATACCGGGAGAGACGAAACCCCTCCTATCGCTCATTGCCTCCATGTGACTCGGGACTGTACCCAAAGACCACCGTTTTGCACGCCCTCATGGACGTGGTAAGGTGGAGATCAAAGCACAGTGGGAATCACACAAGACTCTATGACGATCTCAGGTCTACAGACTAACCTGCACAAGTGTCACCTGAGAACTGCCATCTGACGTGAGGTATAATACCATATGGGAGTTCTCGGCGATTTCGTCCAGTGTACCCAGTCTCCACTGAGCACCCGTACACCATCTCTGATGTCAAACACCAATGGATATGGGATCATCCATCGCCCATCTCATGGGTCGAGAAGCGTATACGCTAGTCTACTCTGGTATATCGATGCCCTGTCTCGATACACCCATGACTAGGGACCTTGAAGGATGTACTTATGGACTACCATGTCCCCACTAGTATGATCTGCATCATAGTCCAGGTAGTCAAGTACACATCCTAAGGGCTTTATCAACATGTAACTATAAGACAGTTTAAAGAGACTAGTGTACATGTTAAGATAAAGAGTAACCAGATAGCATACTATCATATCGAGCAAGAAAGTCATCTCTATATATGTCCAAGCATCCAATATAATATACATCATCTGTACAATACTGGCCTCTAGGGAATACATACAACTAACAATCTCCTACTTGCACTAGGGCCAGCTGCTGTAGTATCGCATACCGAGCATCCCGAAGAGTCTCTCAAACTGTATCTGGGGAATGGCCTTCGTGAGTGGATCCGCCGTGTTGTTCTTCGTGTCAACCCTCCTGACCTCGATCTCCCGGCGATCAACTATCTCCCGGATCAGGTGATACCGCCTCAGAATATGCCTGGATCGCTGATGGGACCTGGGTTCCTTGGCCAAAGCCACCGCTCCATTGTTATCGCAATACAAAGGTATTGGATGCTCAATGGATGGAACCACTCCAAGTTCAGTAATGAACTTCTTGATCCAGACAGCCTCTTTGGTAGCATCGTTGGCAGCGATGTATTCAGCCTCCATCGTCGAGTCTGCCACAGTTTCCTGCTTGGAACTCTTCCAGCTAACCGCCCCTCCGTAAAGGGTAAAGACAAAGCCCGACTGCGACTTAGAGTCGTCCTTATCACTCTGGAAGCTCGAATCGGTAAAGGACTCCACTTGGAGTTCTCCGTTACCATACACCAAGAGCATCTCTTTAGTCCTTCGTAAGTACTTGAGAATGCTCTTCACAGCTGTCCAGTGACTCTCTCCAGGATCAGCTTGATACCTGCTCACTATACTTAGTGAGTATGCTACATCGGGTCTGGTACATAGCATCGCATACATGATAGAGCCTACAGCCGAAGCATAGGGTATCCCTTGCATGCGAGCTCTCTCCAAATCAGTCTTGGGAGACATCTCTTTGGAGAGAGTGACTCTAGAGATCGTGGGCAAGTTCCCATGCTTGGATTCTTCCATACTAAACCTCTTTAGTATGGTGTCAATGTACCTGGATTGGGACAATCCCAATATCCGTTTGGATCTATCTCTATAGATCCTGATTCCCAATATGCAGGAGGCATCACCAAGATCTTTCATCGAGAATCTTTGTGATAAGAAGAGCTTGACCGCTTGCAGCATAGGAATATCATTTCCTATCAAGAGTATGTCGTCCACGTACAATACGAGGAAGACAACCTTACTCTCTGCTACCTTCTTGTAGATACAAGGTTCATCTGGGTTTTTGACGAAATCAAACTCTTTGATAACGACGTTAAAGCAGATGTTCCAACTCCGCGATGCTTGCTTTAATCCATAAATAGATTTAAGCAGCTTGCACACCTTCCCGCTGCTCCCACTGTCTACGAAGCCCTCTGGCTGAGTCATGTACACGCACTCTTCTAAATCACCATTTAGAAAGGCGGTCTTAACATCCATTTGCCAGATTTCGTAGTCATGATATGCAGCGATGGCAAGCATGATCCAGATGGATTTAAGCATAGCCACTGGAGAAAAGGTTTCGTCATAGTCCACACCTGGTCTTTGGCGAAAACCTTTTGCAACAAGTCTAGCTTTGAAAGTCTCCACTTTCCCATCTACACCAAGTTTCTTCTTGAAGATCCACTTGCTCCCAATGGGTTTTACCCCTTCAGGAGCAACTTCCAAAGTCCATACTTTGTTGGTGTACATGGATTCCATCTCGGACCGCATAGTATCCAGCCATTTCACTGAGTCCCTACTCATGATGGCCTGCTCGAAGCTAGTTGGGTCATCATCCTCCATGATGCAATCCTCGCTTCCACCGTCAATGAGAAAACCGTAGTATCTCTCAGGTGGACGAGAAACCCTACTAGATCGGCGGAGAGGCTGGGGTTCGTCGAGTTCTACTGAATCCTCTGGTTCTACCAAGTCTTCTGTTTCAGTTAGTATTGCTGGAACCTCTTCCAGTTCTACCTGAATGCTACTTGTCTGTTTCATAAGAAAACTCTTTTCTAAGAAAGTGGCATGTCGAGAAACAAACACTTTTTGTTCCTCGGAGTGGTAGAAGATATACCCTCGCGAATGTTTGGGATATCCAACAAACTTACATAGAACAGACCTTGCCTCGAGTTTGTCCGGATTTTGTGTTTTAACATAGGCCGGACAACCCCATATCTGAATAAAATTAAGACATGGTCTCTTACCATTCCATATCTCATATGGAGTGGTAGGCACAGATTTGGTTGGAACTCTATTCAATAGATATGCAGCAGTCTCCAGTGCATATCCCCAGAAGGAAATAGGTAACTCAGCTGTACTCATCATAGAGCGCACCATATCTAATAGGGTGCGATTTCTCCACTCCGATACACCGTTGTGCTGTGGTGTATAAGGAGGAGTAAGCTGAGAAAGAATCCCATTCTCTTTTAGATAATCTCTGAATTCGTTACTTAAGTATTCTCCTCCTCGATCAGATCGAAGGATCTTAATACTTTTGCCCGTTTGGTTCTCTACTTCTTGTTTATATTCTCTAAATTTCTCAAAAGCTTCTGATTTGTGTTTCATCAGGAACACATATCCGAATCTAGAGAGATCGTCAGTCAAGTACAAAGAACCATCCCTGGCATGTGTAGACATGGGACCGCATACATCACTATGTATCAGTCCTAAGAGTTCGGTAACTCTTTCTCCGTGTCCCGTAAATGGAGTTTTGGTCATCTTGCCTTTTAGACATGACTGGCAAGTGTCATAAGATGAAAATTCAAACGGATTTAAATATCCATCCTTATGCAACTTAGCTAGTCGTGTCGCATTGATGTGACCCAGTCTACAATGCCACAAGAAGGATTCGTTCAGATCAGAACTCTTCCTCTTGTGTGTGTTTTGTAAATTGAGGACTGTATTTTGATTTAGAATGAATATGCCATTATGTAACGAGCCTGATGCAATCAACTTTTGATCTAGGAATATGTTCATAACATTATCCTGTACTACAAAATTATATCCTTCTTTACTCAATAAAGAAACTGATATAATGTTGCACATCATGTTCGGTATATAATAGCACTCATTCAGAATCATTGTATCACCACTTGGTAATACTAGGTGATATTCGCCAACTGCTTTGGCTGCAACATTTGCACCATTCCCTACTTGAACGGAATGATCACCTTTTCCCAGTTCTCTACCTTTCCGTAGCCCATGTAAAATCTTACATATGTGGGATCCTGATCCGGTATCTAATACCCAGGACGTAGGGTGAACTGAGAAACAGTTCTCAATGACAAACACACCCGAAGATCATGCATCAACATGCATATTCTCCTTTTGGGTGGTGTGAGAATCCAGATATTCTTCTGTTTCCTGTTCATTCTTATAACACTTATAAGATAGAACGGGTTCAACGTTCCCCTGCACAGTATAACATGCGGGTTCGGTCAATACTCCATATTATTATCTTGATTAAGGCATGAACTGGTCGCTACCTGGAGAGAGAGAGAAGAAAACACTTTAGCGTATGCTCGTGCAAGATCAGATTGGTTATTATCTTATCTAATCAGGATGGCTCCCACTGCTTTTTATCAAATCTTCCTTCAATCCCTAAAAGGAAAGACTAGCCGGGATTAATTACACACTACAAGTTCACCAATCTTTCAGCCAGGCCAGTGTCGGTACTTTGAGGGAGGTCCTCCGTGCTTTCGCACGAACCTAATTAATGTAAACCTCATTTTCCCAGAGGCGTAACCTCGTTAACACCTTTCTAGACACCTACTTGATCGGCTAATTGCAATGTGTAAAACTCTCCCAGGAGTAACTCTTACTCGCAGTGGGTATCGGGATCCAACTATCTCATAGAAGGTATGCAATCTCATTGCAAATTTCAACACTTGAAATCCCCGATAATGTTTTCGCCCCTAGCGTCCTATGACCTTGACGGAGGCCAAACAACCCATAGTCCGCTAGTCAAGTTCAACCCGTCATTTCCTGATTGAATCAAACCCACCCGCACGACCCTTGACGGAGGCCAAAAAACGCCGTACGAATACCCTAATCCAATCGCATCATATGCTAGCAGATAAGCACAAGTTAGCTACCGTACACTGCGCCTTGACGGAGGCCAAACTACCGCAGTACGAATACTAACTAGTACTTATCTGAAATGACGGAGGGCTACGCAAGTTTTTCATAAAAACCATGAGCGTAATGAACTTGATATCGTTGTAGAATCAAATGAAGTTTTGAAATGGAGTGATTTTGAGGCTTTTCTAATTTTGCTAAAGGGGTCACTCCCGGTGAAGGGATCGTCGGCCCTTTCCTCGTCGAATGAGGTGCGGGATATATCATATATATCACTGTGCAAAGTAAAAAACTCTTAAAAGAAATCAAAGCCAAACCGAGTGTGTAGCATCTGCCAGTTATTGCTAAAGGAGTCACTCCCGGTGAAGGGATCTCGTTCCTTTCCTCATCGAATAAAGTGCAGGGTATATCATATATACCGCTATGCAAAGCAAGAACTGTAGCTACCTGTTTTGTTTAAAATTTGATTCTACAACATCTTAGGATTCTTTTCTTTCATTAATCACATTAATGAAGTCCCATCATTTAAATACCTAAACATCACAGATAAATACGACGTACACTTATGCCATCCGCATTCGCCTCGATGTCCCCTCGTGCACCGTTAGGTTAGGTAACTAACGACAGAGCAGGGCAGGGCTAGTGCGGGTGCAAAACATAAGTAACGTCTATATAAAATATCATATATACTATATACTGTATCCATCACAGAACATCACATGATCACATCACAGATATCGCAGCAGTAGAAACATATGAAATATTGGATATACTAGGACGTCCGTGTTTTCAATACGAGCCAGTATAAAACACGGATTCCACGGTCGTGATGAATAGCCAATCACACACCCCTAGACCCCTACGAGAGCGGCAAGCAACCCTGCCAATTCTAGGGTTAGGAGACCCATACTCGACTCCTCGAGTTGGTCTCCCACTGGACCCCAGAACCCGGTTACTTGTGCTTTCCTCCTTGGGTCTATCCTAATGCGGAAAAGTAAATAATATACAAAAGGTGACGACTTCCGCTACCTGGAAGTGTCCCAAATAAAAGAATATTACATACAAGTTTTTACATGAATGAAAATGAAAAACACTCATCTCACATAAAAAACCCCGGCTATTCAAACACGACAATCCAATATAACATATCCAGCAACACATAACATCACACGTCATCAACGTAAGTAAACATGCGTATCCCAATTGTCGTTGACATATAGCAACGAAACCGGCGATATCACATATTACACTTACGGTCACAGAAAAGAAAGTGTAAAACTACAACAGTTGGAATCCGCAACCTCTTTAGACATCACATGCCTAATCAAATGAAATACTTAGACATCACATGCCTAACAGTTATAAACCCCGCATTTTAGTCCCTTTATCGAAAACTCTTTTCGATATCAAGTGAAACTAAACCGCTAGATTTATAACATTCATCCAGTTATCTCATAACTGTTTGTGAATTCCAATTATTGTATCCAATTCCGGATAAATAGAATATATCAAACTTTCCGATCGAACATTCGAACACCCAAGTTTTCCCGACACCGATCAACACATGAAATAAGTTCAAAGACATTCACTTCATGCCTCAGTACCAACGGTCTAGCCGTAGAAGGGTCAAGCCAATGCCTCACATGTGGCACGCCGTACTGCCCCAAACCCGAAGGTTCAAAGGGTAGTTCAAGACAGTCACATAATTGAGTTAAGGTTTGTTGTCTTCTAGAGGGACCATCGCGTTACTTGCACTACTCAGAACGTCTTTAAACCACAGAAAAATCCAACACTTGGAATTTTTCCGGCAGGGGAAAACTTGGGTATTTATATCCGTATCCAACTTTTTAACATATTCTAAAGTTATCCGGAAAAACACTTAGACAAGGTTTGATAATCCGATCGAATCGTCGATTCCCAATACAACCCCAGAGCACTCAACCCTTGAGTCAATTTAAAAATTCCCAGAAAACTCAGCATAATTTATCAGGAATTACTGTGCAAAAAATTAGGGCTGACGTCACCATAGAGCCGCGGAACCGCCGCAGAAGCCATGCTTCTGCCGCGGTTCCGCCGCACAGTGTACTGTTCATTGGAAACAAATTGCACCATAATTCTTAGAATTCTTTGCTGAAATTTTTAAGCATTTTTAATATGGAAAAATCCCAGATTTTAGAAAAAGTCCAGAGAGCTCATGGGTTTTAGGGTTTCGGGTTCGTTCGGACTTCAAACTCCGTCTAGACTTCGCCTAAGGCTCTAGCTAGGCTCTGATACCACTGTAGGGTTCCTAGGCACTCTAGTGAAGTCTCACAAGGCATCAATGGCTTTTGCGGCGGTTCCGCCGCACAGTGTACTGTTCATTGGAAACAAATTGTACCATAATTCTTAGAATTCTTTGCTGAATTTTTAAAGCATTTTTAATATGGAAAAATCCCAGATTTTAGAAAAAGTCCAGAGAGCTCATGGGTTTTAGGGTTTCGGGTTCGTTCGGACTTCAAACTCCGTCTAGACTTTGCCTAAGGCTCTAGCTAGGCTCTGATACCACTGTAGGGTTCCTAGGCACTCTAATGAAGTCTCACAAGGCATCAACCATGCCAATTTCAAAAATTATGGGTGCCGAGAAACCCTAATACGGATCGTTGACTAGAAGTTTAGGCGAAAAGATAATCTAGTTAACTACTTAACTAAAAGTTAGATGCTACAACCTTTGTAGATCCGGTTCTCCACTTCCTTAGCTCCACGTGGGTGTCCTCTCGCTGTACATCATGAATCCCGAACTCAATCGTCGGCTTCATCGGAGAAACGGGCGAGCTAGGTCGTCGGCTTCGTGTCAAAGACGATCTACGTCGAGGCATCACAAGTTCAAGCTCCGACTTCACAAAGTTGTGAAACTTGTGAAGAAAACACCCAAAACAACTTGGCAAGAGGTAGAGGGTGAAGAAATAGGAGGTGGGTTCACTTTAGAATTGGATTTCTCTCACTAGAACTCAAGTTGCCATTGATGGCATCAAGGTTTCTATCTTGAAGAAGAAGGAGAAGATGAAGCTAGTTTTATGATCAGTTCTTTTAAAATGTAAAGAAAATTCATACTTATCATAATCTAACTAGGGTTAAGTGTAGAGAATAAACCATGGTCATTTGGAGAGTTAGGGTTAAGCATGAGGACAAGAATGGTTGCAAAAGTCAAGGCTTCATGAAGCTTCAACTAATGACAAAAGAAAGCCACCATTCTCTTTAAATCATTTCCAAATAAATAAATGAACAAATAAATAAATAAATAAATGAATATGTAAAACCCTAATTATCAAATTAACCATGGTTTAATTCTACACATTTAACCAAATGATCAAGTATCATCAAACATGATACAAAAATATGCACAAAAGCATATCACATATACAATGTGCATCAAGTGAGAAAAATCCGTTTAAAGTGAACCAATACTAGTTAATGTAAAGTAATATATCAAATATATAATTATACATTAAATCATTAAATCAACACTTGATTCAATGATACGGTCATGTCGTACATGACCGACTAGTATTCAATGTATCGGCTTATCGAATCGATCTTCGATTCGATAACTAGGTTATATCACATACAACCAATCGAAACATTAATCGCAAGAATCAAATACGGTATCACATACACGCATTATTCTCGGTCCCGCACATATCTCATATGCGCTCCTATTTCGTTTCGCTTGAGCCAGGAAACCTCTGTGTAGGACTCTAAAGACTCGTCAATACGCCGGTAGCAGATGATGATCATATCAAGCACCCACAAGCCGCAAGCGGTCTGCTAAACGTAACGGCCATCCGGGTATTGAGCAATCAGAAGATCGACGAGCTAGCCCGCTCACACTCCTGCGAATCCGACCAGTAACACTTATCGTACAGTCCGGTCACTTCGTCTGATATGTCGCATATCAAGTCTAGGGGTGGTAAACGTCAGACCCCAATAACCCGATAAGTCATGCCGATGTGAGGCTCGTAACGGGTCGAGAAACTACTGGTAACACTTACCAGCAAATCTCTGATCAGCCCTGGCCAGGGACTTCCCTGTTACGGCCAATCGAGCACAGCGCAACATCAACCCCCAATACCGGGAGAGACGAAACCCCTCCTATCGCTCATTGCCTCCATGTGACTCGGGACTGTACCCAAAGACCACCGTTTTGCACGCCCTCATGGACGTGGTAAGGTGGAGATCAAAGCACAGTGGGAATCACACAAGACTCTATGACGATCTCGGGTCTACAGACTAACCTGCACAAGTGTCACCTGAGAACTGCCATTCTGACGTGAGGTATAATACCATCTGGGAGTTCTCGGCGAGTCCGTCCAGTGTACCCAGTCTCCACTGAGCACCCGTACACCATCTCTGATATCAAACACCAATGGATATGGGATCATCCATCGCCCATCTCATGGGTCGAGAAGCGTATACGCTAGTCTACTCTGGTATATCGATGCCCTGTCTCGATACACCCACGACTAGGGACCTTGAAGGATGTACTTATGGATTACCATGTCCCCACTAGTATGATCTGCATCATAGTCCAGGTAGTCAAGTACACATCCTAAGGGCTTTATCAACATGTAACTATAAGACAGTTTAAAGAGACTAGTGTACATGTTAAGATAAAGAGTAACCAGATAGCATACTATCATATCGAGCAAGAAAGTCATCTCTATATATGTCCAAGCATCCAATATAATATACATCATCTGTACAATACTGGCCTCTAGGGCATACATACAACTAACATCTGTAATACCACATAATGCATATACATGATGATAAAAACAAACCAGATAGCATACTATCATTGTCTGGATATCTGATGGGACCCAGTTCACAAATGAACTCCAAATCCAGCAAACTTCTTAGACTGTATCATCCACTAAATTTAATCAGTATCCTGCGCCATATCTTCCACAGTATCCGCTTGGACCATCTGTCCAACATATTGTCCCTCAAAATAGCGAAAACTTTAACTCTGACAGCCACTCTGTCATCCAGATTATCTTGAAAGCGTGAAATGATAACCGCATCCTGAAAGAGTTTGCCGTTACCATATACCAAGAACATCCACTTATGTTCATAACTGCTTCCCAACATTTCTCTAGGATTGGATTAATATATACTTATTGCAGCCTGTGCAAAATCAATGTCTGGTGTTGTACTTGACATCTCATGATTGACTCAATTGCCTAAGCAAGTGATATGCTAATCATGCAAATCCCTCTCCTCATGAGTCTAAAAGACATCTGTTTAGAGAGGGCGACTCCATCACCTGCGGGTATACAACCACGCCAGGAGTCATCCATTCTAAAACAATTTAGAATAATGTCAAAGTACTCAAATTGGGACACTTCCCAAATCTAGATCTAAAACCATAGATCTGGTCACCAGAATCCCTGATATTATTCCATTTCCTATGTGGAGAAACTACCTTGTGGCAATCACAGTATAACCAATCCTAGTATAAGAAGATCTCTTCCTATTAAGTGCATGTTATCCTAAAACCAGGACATCACTCCCTACTACCTTCTTATCAGATCCATCTTTTTTTTGATGAAGTCAAACTCTATGAGTGTCATATCAAAAATATATGATTTATCTCCGCTATACCTGCTTTAGTCTATAAATAGACAAAAGCTACTTGCCCACTATGCTTCTGCTGCTCCCACTGACTACAACAACCTTCTGGCAGAGTCATATACACGTGCACTTCTAAATCTAATTTAGAACGACGTTATACTCATCCTCCTGCCAGATCTCATAGTCTAGAATAACAATAGTGGCAATTTTGGGTAATTAAAAACCTTCCTGTCACCATTTTTGAGGAGACCGAAGTAACTCTCGGGTGCCTGAGGTTACCCACCAAATCTGCGGAGTAGCTAATGGATCGTCGAAACCAATTGAATCCTCAGGTTCCATTAAATTTTCAGTAATCGTTTGTGGTTCTGGAATCACTTCCAGTTCTATCATATTCCCCACTAATGTTTTATGAAAAGAATCAATTTTACTAAAACTGGTGGCGAATCAAGAACAATATAACTATTGATCTTCCAGATGGTAGAATATTATCCCCCGTCAAAGCCCGGGATAACCCACAAACTGACATTACTGAAACGTGCCATGAGTTTGTCCAGATTCTGGTTTTAAGTATCAGCCAGACAACTCCATATACCTTAACATCGTTAAAATATGAATCCATTCTATATATCCAATGTAGAAACAAAGGCACCAATTTAATTGGAACCAGATTCAAAAATCATGCAACTGTTTCCAGTGCATATCAACCAAATGGAAGAAGGCCATACAACATTACTCATTCAGAAATACATCGACATATGAGTAATCTGAAAGAGAAGAAAGTTCTCAAAACTATTACTTACAATGGAATACCAAACACAAGTATCTACATTTTCGACCACTTTGAAGAATCCTGATGCTTGCAACATATGGTTCTCTACTTTATTCTTATAGCTATAACTTCTCAAAATTTGGACCCTGTATTTCAACGAAATACTTGTCTAAAACCAGAGAAGTCATGAGTAAACAGAATATATTACGAGTACCAAACAAAGGCACTAATTTAATTGGAACCAGATTCAAAAATCATGCAGCTGTTTCCAGTGCATATCAACCAAATGGAAGAAGGCCATACGGCATTACTCATCCAGGAATACATCCGCATATGAGTAACCTGAAAGATTACTTACAATGAAATACCAAACACAAGTATCCACATCTTCAATCACTTTGAAGAATCTTGATACTTGCAACATATGGTTATCTATTTTATTCTTATACCTATAACTTCTCAAAATTTGGACCCTGTATTTCAACGAAATACTTGTCTAAAACCACAGAAGTCACGAGTAAATAGAATATAGTTCGAGTACCAACCCTTTTGTTCTAACGGATATTGGACAACATACAATACTTTATATAAGTCCACTGAGTTTAATAACTCAAACCCTGTGCATTGTAGGTTGAAAAACCGTACTATGGTTAAGAAGAATTACACCGTTGTTGAATGCTCCTTACCTAATCATCAACTGATATAGGTAAATCTCATAGACATAATTTCAAAAGGTTATATCTCACTTTATAAAATAAACATATAGATATATCAGTATGAAATTGGTGCATAACAATGGATATTCAAAACCAAATATTTTCCGTTAGGCAAAACCCAGGCGATTTCCTCAAATATCACCAATTACAAAGAATTTCGATATATATAGAGGATCTAATCACCTAATTCCTAATATCTTACCCCCACTCACCAGCTGTAATGTCATATAGATGTGAGAATCAAATGTGGTAAATACATACCCTGGAGTTAGAATCTAGCCAGGTATTTCCTAGTAATGTCTCTTCTACTATCCAGATTCATGACTGTAACCGTATATTTCCTTGCCCTTACTCCAATCCCTTTATATGTCTTTACTTATTACCTTCTGTACACCACACTTAGGCTAATTGATTTTCTTCTTTCCTTACCCTTCGGCACCAGCCTAAGGTTTGGAAGAAGACTATCCAATAAGCGCAATAGGTGTACTATCCTAAATACCAAGAGCCCCCGCAACCTGAGAGAAGGAAAAGAGAAAAGACAACCGAATAATCCTATTCTATTTCTCCCGAACCAGAATCCATCCTCAAACTGGAACAAGTTCCTTCGAGTTCATATGTAACTATACGATGGAATATCCAAGCAATATGGATTTTCGTAGTGATACAAAGTGTTCTGGAGAAATGCAAAGGAGATGTAGGATTGGCAATGATATATGCGACTCTGTGACAATCCAAAAGCCAAAGTGTTTTAAGAAGGTTCGGTTAACTTGGTTCATGAGTTTTTAAGGTCAAGCCATGGTCGCTTCCAAAGAGAGAGAGAAAAGAAACACTCAGCGTGCACACTAACCTAGATTAGATTGGTTAATCACTTTATCTAATCAGGATAGCTGCCACTGTTTCCTCGAATTCTCCTTCAAACCCTAAAAGGAGAATTAGTCGGGATCATCTAAAATCACCCGAGGAGTAACACCTACTCATCAATGGAAATCGGGATCCAACTATCATCGTATGATAACTTGATAGAAGCCACTCAAGTCACCACACTCCAGAAGGTATGCGCATGCCTGGCAAGTTTCCTATATGTTTGAAACTCCCGATGTGGTTTTTACCCCAAGCGGCATATGGTCTTGATAGAGACCAACATACCATAAGTCGCAAGTCAAGTTCAACCCATCATTGTCCTGGATTAACTTAGATCCACCCGCATAAGCCCTTGATAGAGACCAAAGTGGCTATACGACTGTCCTATTAGCTACCATTCACTATGCCTTGATAGAGACCAACGTACATAGCACGAATACTAACTGCCACTTATCTGAAATGACAGTTTTCGGTGAAAAACTCTTTAACGTAATGAACTTGATATTGTTGAAGGAACCGAGTGGTATTACAAATATATAGTGGCGCAAACTTTTGCTAAAGAGGTCATTCCCTATGAAGGGATCTCAGCTCTTTCCTCGTCAAATGAGGTGCGGGATATTCCAAACTGAATACCACGATGCAAAGAAGAAGAATCGACTATAGTGAAGTTATTACACTGACGTAAACTCTTACCCAAGAGGTCACTTTCTATGAAGGGATCTTAGCACTTACCTCGTTGAATGAGGTGCTGGATATTCATTACCGAATACCACTGTGCAAAGAAAAAGGAAACGTCTGTAATGCCAGTTTTAAAAACTTGGTTCCAACAACATCAAATAGGTTTGTTTTCCTTGCATTAATCAGAATTAATGCAGTCCCATCAATTAATCCATATCACACCAGAAAAGAACGAAAATACAATGTACGTATATGCCATCCGCATTCGCCACGGGGTCCCGTCAATGCACTAACCGCAGAGCGGGAGATGGACTAGCGTGGATGCAAAACATATACAACATCTACTAGTGTATATATAAATATATATAACATTCGTCCCAGGAATAATATAAGCAACATCACAGAATCTCAGCAAGCAACACAGAATGGTGGATAATCTTGGAGCCTCGGGTTTCATTTGAGCCGCAAATGAGACCCGACGTTCTCTGTCGTGTGGATAGCCCGTGCAATGAAAACATGGACACCTACGAGCGCGGCAAGTTATCCGCCAATCCCAGAAGTGAGGCAACCCTAATCAACAAAGTGAATGGGCTACCCAACACTTCACGGAATCCGATAACTTGAGCACCCCTCCTTGGGTCAACCTGTACCCCCTATGAATGCGTCGAATAGCCCACCAATTCTAGAGTGAGGCCCCCTCCGTCTTAACGCTATAAGATGCGGGCCCGTTGCCCTCTAGAATCCGGCTATTCGAGCACTCCAAAGTGGGGTAATCCTAGTACAGAAAATGAAAATATATGTACAAGGGTGACATCGACCTCAACCCGGTCGTGCCCCAAACAAATAATATATAAACTGGCAGAGACGACACTCCACATGTCGGACGCTCACCCCGCAATATCAAATGTATAAATGAATCTGAATTGTACAACTATCATTGCACCACTGGATATCCACCACGACAATCCAACCACAGCCTCAGCACAACACAGAACATCAACGTGAATGTCATGTTCGCAAACCCGTCTAATAGAACATATAGCAATTAGTCGGGTTGTACCGCTCTAATGACATTCACGGTTGAAGATAGTAATGTATGCATTGATAAACACACACTTAAAATTTTGATCGACTAAACATTCCCTAATCGGCCCCAAATGCAAATCCAGCACTCAACAAATCTAGGCCAAAACCAAATATCACAAAAAACATATTTTCAAGTATTAGAGTGCCAGAAGAAATTTGGCACTCTTTGGCCACAAGACGACCGCGGAACCACGGCTAATAGGCTAGTATTGCCGCGTTTCTGCGGCTAATTTGATGGTTCAAGTGTCCGAATTTCTTGTGCTTCTCTATAAATGCCTGCACGTATTTTTAAGACCTTCTGAAAGATTTTTTGAACATAATTTAAAAACGGCAGCAAGCATGTCTACATGGAATTACGATTTCGAAAATTCGGTCGATCGATATTTTAACCTTGTGCAAACAAGCTAGTATAGGTTTATGGGTTGGTTCAGATACCATTTTGGGTTGTGCCAGTGCCCTAGCCATTTACCGTGACCGTTTGCGAAACAAAAATTTTCAAAACTGGCGCTAGAACAGTCCTATAACTCGGATCTACCATAAACCTAAAGCTAGAAAACTAAAGAGGAGTTTAGAATGGTTATACCGAATGATCCGGGTCCTTCGTGTTAGTTATATGTTTGCCCTAGAGGCCATTACTGTACATACGATGTATATTGTAGTGGATGCTGTAAGTCCATGTCACGCACCCCACGAACATGCGGGGAGGTGGAATATATGAAAAACGATTATCAAAGTTTCGTAACACGGACTTGAGCGCATGAATCGTATCTAAACCATTTCTAGCAAACTATGAGAGGTTTAACTACTCGGATTCGAAGTTATACCTCACATTACTTGTCCTTCGGGTCTTCATCGCTGTCCTCCACTCCTCGTAGGCTCCTTGGAACATCGGCACCTCAACGACCTCCTCGAGTCAAAGACGATCCACCCGAGAGCTCCAATGCCAAGCTTGATCTCTAACTTGAGATAACTAGGTTGCTCAAAGTGCTAATCTAAGCTGCTTAGGGGATATAGAGTGAGGTTATGGATGTATTAGTCTATCTAATCCTTGATCTCAACACATGAGAGGGGAGGATTAGGGTTTCAAGAGAGAGCTTGAGGAGAGAGAAGGTGAGCATATGTTATGAATGAAAAAGTTTCTCACTTCTAATATATTATGAAGCATAAGAAAATCAAAAAGAATAAATCAAAATGCATTATCATCATGCTTCATTAAATATATGCAATGAATCATCAAGTGAGTCATTAAGCAATAAATGCTTCATTAACTTACTTGAATGATTCATCTAAGTGAGTCACAAATTCATTAAATGCTAATGCCACCTTACCCCTCATGTCATCATCCATCTAGAAGCTTCCCGACAAATTACGAGAACGCCTCTCCTATCCGTGAAAACACGGAAAAACTTTAGACTGTATAAATCCAATAACCTGATACTAGTATCTGGCTTAAACCAAAGCCGACTAGTAAAAATTGTCCGAACGTCGTACGCGTGTTTAAACACGTATGCATCCAAACCCTTGTCGTAAAACCATACGACCTCTATATCGTTTCGCCTGGAGCAGGGAAACTCTCTGTGTGGGACTCTAAAGACTCGATACTACGCTGGCAGTGGGTTTAACCACATACTGCAAGCGGCACTAGCTGTACGTAACGGTCCCCAGGTAGATGTCGATAAGAAGGCCGATGAGGACACCCATCTGAACTCTTACTTAGCCTGATGTGGCAATCTCTGTACAGTCCGGTCTGTTCGTCTAAGACTATCGCATATCTAGCGTAGGGGGCGGCAAGCGTCAGTCCCCTAATAGCGGTATAAGTCGTGTCGGAGCGTAGCCTATTACACCCTGAGAAACTACTGGAACCTACCATTAAATCTCGCTTGCCCTGGCCAGAGACTTTGCGTAATGGCTCTCTGACACAGCGCGATATCAACTCCCAGTACCGGGAGAGACGAATCCTTTCTAACCGCCACTGCCTCCAAGTGCTCGGGACTGCACCCAACTGCTACCTGTTTGCACGACTCCTTTGAGCCGTGGTAGGGTAGCAATCTAAGAACAGTGGGACACACTCGAGGCGAAGTAGCAGTGTCAAGTCTGCGGACTATGCTGTACTCATGTCACCTGGGAACTGTTAACAGACGATTGGTAGAATACCAACCAACAGTTCCCCTGCGAGTCCTGTCCGGTGTACCCGTAACCTAACGAGCACCTGTATACTATCTCCAGTACGACGTACTAATGGCTGTGGGGACAGACCATCTCCAGAACTGGGATGAGAAGTGTACACACTAGTCTACTCCGGAGTATCGATGCCCTGTCTCGATAATCCTACGACTAGGGACAAGTATAGGATGTTGCTTATAGACTACCCAGCCCCCACTAGTGTGACTGCCATCACAACGCTGGTAATCAAGTAAAGATCCTATGGGCTCTACTAATATGTATAAGTGATACGATACAAGAAATATATGCACATATTAAAGTAGACAAAAACCAAGTAGCATACTACCATTTTTAGAAAGACTGTATATATAACTGTGAATATACCAAGCTTCCATTAAGTAATATACATACAAGTATGATACAATAATGGCCCCTAGGGCATATACACTAACAATCTCGCACTTGCACTAGAGCCATGAGCTGGCATATCGTAGACCTATCATCTCGAATAGCCTCTCGAACTGCGTCTGAGGAATGGCCTTTGTGAACGGATCGGCAATGTTATTCTCTGTCTCTACTCTTTTCACCTCGATCTTCCGGCGATCTATGATCTCCCTGATCAGGTGGTACCGCCTTAAGATGTGTCTGGATTTCTGATGGGACCTGGGTTCCTTTGCTAAAGCTATAGCGCCGTTGTTGTCACAATACAGAGGTATTGGATCAACACCGGTAGGAACCACCTGAAGTTCTATGAGGAACTTCTTCATCCAGACAGCTTCTTTTGCGGCATCGCAAGCAGCTATGTACTCTGCTTCCATTGTTGAGTCAGCAACGGTCTCCTGCTTGGAACTCTTCCAATAGACCGCCCCTCCATTAAGGGTAAAGACATAACCCGACATGGACTTGGAGTCATCCTTGTCACTCTGGAAGCCGGAGTTGGCAAAGGCCTCCATTTGGAGGTCTTTTCCGCCATACACCAAGAACATCTCCTTAGTCCTCCTTAGGTACTTGAGAATGTTCTTTACTGCTATCCAGTGCTTCTCCCCTGGGTTTGCTTGATATCGGCTTACTACGCTCAATGCGTATGCTACATCTGGTCTGGTACATAACATCGCATACATTATAGAGCCTACCGCAGAAGCGTAGGGTATAATAGACATGCGATCCCTTTCCAAATCAGTCTTGGGAGACATCTCTTTGGAGAGGGTGATTCCGTGACAAGCCAGTAGGTTATCGCGCTTAGAATCATCCATACTGAATCTCTTCACTATGGTGTCTATGTACCTGGACTGCGAAAGTCCCAACATCCTTTTTGATCTATCACGATAGATCCGGATCCCCAGAATGTAGGTGGCATCACCCATGTCTTTCATGGAGAATTTCTGTGATAAGAATCTTTTGACTGACTGTAACATAGGAATATCATTTCCTATTAGGAGAATGTCATCCACGTACAAGACGAGGAATACTACAGCTCTCCCAACAATCTTACTGTATATGCATGGTTCATCTGGATTTTTGATAAAGTTAAATTCTTTGACAGCATCATCAAAACAGATGTTCCAACTTCGCGATGCTTGCTTTAGTCCATAAATGGACTTAAGCAACTTGCATACTTTACCGCTGCTCCCACTCTGAATGAATCCCTCTGGTTGATCCATATAGACACGCTCTTCCAAATTGCCATTTAGAAAGGCCGTCTTTACGTCCATCTGCCAGATTTTATAATCGTGGAAGGCAGCAATAGCAAGAAGGACCCGAATGGATTTCAGCATAGCCACTGGAGAAAATGTTTCGTCATAGTTCAAACCAGGTCTTTGACGGAAACCCTTTATAACAAGTCTAGCCTTATAGGTTTCAACCTGTCTATCTACACCAATCTTCTTTTTGAAGATCCATTTGCATCCTACGGGTTTTACCCCATCTGGAGCAATGTCCAAAGTCCATACTTTGTTAGTGTACATGGACTCCATTTCGGTCCGCATTGCATCCAGCTATTTTACTGAGTCACCGCTCTGAATGGCTTGCTGGAAGCTAGTAGGCTCATCATAGTCAATAGTGAAATCCTCTCTATCCCCGTCTATGAGAAAAACCGTAGTATCTCTCGGGCAGATGAGATTGCCTACTACTCCTGCGGAGTGGCGTCGGGATGTCCCTTTCTTCTGAAACCTATAGTTCTACCAAGTTTTCAGTAATAGCTTGTGGTTCTAGAATTTCTTCCAGTTCTATTGCGTTCCCACTTATCTGATTTTCTAAAAACTCAGTTTCCAAGAAGCGAGCATTATAAGAAACAAAAATCTTTTGTTCCTCTGCGTAATAAAAATAATATCCTTTGGAGTTCTTTGGATATCCCACAAACTTACACTGTACTGATCGTGCCTCGAGCTTGTCCGCATGCTGCTTCTTTACAAAAGCTGGACATCCCCATATCTTAATATGTTTAAGATAGGGTTTTTTTCCACACCACATCCGATATGGTGAAGTAGGCACAGTCTTAGTTGGAACTCGGTTTAAAAGGTATGCAGCTGATTCTAGTGCATATCCCCAGAATGATCGTGGTAACTCAGCTTTACTTATCATGGAACGAACCATATCCAATAGGGTTCGATTCCTTCTTTCCGATACACCGTTGTGTTGTGGTGTGTATGGAGGAGTAAGCTGAAAGAGAATTCCATTCTCTTTTAAGTAACCTAGGAACTCGGCACTTAAGTATTCACCACCTCGATCAGATCTCAGTGTCTTGATACTTTTGCATGTTTGTTTTTACACTTCATTCTTGTATTCTTGGAATTTCTCAAAGGCCTCGGATTTATGTTTCATTAAGAAGACATATCCATACCTAGAGAAATCATCCGTAAAAGTAATGAAGTAGGAATAACCACCTCGCGCATGTGTAGACATTGGACCGCACACATCACTGTGTATGAGTCCCAAGAGCTCGCTCGCTCATACTCCGTGTCCAGTAAACGGAGTCTTTGTCATCTTTCCCATGAGACAAGATTCACAAGTAGCATAAGATTGATATTCGAACGGATTCAAATATCCTTCTCTATGTAACTTAGTTAATCGTGTTTCATTGATGTGACCTAGTCTACAATGCCATAAGAAAGCCTGATTTATTTCTGGAGACTTTCTTTTCAGTGTGTTCTGGATATTGAAAACCTGAGCTTGACTTAATACGTATATACCGTTATCTAATATACCTGACCCAATCTGAACTTGATTTAGGTGGATGTTAACTACATCGCTTACGAATGTAAAATCATATCCCTCTCTCGAAAGTGAGGATACTGATATGATATTACAAGTCATACTAGGTATATACAAACAGTTACGTAGAATCAATATATGCCCACTTGTCAAACCCAGGCGATATTCTCCCACGGATTCAGCGTTCACTGTCATTCCGTTTGCAACTTTGAGAGACGAATCACCTACCATTATAACTCTACGGTTTCTCAAAGCATGTAATGAATTACAGATATGAGATCCTGCTCCGGTATCAAGTACCCAGGAAGTAGAGTTAATTGACAAACAGTTCTCAATTACTAACACACTTGAGGCTGAAACCACAACATGCTTCGTATCCTGGCCACTGGCTTCTAAAGCCCTGCAATCATTCTGCCAATGCCCAATCCCATAACAATAGGAACGTCCCTCTTTTACTACATTCAGTCCCGAAACTTTTGCCCTTCTCTTTCCTTCTACTTCCCTGGTTTCCTTCAGGGTAGAAGGTAGAGACTGTAGAAGCAAGTCAGTATCTGACCTGTTTCCCAAAGTGGTTTCCAGGTCCTTGAGCTCATCAATACAGCTAGTCATTGTAAGGACGTTGTCCCCTACAGATGACCCGAAAGTCAACCTAGCTTGAATTAATTCGTTCGAGGTTTCATATCTTGTGATATGAGATTGCTCTCCATATAAATCTTTGTTATGGAGAAAGATGGAAACTAAGTTCATCTTCTCGTGCTGCTTCTGGTATACACCATCAACTGAAGCTAACACGAGGCACTTAGCTTTCGCTTTATCCTTTTCCCTTGTCTGACGGATATCCATATCCGCGACAGTGGAAACTGGACCTGGGACGGTGGGATCTTAAGTAGTAATAGGGTGATCCAGCTTGTCATAGGCAATGGACATCTGGACAGACCTTTGCCAGTCATGTAAGTCAGATTCAGTCAATTTGTTATCTAGATGTAACCTAGTTGTGGTCACAAGGTCGCTGCAATTAAGAGAGAGAGAGAAGAAAACATTTTAGCATGATGCTCTTGCAAGTTTAGAATGGTTTTAGAATTAGCCAGGACTATTCTCACCGTACAATTCTTGCTTAACCGTTCAGCCAGGTCAGTGTCGATACTTCGAGGGAGGTTTTCCAACGCTTTCGCGAAGTTTCTTAATTAAATAACCTCTTTTCTCTAGGGGCGTAGCCCCGCTGACACCTTTCTAGGCACCTACTTGGTTTATAGCATTGATCGTTAAGTGACGAATCTCCTGATAAGTAGCATGTACTCACAGTAGGATCGGGATCCAAAATATCATCGTATGATAATGTTGAAGGAATCCTACCAACATTCATCAAACTCCAAAATGGTATGCATCTCTCTGCAAATTTCAGTTTCTTTAGAAATTCCCGATATGGATTTTTGCCCCATGCTCTTATGACCTTGACTTTGGCCAAACAAATCATAAGTCACATGTCAAGTTCTACCCGCCATTTTCCAGGTTAATTTGAACCCATCCGTACATACCCTTGACTTTGGCCAAACAAGGCAGTACGACTGTCCCAAACCAACGCATCTATCTATGCTACATATGAATATCCAACAGCTACCAAACACTGTGCCTTGACTTTGGCCAAACAAACACGGCTTGAATACTATTGACTATCCATAAGAAATGACCGAGGGCTACGACTGGTTTTGGCAAAACCATGAACGTAGTGAACTTGATATAATCGAAGGAACCTGATACTTTTTAAAAGGAGTGGTTAAAGCTCCGCAATTAAAAATTCTGATCTTTTAAAATAACCGAGTGGTTTCTTTTAAATTTGTTCCAACGACTTAACTTTGGTTTATTTTCTTTGCATTATAATAACGCGTCCCATCATTTATCCTATCATTGCAGAAAACTGTAAGTCCATGCTACCTCTCCCGGTACTTTCGGGCATGCGGAATTTGGTGAAAAACAATTTTCTTAGAGGTGGTAACATGGACTCAAAACTGGATCTTTGTTAAACATCTAACTAACAACCTAACTACGAGTTGCTAACTACTCGGTTAGGGGGTTATACCTTTCTTTTTCTCGAACTCCTTCGTCTTCAAGCTTCGATGGTCGTCCGAATCGGCTTCTCCCCGTCGTCTCCTTGCGCCGAAGATAGATCCACCTGAAAGCTTCAACCTTTGGCTCCTTCTTCGAACTTTGAAGAAACTAGTTCACTCGGTTTGCTAAACCTTGTGAACTAGAGTGAGTAGAAAAGAGTTTGTATGGGATTTTATCTATGGTTCTTGGTTCTCAACTCATGAGACAAGTGAACCATAGAGTCAAGAGAGGGAGAGCAAGAGGAGGAAGATGAGAGCTCAAGAACAAGAGAGAGAATGAGCTTGATAGAATGAGAGAAGACTTTTCTCATTAGGCTCTCATAATCCAAAACCATCATCACAAAAATAATAATCAAGTATTGTGTAAAATGGTTCAAGTCAAAATGGCTAAATCATTTCATGCACTCATTTCTCACAAAAGAAACAAGCAAGTAAAAAGTCTTTGCCATGAAATGATAGCCATTGTCATCATGATGGTCAACTAGTCCAACCTAGTCATCCGGTCAACAAAATCAACAAGTCAACAAAGTCAACCCCTCAACAACCATGTCACTACAATACTTAATTAATATTATTGTTAATCACATATCATATTCTCATTAGGGTTGAGCAAAAAGTCAACAGTCAACTGTCAACGGTCAACAACCCTAATGAGAATCCTCTGCCTCTGTCTCTCCGTCAACTGTGCATACACACCCGCATCCGCGTTCCGAGGAACACGAATGCATACTGGATAAATCCAATCCCAAAAGGTACACTAGGATCTGGCTTAAACCAAAGCCCGCTAGTGTAAACTGTCCGGACACTGTACGTGCACAAGTGCACGGATGTGACCGAACCCTGTCGCAAAACCATGCGACCTGTCGCAAAACCATGCGACCTCTACTCTTTTGCCTAAAGGAGAATAGCTTTCTGTGTGGGACTCTAAAGACTCGACACTACGCTGGCAGTGGGTTTAACCACATACCGCAAGCAGCACTAGCTGTGCGTAACGGTCCCCAGGTAGATGCCGACAAGAAGACTGATGAGGCGAAACCCATCTGAACTCCTACTGAGCCTGAATGTGACATTCTCCGTACAGTCCGGTCTGTTCGTCTGATACATCGCATGGCGGGCCTAGGGGGCAGCAAACGTCAGTCCCCCAATAGCGGTACAAGTCGTGTCGGAGTGAAGCCCAAAACACCCTGAGATAACACTGGAAGCCTACCAGTATATCTCGTTTGCCCTGGCCAGGGACTACTCGTGTAATGGCTCTCCTAGACACAGCGCGATGTCAACCCCCAATACCGGGAGAGACGAATCCTGTCTAACCGTCACTGCCTCCAAGTGCTTCGGGACTGCACCCAACTACCACCTGTTTGCACGACTCCTTTGAGCCGTGGTAGGGTAGTAATCAAAGTACAGTGGGAACACACTCGAGGCGAAGTGACAGTGTCAAGTCAGCGGACTAAGCTGTACTCATGTCACCTGGGAACTGATAACTGACGATAGGCATAATACCAACTAGTCAGTTCCCGACGAGTCCTGTCCAGTGTACTCGTAACCCAACGAGCACCCGCATACTCTCTCAAGTACGACGTACCGACGGCTGTGGGACATACCGTCTCCCACACTGGGATGAGAAGCGCATGCGCTAGTCTACTCTGGAGTATCGATGCCCTGTCTCGATAGTCCTGCGACTAGGGACCTACATAAGGATGTGCTTATAGATTACCCAGCCCCACTAGTGTGACTGCCATCACAACGCTGGTAATCAAGCAAAGATCCTAAGGGCTCCACTAATGTGTATAGGCGATATACTAAAATAAACACATGTACACATTGAAGTAGAAACAAACCAAGTAGCATACTACTATTTTGAGCAAGATTGTATATACAAGGTGAATATCCCAAGCATCCATTAAGTAATATACAAACTAGTATGATACAGTAATGGCCTCTAGGGCATATACACTAACAATCTCCCACTTGCACTAAGGCCATGTACTGGCGTATCGAAGACCTATCATCTCGATCAGCCGCTCGAACTAAGTCTGTGGCAAGGCCTTGGTGAATGGATCTGCGGTGTTATCTTCTGAAGCGACTCTCCGAACCTCGATCTCCTGGCGATCCACGATCTCCCTGATCAGGTGATACCGCCTTAAGATGTGTCTGGATCTCTGATGGGACCTGGGTTCCTTCGCTAAAGCGCCCCGTTGTTGTCGCAATACAGAGGTATTGGATCAATAATGGACGGAACCACCTGAAGCTCTTTCAAGAACTTCCTCATCCAGACAGCTTCTTTTGCGGCATCAGATGCAGCGATGTATTCCGCTTCCATCGTCGAGTCTGCAACGGTTTCCTGTTTGGAACTCTTCCAACACACCGCCCCTCCATTGAGGGTAAAGACAAAACCCGACATGGACTTGGAATCATCCTTGTCACTCTGGAAGCTGAAGTCAGCAAAGGCCTCGATCTGGAGGTCTTTTCCGCCATACACCAAGAACATCTCCTTAGTCCTTCTCAGGTACTTGAGAATGTTCTTTACTGCTATCCAGTGTTTCTCCCCAGGGTTTGACTGATACCGGCTTACCACACTCAGTGCATAAGCTACATCCGGTCTGGTACACAACATCGCATACATTATAGAGCCTACCGCAGAAGCGTAGGGTATAATAGACATGCGATCCCTCTCCAAATCAGTCTTGGGAGACATCTCTTTAGAGAGGGTGATCCCGTGACAAGCCGGTAGGTTACCGCGCTTGGAATCTTCCATACTGAATCTCTTCAGTATGGTGTCGATGTACCTGGACTGTGAAAGTCCTAATATCCTCTTGGATCTATCACGATGGATCCGGATCCCCAGGATGTATGAGGCATCACCTAGGTCTTTCATGGAGAACCTGTGTGACAAGAACCCCTTGACAGATTGTAGCATAGGAATGTCATTTCCTATTAAGAGAATGTCATCCACGTAAAAAACGAGGAATACTACAGTTCTTGCTACAAATCTACTATAGATGCATGGTTCATCTGGATTTTTGATAAAGCCAAATTCCTTGACCGTCTCATCAAAATAGATGTTCCAACTCCGCGATGCCTGCTTTAGTCCATAGATGGACTTAAG
The DNA here is from genome assembly GCA_030015575.1 of Agapanthus africanus. NCBI lineage: Eukaryota > Viridiplantae > Streptophyta > Magnoliopsida > Asparagales > Amaryllidaceae > Agapanthus > Agapanthus africanus. The sequence goes on from JASDDO010000024.1 coordinate 539,138,863, forward strand.
CAACTTGCACACCTTTCCGCTGCGCCCACTCTGAATGAAACCCTCTGGTTGGTCCATATAGACACACTCCTCTAAATTTCCATTTAGAAAAGCGGTCTTTACGTCCATTTGCCAGATCTCATAATCGTGGAAGGCAGCAATGGCAAGAAGGATCCGAATGGATTTCAGCATAGCCACTGGAGAAAAGGTTTCGTCATAGTCCAAGCCAGGTCTTTGACGGAAACCCTTTGCAACAAGTCTAGCTTTATAGGTTTCAACCTGTCCATCTACACCAATCTTCCTTTTGAAGATCCACTTGCATCCTACGGGTTTTACCCCGTCTGGAGCAATATCCAACGTCCATACCTTGTTGGTGTACATGGACTCCATTTCGGTCCGCATTGCATCCAGCCATTTTACTGAGTCAACGCTCTGAACGGCCTGCTGGAAGCTAGTAGGCTCATCATAATCTATGATGCAATCCTCTCTATCCCCGTCTATGAGAAAACCGTAGTATCTCTCGAGCGGATGAGACTGCCTACTACTCCTGCGGAGAGGCGTAGGAATGTCCTGTTCTTTTGAACCCTCTGGTTCCACTAAGCTTTCAGTAATAGCTCGAGATTCTGGAATTTCTTCCAGTTCTACTGTGCTCCCACTTATCTGGGCTTCTAAAAACTCAGTTTCCAAGAAGTAGGCATGACGAGAAACAAGAACTTTTTGTTCCTCTTCGCAGTAGAAGAAATATCCCTTGGAGTTCTTTGGATATCCCACGAACTTACACTGTACTGAGCGTGCCTCGAGCTTGTCCGCATGTTGCTTTTTAATAAAAGCCGGACATCCCCATGTCTTAATGTGCTTAAGATAGAGTCTCTTCCCACACCACATTTCATATGGTGTAGTAGGCACAGTCTTAGTGGGAACTCGGTTCAAAAGGTACGCAGCTGATTCTAGCGCATACCCCCAGAATGATCGCGGTAACTCAGCGTTACTCATCATGGACCGTACCATATCCAATAGGGTGCGGTTCCGTCTCTCCGATACACCGTTATGTTGCGGAGTGTATGGAGGAGTAAGCTGAGAGAGAATTCCATTCTCTTTTAAATAGTCCAGGAACTCGGCACTCAAGTATTCACCACCTCGATCCGATCTTAGAATCTTGATACTTTTGCCGGTCTGTTTTTCTACTTCATTCTTATATTCCTGGAACTTTCCAAAGGCTTCGGACTTATGTTTCATTAAGAAGACATAACCGTACCTTGAAAAGTCATCCGTAAAAGTAATGAAGTAAGAAAAACCGCTTCGCGCATGTGTAGACATTGGACCGCACACGTCGCTGTGTACGAGTCCCAAGAGCTCGCTCGCTCTTACTCCGTGTCCAGTGAACGGAGACTTTGTCATCTTTCCTTTGATACAGGATTGACAAGTGGCATACGATTGATATTCGAACGCATTCAAATATCCTTCTGTATGTAACTTCGTCAACCTTCTCTCATTGATGTGACCCAGTCTACAATGCCATAAGAAAGTCTGATTTATTTCCGGAGACTTTCTTTTGTGTGTATTCTGGACATTGAAAATCTGTGGTTGGTTTAATACGTATATACCATTGCTTAATGTACCTGACCCAATCAAAACTTGATTAAGGTGAATGTTTACAACATTACTTACAAACGCAAATTCATAACCTTCTTTAGAAACTAAAGATACAGAAATAATATTACAAGTTGCGTTGGGTACAAAAAAGCAATTACGCAAAACCAAAACATGTCCATCTGACATTCCCAGGTGATAGTCCCCCACGGCTTTAGCATCCATGCTAGCTCCGTTCGCAACTCTGAGGGTCATGTCACCTGCTTTCAAAACACTACGGTTTCTCAACGCCTGCAAAGAATTACAGATATGAGATCCTGATCCGGTATCCAATACCCAGGAAGTAGAGTTTATTGAAAGACAGTTTTCAATAACATACACACCTGAAGCTGAAGCTGCAACCGCTTCAATTCCTGTGTTCTGGCCTTCCAGGCCCTGCAATCATTCTTCCAGTGTCCTTTCTTATGACAATAGAAGCATTCTTCCTTATCCACAAGCTTCCCCGCTTTCTTTGTTGCTTTAGCTTTTCCCTTCGTATCCACTTTACTAACACCGCCTCTTGGTTTGGCGGGGGCTTTCTTCTTCTTTCCCTTGGCTTTTGCCTTGGACCTAGAAGAAGATGATCCTCCTACAAACAAAGTGGATGTTTCCCTACCTTTCTGTAGGGTGCCCTCTGCGCTCCTCAGCATGTTGAGGAGCTCTGAAAGTTCAACTTCTTTTTCTTGTAAGTTGAAGTTCAGTATAAACTGGGCGTAAGTGGAAGGAAGGGACTGGAGAACTAAGTCCGTATAGAGCTCACTCTCCAATGTGGTCCCTAGGTCCGCGAGCTCCTCAATGTAGCCGATCATCTTAAGCACGTGTTCTGCTACAGATGATCCGACGGCCATCCTTGCCGAAAATAACTTTTTCGACGCTTCGTATCTTGCGATACGAGATTGCTCTCCATACAGTTCTTTTGTATGAAGAAATATGGATTCCAAGTCCATATTCTCGTGCCTCCTCTGATGTTCATTGTCCATAGAGGCAAGTACGAGGCACTTGGCCTTCGCGCTATCAATCTCCCAAGTCTTACGGATTTCCTTATCCGCGACGCTGGAAGTGGGACCAGGGACAGGGGGAGCTTTGGTGGTAAGAAGATACCCCAGCTTGTCGTAAGTGATTGCCATCTTGACATTCCTGAGCCAATCTTTGTAGTTTGGCCCTGTCAGTATGTTTTTATCTAGAAGTAACTTAAGTCCAGTCATGTTGATTGGTCGCTGCAATTAGGAGAGAGAAGAAACACTCAGCTTGATGCTCTTGCAAATTTAGAATGGTTTTTAGTTTGTCTAAACTGGATGGCTCCCACTGTTTCTCGAATCCCTCCTCAAACCAAAAAGGAAGAATTAGTCGGGATCAATCCCACCGCACAATACTTGCTTAACCGTTCGGCCAGGCCAGTGTCGGTACTTCGAGGGAGGTTTTCCAACGCTTTCGCGAAGTTCCTTAATTAAATAACCTCTTTTCCCTGGGGGCGTAGCCCCGCTAACACCTTTCTAGACACCTACTAGGTTTATAGCATTGATCATTTAGTGAGAAATTTCCCAAGGAGTAGAATATACTCACTGTTGGAGATAGTGCCCTCAGAGTCAATTATTAGGTCACAGGTTCGTGATTGTAATGATTGAGGGAGGACCTATCCCGGTAGGACAGTCTTACTCGAGATGATAGTATGCTATCTGGTTTACCTTTATCATCGTGTACTGCTTTAAGTGACCTGACATGTCGCTATTACACGTTGATAGAGCCCCTAGGATTCTTGCTTGACCACCAGCAGTATGAGGGCGATCATATAAGTGGGAGCTGGGGGTCTACAAGCATATCCTTAAAAGGTCCCTAGTCGTGGGAGTTTCGAGACCGGGCATCGATACTCCATTAGTAGACTAGTGTATACAGTCGAGACCCCGACGAGGGGCGGTGGCCGGTCTCACAAGCCACTGGTGTCAGTTGGATCACCTAAGATGTATACAGGTGCTCATTGGGTTATGAGTACACCGGACAGGACTCGCCGGGAACATGCTAGTTGGTCATATACCAGACGTCAGATGGCAGTTCCCTGGTGACATGTATGCAGGTTAGTTCATCGACCTGGGGGTCGTCATTTGTCTCGTGTGAGTTCCCACTGTACTTTGATTACTACCCTACCACGGCTCAAAGGAGTCGTGCAAACAGGTTTTAGTTGGGTACAGTCCCGAGCCACATGGAGGCAGTGAGCGTATCTTCAGGGGTTCGTCTCTCCCGGTATTGGGGGTGAGGTCGTGCTGTGTCTAGGAGAGCCATTACACAAAGTCCTTGGCCAAGGCAAGGAGATTTACTGGTAGGTATTCCAGTAGTATCTCAGGGTGTTCTGGGCTACACTCCGACACGACTTGTACCGCTTTTGGGGGTCTGACTTTTACCAACCCCCTAGGCCCGCCATGCGATGCTCATAGACGAACGGACCGGACTGCACGGATATTGTCACTGACAGGCTCAGTTGGGTGTCGGGGTGAGCTTCCTCATCGACGTCCTTTTAGTCAATAGCTGGTGGCCCGTTACGTATTGGCTTATACCTCTGACGTGCTAGTGGTTAAATCCACAGCCATAGTATTGACGAGTCTTTAGAGTCCACCACACTTTCAGTTACTCAAGCTTTCGGGCGAAACGCTGTAGAGGCCGTATGGAGATATGGCAGGGTCCGATCGGATACGTGCGGTATTGCACGGATCAGGATCGGACGGTTTTGTACTAGTGGCCGTATGGTTATATGGCAGGGTTCGATCAGATACGTGCGGTATTGCACGGATCAGGATCGAACGGATATAACTAGCCGGCTTTGGCTTAAGCCGGTCCTACTTTAGTACAGTGTAGATTTTGTCTCATTGCATTTGTATCCGGACGGAATACAGATGCGGGTGTGTATGCACAGTATCGGGGTTTTCCTGTAATTTATTACGGGACCAGTTTTCTGGAGTTGCCAGTTTGCTTTCCGTTCCGGCCGGTTTTTCTTTGTTCTTTCCCGGCCGGACTTTTCTGATGGAGGGACTAATTTGCAATTGTGCAAATTGGTATTTGTGGAGGACTTATTTGCATAAGGTTTGATATGATAAGCATCTTTGCTTTTCATGTAATTATGAGATTAGAAATGAAAAGAGGTTTGATGTTAGTTTAGTGATGATTATGTTTATGGTTGTGGTCACCCTTTCTTTTCTCCTACACTCACCTCCCTTGTTGCTTCATAATCCTTGCTCCACCATTTTTCTATGGATGAGGGTTTTTCATTTTAGAAAAGAGAGAAGAAAAAGAGAGAAGGAAAAGTGAGAAGAAGAAAAGAGAAGAAGAGAGAGCTTCATCTTTGAGAGAGGTTTTCATTCTTGATCTCATTCCATGCCAAGAAAAATGCAAGCACCATTTCTCTTATCCTTGTTTCCTCCATCATCCACAAATGGCAACCAACCCCAAAGTGAGACATACTCTCTACACTATATTCCTACAGCAAATCTTGGACGCGTCGATTCGCCAGCTTCGCGCCCGAGTTGCCTCGGTATTGAGGTGGGAGCCCGTAAAAGTACCCGGCTTCGTGGTGCCCTTTCCGACGATGAGGAGACGGACGGAGATCCCGCGAGGAGATCGGAGTGGAGATGAAGACCGGAGGACTCGGATCAGTCGGTATACATCTCTTCCCTCTCTTTGTAGTTAGCTAGATCTTGTTTAATGGCACGATCCGGGTTTTAGTGCGCGGTGGTGCCGGTTTGCCAAGTCCGCAAAAAAATTAAGTTATTCACCGTTTCCGCGTTTGGCCGTCGGGTTGACGGCCGGGGCGCCGCCGTGCACTTACAGTGGTATCAGAGCCTCGCCATTAACATAGTCTAGCTTGGTGTAATGTGTTTTTCTGTTTCGATCGATCGAATGTTCCAAAACTGCATTTTAGTTCGAATCAGTTTCTGTTGAAAATTTTTGGTCTCGAAAATTTTTTCAGGTTGTAAAGTATTGATGTACTGGAAAATCTAAGAGTTCTGTAAAAATTTGACGAAGTAACTCCACAGTGGGAGCGCGGAACCGCCGCGAAACCCCCCCTCGCGCGGCCCTTCCGCCGCGCACTATTCACATCACTTCACCAAATTTTTTCAGAGGCCTTCTGGGCTTAAAATATGGGTTTTGGACTATTAAAATTGGGCCCAGGATTTCTGTGAGTGCTACAGTTTTGATTGAGGGCCCACTTGTTAATTTTTGATCGATCGGATATTTTAAACACATTTTTCACAGTATTTACATTATATCTGCGACCGTGAATGTCACTCGATCGGTAAATCCGGTCTAACTGCTATAGCCCGGTTAGACGGATTTGCGAACGTGACTTTCACGTTGATGTTCTATGTTTATGCTGTGATGTTGCGGATCGGTCGTGGGGATAGCCTGGATGCAATGCTAGTACAGTTGTGGTGGTATTATGTACATTTGTTGTTGCGGGGCGAGCGTCCGACATGTGGACTGCCGTCACTGCCTGTTTGTATTATTATTTTGGGGCACGACCTGGTTGCGGTCGATGTACCCGGTGTATGTATATTTTACATTCTGTACTAGGATTACCCCGCGGTGGGGTGCACGAATGGCCGGGTTCTAGAGGGCAACAAGCCCGCATCTCATGGCATTGGGACGGAGGGGCTTCACTCTGGGATTGGCGGGCTATTCGCCGCACTCGTAGGGGGTACAGGTTGACCCAGGAGGGGTGCCCAAGTTGCCGGATTCCGTGGAGTGCTGGGTGGTCCATTCACGGAGCTGAAGGGGGCTGCCTCGCTTCAGGTTTTGGCGGGTGACTTGCCGCGCCCGTAGGGGTCTAGGATTTCATTGCACAGGCTATCCACACGACCAGGGGAACGTCGGGTTTCAGTAGTGGCTCTGTGAAACCCGGGGATCCCAGATATCTATATTGTTCTGTGATGCTGTACATTTCTGTGATGTTGCATTTTATTCACGCCTTGAGCGAAATGCTATATATTGATATATATATTAGTAGATGTTGTATATGTTTTGCATCCGCGCTAGTCCAGTCCCCGCTCTGTCGTTAGTTAGCTAACCTAACGGGTAATGACGGGACCCAGTGGCGAATGCGGATGGCATATACGTACATCAGTATATTTTCGTTCTTTTTGGTGTGATCAATTGATGGGACTGCATTGATTCGGATCAATGCAAGTTAAAGCAAACCTAATCTGATGTTGTTGGAACACTTTTCAAAAAGCTGTTATTGCAAGGGCGTTCACTTTTGTTTTGCACCGTGGTATTCAGTTGGAATATCCTGCTCCTCAGTCGACGAGGCAAGGGCCGAGATCCCTTCACCGGGAGTGACCCCTTGGACAAAAGTTTACGTCAGGGCATTAACTTCACTATAGCCGATTGCTTTTGCTTTGCACCGTGGTATTCAGTTGGAATATCCTGCACCTCATTCTACGGGGAAAGAGCCGAGATCCCTTCACCGGGAGTGACCTCTTTAGCAAAGGTTGTCGTCACTATATTTTCTAAAAAGCTATCCGTTCCTTCAACGATATCAAGTTCACTACGTTAAAGGTTTTCGCCAGAAACCATTCGTAGCCCTCCGTCATTTCAGTTAAATATTCGGTAGTATTCAAGCTATGTATTTTGACCTCACGCCAAGGCATAGTGTTTGGTAGCTGCTGGGTATTTATCTGTTGCATAGATAGATGCGTTGGTTTGGGACAGTCGTACTACTATTTTGGCCTACGTCAAGGGTATGTACGGGTGGGTTCAAATTAACCAGGATAATGACGGGTAGAACTTGACATGTGACTTATGATATTTTGACCTCACGCCAAGGTCATAAGAGCATGGGGCAAAAATCCACATCGGGAGTTTCAAAAGTACTGAAACTTGCCAGATATGCGCATACCTTCTGGAGTGTGATAACGTGAGCGGATTCCATCACGTTATCATGCGATGAGAGTTGGATCCCGATTCCCACTGATGAGTTGGTTTACTCCTCGGGTTATCCCGGCTAATTCTTCTTTCAGGTTTGGGGAAGAATTTGACGTTACAGTAGGAGGTTTCCAGATTAGATAAATTGGTAACCATTCTGATCTAGGTTAGAGTGCACGCTGAGTGTTTCTTTTCTCTCTCTCTTTGGCAGCGACCATTGACCCGACCCTAGACTATGACTCAGTGACCAAGTTGACCGAACCATCTTAACACTGGCTTTTGGATTGTCAGAGTTGCAGACCTCTTTGCCACTCCTACTTTTACTCTTTTCTCCGGGACACCCCGTATTACTACGAACGTCCACTTCCATTGGACAAAACCATCGTATGGTTATATACGAACTCGAATGACTTCGAGGATGGTTTCCGGTTCTGGAGAAAACGAATAGGACTATTCAGTTGTCTTTTCCTTTTACCTTCTCTCAGATTGCGAGTACTCCTTGGTTTAGGAGTAGTACACCTATTACGCAAATTGGATAGTCTTCTTCCAGACCCTAGGCTAGTGCCGAACGGTAGGGAATGAAGAAAGCCAATTAGCCTAAACGGTGTATAGAAGGTATTAAGTTCAGACAAAGCAAGGGATTAGTAAGAGGGCAAAGTAAATTGCGACTGCTATTCACGACCAAACCATGTACTTCTTTGTCAATCCTAAATCACCTATGAATTAAGTTCATTCGGTTGTCTTTTATCTTCACCTTCTCTCGCATTGCGAGTGCTCCTAGGACTAGGACAGTACACCCATTATGCTTATTGGATAGTCTTCTTCCAAACCATAGGCTGGTGCCGAACGGTAGGGAAGGAAGAAAACCATTTGGCCTAAAGGGGTGTACAGAAGGTAATGACTAAAGACATATAAAGGGATTTGGAGAGGTGGCAAAGAATTATGCGGTTATAGTTGTGAATCTGGATAATGGAAGAGGCATCACTAGGAATACCAGGATACCCCATCGAAACATCTCAATGTTTCAGTTCCACTGTGTACTGTTAAAAGAAAACTGATTTCCCGATTAGACACTTACTCCAGGGTATGTATTTACCAGGTTGGGTTCTCACATCTGTATGGTTTTACAGATGATGAGTGGGAGTAAGTTATTGGGAATTAGGTGACCGTCCTCATAATATCGGGATTCGTTGTAATTAGTGATATTTGAGGAAGCCACCTGGGTTGTTTGCCGGTCGGCAAATATTTGGTTTTGAATATCCGTTGTTATGCACCAATTTCAAATTGATATATCTGTACGTCTATTTTTATAGAGTGAGACATATTTTTTTGAAATTATGTCTATGACATTTACCTATATCAGTGGATGGTTAGGTAAGGAGCATTGAACAGCGGTGTAATTCTTCTTAACCAAAAGTACAGTTTTCAACCTACGACACACAGTGAATGAGTCACCAGACTCAAGGGACTTATACAGAGTATTGTATATTGTCCAGTGTCCATTAGGACAGAGGGGTTGGTCCTCGTACTATATTCTGTTTACTTTTAACTTCTCTAGTTCTTAGACATGTGTTTCGTAGAAACACAGGATCTAAGTTTTGAGGAGTTATAGGTATTTGAATAGAGTAGAGAACCAGGTGTAGCAAGTATCGGGATTCTTCAAAGTGATCGAAGATGTAGATACTTGTGTATGGTATTCAGTTGATAGTAATAATAAAGAGAAATTGCTTCTCTTTCAGGTTACTCATAATTGGAAGCATTCCTAAGTTGAGTAACGCTGATCGGCCTCTCTCCATTTAGTTGACATGCACTGAAGACAGCTGCATGTTTTGAATCTGGTTCAATTAAATCAGTGCCTCTGGTTCTATATTGGATATAGTACAGTTCATATCTTAACATTGTTAAGGTACGGGGAGTTGTCCGGCTTATGATTAAAACCAGACTCTGGATAACTCAAGGCACGTTTCTGTAATGACTGTTTGTGGGTTGACCCAGGCTATGACGAGGGTTGATTTTCTACCATCTGGAAGATCAATAGAGATATTGTTCTTGACTCGCCACAGTTTTAATAAAAATGGATTTTTTCAGAAAACAGTAGTGGGAGTATGGTAGAACTGGAAGTGATTCCAGAACCACAAACGATTACTGAAGATTTGATAAGGAACCTAAAGATTCAATCTGGATTGACATTCCATTGGCCACTCCGCAGATAAAGTGGGTAACTTCAGGCACCCGAGAGGTACTCAGGTAGCCTCAAGGACGGTGACAGGGAAGTTCTTGTTTACCCACACTTGCCATTGTTGTTGTTCCAGGCTGCGAGACCCGGCAGGAGGATGAGTATAGCGTCGTTCTAAACTAGTTTTAGAAGTGCACGTCTATATGACTCTGGCAGAGGGTTGTCGTAGTCAGTGGGAGCAGCGGAAGCATTGGTGGACATCAGGCTTATATCTATTTATAGACTAAAACAGATGTAGCGGAGATAGATCATCTATTTCTGATGTGACAGTCATGGGTTTGACGTCATCAGAATAGGGGATGGATCTGTTGAGAAGGTAGTAGGGTGTGATATCCTGGTATTTGGATGACATACAAAGAATAGGAAAAGAAATTCCTATACTACGATCGGTTATACTTTGGTCGTCGCACAGTGGTTTCTCCACAAGGGACTTGGACATTATATAAAACATACTGGTTACTAGATCTATGGTTTTTAGATCTAGATTTGGGTGGTTTCCCAATCTGGGTACTTTGACAGCATTCTAAGAGCATTTAGAATGGACGACTCCTGGCACGGTAGTGTACCTGCAGGTGATGGAGTCACCCTCTCTAAAGGTGTCTTATAGACTAAAGTGGAGAGGGATGTACATGATTGGCAGATCACTTGCTTAGGCAATTGAGTCAATCATGAGATGTCAAGTACCACACCAGATGTTGTTCTTGCACGAAATGCAATAAGTTGATATTGATCCAATCCTGGAGGAACAGTCGGAAGCAGTTTTAGAACATAAGAGGATGTTCTAGGTATATGATAACGACAGCCTCATTCGGGAGACAGTTATCATTCCAGGCTTCTAAGGTGACATGGACGACAAGGAGGTTGTCAGAGTTATAGTTTTCCTTCTGATGAGGGGCAGTATGTTGGACTGGTGGTCCAGATGGATACAGAGGGAAGGTATGGCGCAGGATACTGATTAAGTTCAGTTGACGATACAGTCTAAGAAGTTTGGATTTGGAGTTCACTTATGAGCTAGGTCCCATCAGACATCCAGACGTTCTAAGACAGGTATTGCTCATTTCGAGAGATGGGTTTCTCCGCGAACTTGAGATATAGAGAGACATAGAAAGAAACATCAAGGCGGATCCACTCACTGAGGCTATTCCTCGAACGCAATAGTTCCGCAAACGAGCTTTGTGAGACTGACTAGTAGAGGAGTTGGATGTTCGGTATCACACGGGCTGTGAGTATGCGACATCGCAATAATTAGCCTTGAGTGCAAGTGGGAGATTGTTGGAGATAGTGCCCTCAGAGTCAATTATTAGGTCACAGGTTCGTGATTGTAATGATTGAGGGAGGACCTATCCCGGTAGGACAGTCTTACTCGAGATGATAGTATGCTATCTGGTTTACCTTTATCATCGTGTACTGCTTTAAGTGACCTGACATGTCGCTATTACACGTTGATAGAGCCCCTAGGATTCTTGCTTGACCACCAGCAGTATGAGGGCGATCATATAAGTGGGAGCTGGGGGTCTACAAGCATATCCTTAAAAGGTCCCTAGTCGTGGGAGTTTCGAGACCGGGCATCGATACTCCATTAGTAGACTAGTGTATACAGTCGAGACCCCGACGAGGGGCGGTGGCCGGTCTCACAAGCCACTGGTGTCAGTTGGATCACCTAAGATGTATACAGGTGCTCATTGGGTTATGAGTACACCGGACAGGACTCGCCGGGAACATGCTAGTTGGTCATATACCAGACGTCAGATGGCAGTTCCCTGGTGACATGTGTGCAGGTTAGTTCATCGACCTGGGGGTCGTCATTTGTCTCGTGTGAGTTCCCACTGTACTTTGATTACTACCCTACCACGGCTCAAAGGAGTCGTGCAAACAGGTTTTAGTTGGGTACAGTCCCGAGCCACATGGAGGCAGTGAGCGTATCTTCAGGGGTTCGTCTCTCCCGGTATTGGGGGTGAGGTCGTGCTGTGTCTAGGAGAGCCATTACACAAAGTCCTTGGCCAAGGCAAGGAGATTTACTGGTAGGTATTCCAGTAGTATCTCAGGGTGTTCTGGGCTACACTCCGACACGACTTGTACCGCTTTTGGGGGTCTGACTTTTACCAACCCCCTAGGCCCGCCATGCGATGCTCATAGACGAACGGACCGGACTGCACGGATATTGTCACTGACAGGCTCAGTTGGGTGTCGGGGTGAGCTTCCTCATCGACGTCCTTTTAGTCAATAGCTGGTGGCCCGTTACGTATTGGCTTATACCTCTGACGTGCTAGTGGTTAAATCCACAGCCATAGTATTGACGAGTCTTTAGAGTCCACCACACTTTCAGTTACTCAAGCTTTCGGGCGAAACGCTGTAGAGGCCGTATGGAGATATGGCAGGGTCCGATCGGATACGTGCGGTATTGCACGGATCAGGATCGGACGGTTTTGTACTAGTGGCCGTATGGTTATATGGCAGGGTTCGATCAGATACGTGCGGTATTGCACGGATCAGGATCGAACGGATATAACTAGCCGGCTTTGGCTTAAGCCGGTCCTACTTTAGTACAGTGTAGATTTTGTCTCATTGCATTTGTATCCGGACGGAATACAGATGCGGGTGTGTATGCACAGTATCGGGGTTTTCCTGTAATTTATTACGGGACCAGTTTTCTGGAGTTGCCAGTTTGCTTTCCGTTCCGGCCGGTTTTTCTTTGTTCTTTCCCGGCCGGACTTTTCTGATGGAGGGACTAATTTGCAATTGTGCAAATTGGTATTTGTGGAGGACTTATTTGCATAAGGTTTGATATGATAAGCATCTTTGCTTTTCATGTAATTATGAGATTAGAAATGAAAAGAGGTTTGATGTTAGTTTAGTGATGATTATGTTTATGGTTGTGGTCACCCTTTCTTTTCTCCTACACTCACCTCCCTTGTTGCTTCATAATCCTTGCTCCACCATTTTTCTATGGATGAGGGTTTTTCATTTTAGAAAAGAGAGAAGAAAAAGAGAGAAGGAAAAGTGAGAAGAAGAAAAGAGAAGAAGAGAGAGCTTCATCTTTGAGAGAGGTTTTCATTCTTGATCTCATTCCATGCCAAGAAAAATGCAAGCACCATTTCTCTTATCCTTGTTTCCTCCATCATCCACAAATGGCAACCAACCCCAAAGTGAGACATACTCTCTACACTATATTCCTACAGCAAATCTTGGACGCGTCGATTCGCCAGCTTCGCGCCCGAGTTGCCTCGGTATTGAGGTGGGAGCCCGTAAAAGTACCCGGCTTCGTGGTGCCCTTTCCGACGATGAGGAGACGGACGGAGATCCCGCGAGGAGATCGGAGTGGAGATGAAGACCGGAGGACTCGGATCAGTCGGTATACATCTCTTCCCTCTCTTTGTAGTTAGCTAGATCTTGTTTAATGGCACGATCCGGGTTTTAGTGCGCGGTGGTGCCGGTTTGCCAAGTCCGCAAAAAAATTAAGTTATTCACCGTTTCCGCGTTTGGCCGTCGGGTTGACGGCCGGGGCGCCGCCGTGCACTTACAGTGGTATCAGAGCCTCGCCATTAACATAGTCTAGCTTGGTGTAATGTGTTTTTCTGTTTCGATCGATCGAATGTTCCAAAACTGCATTTTAGTTCGAATCAGTTTCTGTTGAAAATTTTTGGTCTCGAAAATTTTTTCAGGTTGTAAAGTATTGATGTACTGGAAAATCTAAGAGTTCTGTAAAAATTTGACGAAGTAACTCCACAGTGGGAGCGCGGAACCGCCGCGAAACCCCCCCTCGCGCGGCCCTTCCGCCGCGCACTATTCACATCACTTCACCAAATTTTTTCAGAGGCCTTCTGGGCTTAAAATATGGGTTTTGGAATATTAAAATTGGGCCCAGGATTTCTGTGAGTGCTACAGTTTTGATTGAGGGCCCACTTGTTAATTTTTGATCGATCGGATATTTTAAACACATTTTTCACAGTATTTACATTATATCTGCGACCGTGAATGTCACTCGATCGGTAAATCCGGTCTAACTGCTATAGCCCGGTTAGACGGATTTGCGAACGTGACTTTCACGTTGATGTTCTATGTTTATGCTGTGATGTTGCGGATCGGTCGTGGGGATAGCCTGGATGCAATGCTAGTACAGTTGTGGTGGTATTATGTACATTTGTTGTTGCGGGGCGAGCGTCCGACATATGGACTGCCGTCACTGCCTGTTTGTATTATTATTTTGGGGCACGACCTGGTTGCGGTCGATGTACCCGGTGTATGTATATTTTACATTCTGTACTAGGATTACCCCGCGGTGGGGTGCACGAATGGCCGGGTTCTAGAGGGCAACAAGCCCGCATCTCATGGCATTGGGACGGAGGGGCTTCACTCTGGGATTGGCGGGCTATTCGCCGCACTCGTAGGGGGTACAGGTTGACCCAGGAGGGGTGCCCAAGTTGCCGGATTCCGTGGAGTGCTGGGTGGTCCATTCACGGAGCTGAAGGGGGCTGCCTCGCTTCAGGTTTTGGCGGGTGACTTGCCGCGCCCGTAGGGGTCTAGGATTTCATTGCACAGGCTATCCACACGACCAGGGGAACGTCGGGTTTCAGTAGTGGCTCTGTGAAACCCGGGGATCCCAGATATCTATATTGTTCTGTGATGCTGTACATTTCTGTGATGTTGCATTTTATTCACGCCTTGAGCGAAATGCTATATATTGATATATATATTAGTAGATGTTGTATATGTTTTGCATCCGCGCTAGTCCAGTCCCCGCTCTGTCGTTAGTTAGCTAACCTAACGGGTAATGACGGGACCCAGTGGCGAATGCGGATGGCATATACGTACATCAGTATATTTTCGTTCTTTTTGGTGTGATCAATTGATGGGACTGCATTGATTCGGATCAATGCAAGTTAAAGCAAACCTAATCTGATGTTGTTGGAACACTTTTCAAAAAGCTGTTATTGCAAGGGCGTTCACTTTTGTTTTGCACCGTGGTATTCAGTTGGAATATCCTGCTCCTCAGTCGACGAGGCAAGGGCCGAGATCCCTTCACCGGGAGTGACCCCTTGGACAAAAGTTTACGTCAGGGCATTAACTTCACTATAGCCGATTGCTTTTGCTTTGCACCGTGGTATTCAGTTGGAATATCCTGCACCTCATTCTACGGGGAAAGAGCCGAGATCCCTTCACCGGGAGTGACCTCTTTAGCAAAGGTTGTCGTCACTATATTTTCTAAAAAGCTATCCGTTCCTTCAACGATATCAAGTTCACTACGTTAAAGGTTTTCGCCAGAAACCATTCGTAGCCCTCCGTCATTTCAGTTAAATATTCGGTAGTATTCAAGCTATGTATTTTGACCTCACGCCAAGGCATAGTGTTTGGTAGCTGCTGGGTATTTATCTGTTGCATAGATAGATGCGTTGGTTTGGGACAGTCGTACTACTATTTTGGCCTACGTCAAGGGTATGTACGGGTGGGTTCAAATTAACCAGGATAATGACGGGTAGAACTTGACATGTGACTTATGATATTTTGACCTCACGCCAAGGTCATAAGAGCATGGGGCAAAAATCCACATCGGGAGTTTCAAAAGTACTGAAACTTGCCAGATATGCGCATACCATCTGGAGTGTGATAACGTGAGCGGATTCCATCACGTTATCATGCGATGAGAGTTGGATCCCGATTCCCACTGATGAGTTGGTTTACTCCTCGGGTTATCCCGGCTAATTCTTCTTTCAGGTTTGGGGAAGAATTTGACGTTACAGTAGGAGGTTTCCAGATTAGATAAATTGGTAACCATTCTGATCTAGGTTAGAGTGCACGCTGAGTGTTTCTTTTCTCTCTCTCTTTGGCAGCGACCATTGACCCGACCCTAGACTATGACTCAGTGACCAAGTTGACCGAACCATCTTAACACTGGCTTTTGGATTGTCAGAGTTGCAGACCTCTTTGCCACTCCTACTTTTACTCTTTTCTCCGGGACACCCCGTATTACTACGAACGTCCACTTCCATTGGACAAAACCATCGTATGGTTATATACGAACTCGAATGACTTCGAGGATGGTTTCCGGTTCTGGAGAAAACGAATAGGACTATTCAGTTGTCTTTTCCTTTTACCTTCTCTCAGATTGCGAGTACTCCTTGGTTTAGGAGTAGTACACATATTACGCAAATTGGATAGTCTTCTTCCAGACCCTAGGCTAGTGCCGAACGGTAGGGAATGAAGAAAGCCAATTAGCCTAAACGGTGTATAGAAGGTATTAAGTTCAGACAAAGCAAGGGATTAGTAAGAGGGCAAAGTAAATTGCGACTGCTATTCACGACCAAACCATGTACTTCTTTGTCAATCCTAAATCACCTATGAATTAAGTTCATTCGGTTGTCTTTTATCTTCACCTTCTCTCGCATTGCGAGTGCTCCTAGGACTAGGACAGTACACCCATTATGCTTATTGGATAGTCTTCTTCCAAACCATAGGCTGGTGCCGAACGGTAGGGAAGGAAGAAAACCATTTGGCCTAAAGGGGTGTACAGAAGGTAATGACTAAAGACATATAAAGGGATTTGGAGAGGTGCAAAGAATTATGCGGTTATAGTTGTGAATCTGGATAATGGAAGAGGCATCACTAGGAATACCAGGATACCCCATCGAAACATCTCAATGTTTCAGTTCCACTGTGTACTGTTAAAGAAAACTGATTTCCCGATTAGACACTTACTCCAGGGTATGTATTTACCAGGTTGGGTTCTCACATCTGTATGGTTTTACAGATGATGAGTGGGAGTAAGTTATTGGGAATTAGGTGACCGTCCTCATAATATCGGGATTCGTTGTAATTAGTGATATTGAGGAAGCCACCTGGGTTGTTTGCCGGTCGGCAAATATTTTGGTTTTGAATATCCGTTGTTATGCACCAATTTCAAATTGATATATCTGTACGTCTATTTTTATAGAGTGAGACATATTTTTTTGAAATTATGTCTATGACATTTACCTATATCAGTGGATGGTTAGGTAAGGAGCATTGAACAGCGGTGTAATTCTTCTTAACCAAAAGTACAGTTTTCAACCTACGACACACAGTGAATGAGTCACCAGACTCAAGGGACTTATACAGAGTATTGTATATTGTCCAGTGTCCATTAGGACAGAGGGGTTGGTCCTCGTACTATATTCTGTTTACTTTTAACTTCTCTAGTTCTTAGACATGTGTTTCGTAGAAACACAGGATCTAAGTTTTGAGGAGTTATAGGTATTTGAATAGAGTAGAGAACCAGGTGTAGCAAGTATCGGGATTCTTCAAAGTGATCGAAGATGTAGATACTTGTGTATGGTATTCAGTTGATAGTAATAATAAAGAGAAATTGCTTCTCTTTCAGGTTACTCATAATTGGAAGCATTCCTAAGTTGAGTAACGCTGATCGGCCTCTCTCCATTTAGTTGACATGCACTGAAGACAGCTGCATGTTTTGAATCTGGTTCAATTAAATCAGTGCCTCTGGTTCTATATTGGATATAGTACAGTTCATATCTTAACATTGTTAAGGTACGGGGAGTTGTCCGGCTTATGATTAAAACCAGACTCTGGATAACTCAAGGCACGTTTCTGTAATGACTGTTTTGTGGGTTGACCCAGGCTATGACGAGGGTTGATTTTCTACCATCTGGAAGATCAATAGAGATATTGTTCTTGACTCGCCACAGTTTTAATAAAAATGGATTTTTTCAGAAAACAGTAGTGGGAGTATGGTAGAACTGGAAGTGATTCCAGAACCACAAACGATTACTGAAGATTTGATAAGGAACCTAAAGATTCAATCTGGATTGACATTCCATTGGCCACTCCGCAGATAAAGTGGGTAACTTCAGGCACCCGAGAGGTACTCAGGTAGCCTCAAGGACGGTGACAGGGAAGTTCTTGTTTACCCACACTTGCCATTGTTGTTGTTCCAGGCTGCGAGACCCGGCAGGAGGATGAGTATAGCGTCGTTCTAAACTAGTTTTAGAAGTGCACGTCTATATGACTCTGGCAGAGGGTTGTCGTAGTCAGTGGGAGCAGCGGAAGCATTGGTGGACATCAGGCTTATATCTATTTATAGACTAAAACAGATGTAGCGGAGATAGATCATCTATTTCTGATGTGACAGTCATGGGTTTGACGTCATCAGAATAGGGGATGGATCTGTTGAGAAGGTAGTAGGGTGTGATATCCTGGTATTTGGATGACATACAAAGAATAGGAAAAGAAATTCCTATACTACGATCGGTTATACTTTGGTCGTCGCACAGTGGTTTCTCCACAAGGGACTTGGACATTATATAAAACATACTGGTTACTAGATCTATGGTTTTTAGATCTAGATTTGGGTGGTTTCCCAATCTGGGTACTTTGACAGCATTCTAAGAGCATTTAGAATGGACGACTCCTGGCACGGTAGTGTACCTGCAGGTGATGGAGTCACCCTCTCTAAAGGTGTCTTATAGACTAAAGTGGAGAGGGATGTACATGATTGGCAGATCACTTGCTTAGGCAATTGAGTCAATCATGAGATGTCAAGTACCACACCAGATGTTGTTCTTGCACGAAATGCAATAAGTTGATATTGATCCAATCCTGGAGGAACAGTCGGAAGCAGTTTTAGAACATAAGAGGATGTTCTAGGTATATGATAACGACAGCCTCATTCGGGAGACAGTTATCATTCCAGGCTTCTAAGGTGACATGGACGACAAGGAGGTTGTCAGAGTTATAGTTTTCCTTCTGATGAGGGGCAGTATGTTGGACTGGTGGTCCAGATGGATACAGAGGGAAGGTATGGCGCAGGATACTGATTAAGTTCAGTTGACGATACAGTCTAAGAAGTTTGGATTTGGAGTTCACTTATGAGCTAGGTCCCATCAGACATCCAGACGTTCTAAGACAGGTATTGCTCATTTCGAGAGATGGGTTTCTCCGCGAACTTGAGATATAGAGAGACATAGAAAGAAACATCAAGGCGGATCCACTCACTGAGGCTATTCCTCGAACGCAATAGTTCCGCAAACGAGCTTTGTGAGACTGACTAGTAGAGGAGTTGGATGTTCGGTATCACACGGGCTGTGAGTATGCGACATCGCAATAATTAGCCTTGAGTGCAAGTGGGAGATTGTTGGAGATAGTGCCCTCAGAGTCAATTATTAGGTCACAGGTTCGTGATTGTAATGATTGAGGGAGGACCTATCCCGGTAGGACAGTCTTACTCGAGATGATAGTATGCTATCTGGTTTACCTTTATCATCGTGTACTGCTTTAAGTGACCTGACATGTCGCTATTACACGTTGATAGAGCCCCTAGGATTCTTGCTTGACCACCAGCAGTATGAGGGCGATCATATAAGTGGGAGCTGGGGGTCTACAAGCATATCCTTAAAAGGTCCCTAGTCGTGGGAGTTTCGAGACCGGGCATCGATACTCCATTAGTAGACTAGTGTATACAGTCGAGACCCCCGACGAGGGGCGGTGGCCGGTCTCACAAGCCACTGGTGTCAGTTGGATCACCTAAGATGTATACAGGTGCTCATTGGGTTATGAGTACACCGGACAGGACTCGCCGGGAACATGCTAGTTGGTCATATACCAGACGTCAGATGGCAGTTCCCTGGTGACATGTGTGCAGGTTAGTTCATCGACCTGGGGGTCGTCATTTGTCTCGTGTGAGTTCCCACTGTACTTGATTACTACCCTACCACGGCTCAAAGGAGTCGTGCAAACAGGTTTTAGTTGGGTACAGTCCCGAGCCACATGGAGGCAGTGAGCGTATCTTCAGGGGTTCGTCTCTCCCGGTATTGGGGGTGAGGTCGTGCTGTGTCTAGGAGAGCCATTACACAAAGTCCTTGGCCAAGGCAAGGAGATTTACTGGTAGGTATTCCAGTAGTATCTCAGGGTGTTCTGGGCTACACTCCGACACGACTTGTACCGCTTTTGGGGGTCTGACTTTTACCAACCCCCTAGGCCCGCCATGCGATGCTCATAGACGAACGGACCGGACTGCACGGATATTGTCACTGACAGCTCAGTTGGGTGTCGGGGTGAGCTTCCTCATCGACGTCCTTTTAGTCAATAGCTGGTGGCCCGTTACGTATTGGCTTATACCTCTGACGTGCTAGTGGTTAAATCCACAGCCATAGTATTGACGAGTCTTTAGAGTCCACCACACTTTCAGTTACTCAAGCTTTCGGGCGAAACGCTGTAGAGGCCGTATGGAGATATGGCAGGGTCCGATCGGATACGTGCGGTATTGCACGGATCAGGATCGGACGGTTTTGTACTAGTGGCCGTATGGTTATATGGCAGGGTTCGATCAGATACGTGCGGTATTGCACGGATCAGGATCGAACGGATATAACTAGCCGGCTTTGGCTTAAGCCGGTCCTACTTTAGTACAGTGTAGATTTTGTCTCATTGCATTTGTATCCGGACGGAATACAGATGCGGGTGTGTATGCACAGTATCGGGGTTTTCCTGTAATTTATTACGGGACCAGTTTTCTGGAGTTGCCAGTTTGCTTTCCGTTCCGGCCCGGTTTTTCTTTGTTCTTTCCCGGCCGGACTTTTCTGATGGAGGGACTAATTTGCAATTGTGCAAATTGGTATTTGTGGAGGACTTATTTGCATAAGGTTTGATATGATAAGCATCTTTGCTTTTCATGTAATTATGAGATTAGAATGAAAAGAGGTTTGATGTTAGTTTAGTGATGATTATGTTTATGGTTGTGGTCACCCTTTCTTTTCTCCTACACTCACCTCCCTTGTTGCTTCATAATCCTTGCTCCACCATTTTTCTATGGATGAGGGTTTTTCATTTTAGAAAAGAGAGAAGAAAAAGAGAGAAGGAAAAGTGAGAAGAAGAAAAGAGAAGAAGAGAGAGCTTCATCTTTGAGAGAGGTTTTCATTCTTGATCTCATTCCATGCCAAGAAAATGCAAGCACCATTTCTCTTATCCTTGTTTCCTCCATCATCCACAAATGGCAACCAACCCCAAAGTGAGACATACTCTCTACACTATATTCCTACAGCAAATCTTGGACGCGTCGATTCGCCAGCTTCGCGCCCGAGTTGCCTCGGTATTGAGGTGGGAGCCCGTAAAAGTACCCGGCTTCGTGGTGCCCTTTCCGACGATGAGGAGACGGACGGAGATCCCGCGAGGAGATCGGAGTGGAGATGAAGACCGGAGGACTCGGATCAGTCGGTATACATCTCTTCCCTCTCTTTGTAGTTAGCTAGATCTTGTTTAATGGCACGATCCGGGTTTTAGTGCGCGGTGGTGCCGGTTTGCCAAGTCCGCAAAAAATTAAGTTATTCACCGTTTCCGCGTTTGGC